>OX243816.1:451497-452797 GCA_945859605.1 Lumbricus rubellus | reverse complement strand
AAACCATTCTCACCTGAATCATTATTCACAACAAACCATTCTCACCTGAAACATTGTTCACAACAAACCATTCTCACCTGAATCATTATTCACAACAAACCATTCTCACCTGAAACATTGTTCACAACAAACCATTCTCACCTGAAACATTGTTCACAACAAACCATTCTCACCTGAAACATTGTTCACGACAAACCATTCTCACCTGAAACATTGTTCACAACAAACCATTCTCACCTAAAACATTGTTCACAACAAACCATTCTCACCTGAATCATTATTCACAACAAACCATTCTCACCTGAAACATTGTTCACAACACACCATTCTCACCTGAAACATTGTTCACAACAAACCATTCTCACCTGAATCATTATTCACAACAAACCATTCTCACCTGAAACATTGTTCACAACAAACCATTCTCACCTGAATCATTATTCACAACAAACCATTCTCACCTGAAACATTGTTCACAACAAACCATTCTCACCTGAAACATTGTTCACAACAAACCATTCTCACCTGAAACATTGTTCACAACAAACCATTCTCACCTGAAACATTGTTCACAACAAACCATTCTCACCTGAAACATTGTTCACAACAAACCATTCTCACCTGAATCATTATTCACAACAAACCATTCTCACTTGAAACATTGTTCACAACACACCATTCTCACCTGAAACATTATTCACAACAAACCATTCTCACCTGAATCATTGTTCACAACAAACCATTCTCACCTGAAACATTGTTCACAACAAACCATTCTCACCTGAAACATTGTTCACAACAAACCATTCTCACCTGAAACATTATTAACAACAAACCATTCTCACCTGAAATAATTCTCAACAAACCATTCTCACCTGAAACATTGTTCACAACAAACCATTCTCACCTGAAACATTATTCACAACAAACCATTCTCACCTGAAACATTATTCACAACAAACCATTCTCACCTGAAACATTGTTCACAACAAACCATTCTCACCTGAAACATTGTTCACAACAAACCATTCTCACCTAAAACATTGTTCACAACAAACCATTCTCACCTGAAACATTGTTCACAACAAACCATTCTCACCTGAAACATTATTCACAATAAACCATTCTCACCTGAAACATTATTCACAACAAACCATTCTCACCTGAATCATTGTTCACAACAAACCATTCTCACCTGAAACATTGTTCACAACAAACCATTCTCACCTGAAACATTGTTCACAACAAACCATTCTCACCTGAAACATTGTTCACAACAAACCATTCTCACCTGAAACAT
>OX243816.1:441497-446497 GCA_945859605.1 Lumbricus rubellus | reverse complement strand
CAGGTAGGCAGGTAGGCAGGTAGGCAGGTAGGCAGGTAGGTAGGTAGGTAGGCAGGCAGGCAGGCATGCATGCAGGCAGGCAGGCAGGCAGGCAGGCAGGCAGGTGGCTAGGTAGGTAGGTGAGGCAGGCAGGCAAGCATGCATGCAGGCAGGCAGGTAGTTAGGTAGGCAGGCAGGCAGGCAGGCAGTCAGTCAGGTAGGTAGGCAGGCAGGCAGGCAGGCATGCATGCAGGCAGACAGGTAGTTAGGTGGGCAGGCAGGCAGGCAGGCAGGCAGGTAGGCAGGTAGGCAGGCAGGCAGGCAGGCATGCATGCAGGCAGGCAGGCAGGTAGTTAGGTAGGTAGGTGAGGCAGGCATGCAGGCAGGCAGGTAGGCAGGTAGGCAGGTAGGTAGGCAGGCAGGCAGGCAGGCAGGCATGCATGCAGGTAGTTAGGTAGGTAGGTGAGGCAGGCAGGCAGGCATGCATGCAGGCATGCAGGCAGGTAGGCAGGTAGTTAGGTAGGCAGGCAGGCAGGCAGGCAGGCAGGCAGGTAGGTAGGCAGGCAAGCAGGCAGGCATGCAGGCAGGTAGGTAGGCAGGCAGGCAGGTAGTTAGGTAGGTAGGTGAGGAAGGCATGCAGACAGGCAGGTAGGCAGGTAGGTAGGCAGGCAGGCAGGCAGGCAGGCAGTAAGGCAGGCATGCAAGCAGGTAGTTAGGTAGGTAGGTGAGGCAGGCATGCATGCATGCAGGCAGGCAGGCAGGCAGGCAGGTAGGTAGGCAGGCAGGCAGGCAGGCATGCATGCAGGTAGTTAGGTAGGTAGGTGAGGCAGGCAGGCAGGCATGCATGCATGCATGCAGGCAGGTAGGCAGGTAGTTAGGTAGGCAGGCAGGCAGGCAGGCAGGTAGGTAGGCAGGCAGGCATGCATGCAGGCAGGCAGGCAGGCAGGCAGGCAGGTAGTTAGGTAGGTAGGTGAGGCAGGCAGGCAGGCATGCATGCAGGCAGGCAGGCAGGCAGGCAGGTAGGTAGGCAGGCAGGCAGGCATGCAGGTAGTTAGGTAGGTAGGTGAGGCAGGCAGGCAGGCATGCATGCAAACATGCAGGCAGGTAGGCAGGTAGTTAGGTAGGCAGGCAGGCAGGCAAGCAGGCAGGTAGGTAGGCAGGCAGGCATGCATGCAGGCAGGCAGGTAGTTAGGTAGGTAGGTGAGGCAGGCAGGCAGGCATGCATGCAGGCAGGCAGGCAGGCAGGCAGGTAGGTAGGCAGGCAGGCAGGCAGGCAGGCAGGCAGGTAGGTAGGCAGGCCGGCAGGCAGGCAGGCAGGCAGGCAGGCAGGTAGTTATGTAGGTAGGTGAGGCATCAGTCAGTGGCGGATCTCAATCAATCTGTTCAACTCAGCTGAAATTTTCTATTGGCGCTATATCAGTCATTTAAAATAATTATTTCTAAGCTAATGAAGCACACATGACATGCATATAATGACATTTGAAGGACACAATTATTTAATGCATTCTTGAAGGACACACAATTATGATCTATAAGGCCAAGCGGTAAGAGAATTGTAGACATACACGGTGTCCCAATTGAACTGATACCCTTTTTGTTTTGGCGATTATGGCGATATACTTATTAATTCAAAATGAAACTCTATAACATTTCAGAGAATGTAAGAGGGATAAATTATCAATGTTTCCTAAAAATTTTATCCAATTCGGCCAACAAAGTCCGAAGTTATGCATGTTCAAATTTGGACAACGAAAATTTTAAGTTTCCAACATGTAAAAGATAGGAAATTATTGTTTGCAACTGCACGCCTTACTTTCTAAATTAATAAATATTCCGTCATATTTCCGTCATTTCCATGTTAGGAGACAACAATAAAAATGGGTTTCAGCAAAGATGATTTGAGTTTAATAAAAAAATTAATAGAAGAAAAACATTGCGGTGCAAAAGGTTTTTAAAGGAGTTTCCTAACAGAAACTGGCTCATCGCAGCCTTATAGGCCTATGAAACTCGCATACGTGACGTTGACCAGTTACCACTTCAAACATCGAAATGTGGAAGAATGGAATCGTTTCGATCAAGGGATTGATGACAATTCAATCAATGAATGGCGAAAACGCCTTAGAGCACGCATTCGAGCTAATGGAGGACATTTTGAACATCAACTTTGAAGAACAGCGCTAACACAGTAACACTATAATTTCCTATATTTTACATGTTGGAAACTTAACATTTTCGTGGCCCACATTTGAACATGCATAACTTCGGACTCTGTTTGTAGAATTGGATAAAAATTTCAGGAAACATTGATAATTTATCCATCGTACATTCTCTGAAATGTTATAGAGTTTCATGTAGAATTGACAAGTATATCGCCAAAACAAAAAGGGTATCAGTTCAATTGGGACACCGTGTATAACTGGGGTCAGCCTTCTAATGACTGTTTGTTTGTATGTACGATTGTATGTGCACTTGTTATAGCGCCCCTACAATCTCTCGCTACTCAGAGGCGCTCCCGAATGCAGAGCGGACACTGCATCGGAGTTTCACACCGAAGCGCTGAGCAATTGTGAGTGAAGGACTTGCCCAAGGTGGTTACGTGGCGAGGTAGATTCGAACCGCGAACCTTCCGGCTCGAAGGCAACGACGCCACCACTACACCACCGCGCCCCACTGTTGTGAATTTTTATAGCTGATCCAGATTCACTGTTGCTGCTGCTGCAGTCAATAGTGTTTCGTAGGGAACCATGATTCCACGGAGACTCTTCTGCTCCCACTTCTTCATCCTCCTCCTTCTACGCGGTGGTGTTGGTGCTAAAGACCTTCGACAGATTGTAGGACATCCTCAAATAATAATTATATCCAACGTTCTTCGATACTTTAAGCAGCAGCAGTAGCAGCAGCCGCTCCTCTGCCGTTCACTCTCTTCACTATTATTATTCTCCTCCTCCTTCGTTGCCTCTCCAGTCTCCTCGTCCCTCGTTGCATGGAAGTTTACCTGAAAGTCTGTGAGGAGGAGGTTGCTAGCTGATCTCATTCACTTTATGTTACCCTCTTCCCATTTCGTCTGCCCTTCTCGTGGCCCTGCCCTGGCCCTGCCCTGGCTCCCTCGTAAAATTTATCTGCTCTATTCAATGGAAGTCAGGCTGTCTGCTCTGTCTTTCTTGTCGTCACAGGGACTCTCGCATCACTAACTATCGTAAACCTCTAAAGCGCTACTTGAAAGCCAAGCGCGAGGCGCCAGCTTATTCACCAGCGCTGTGTCTAGTCAGAAGGGTTGTCCAGAGAGTTGTCCGAAGAAAGTCGCAGTCCGCTTTCCAAAGAATCAGAGGTGGAAGAGTCGATGTAAATGTGGTTAGCGTTTAAGTCGAGAATAAATATTGGAAGACGGAAGATTAGGAGAGTGTCGGGGTAAGAGGACATAAAGAGTTGTGACTGGTCAAAACGTCCATGCAAAATATAATATCACTTACATTTTAGGTCTTGGTTTAGCTGTGGCGAAACTACTAGCGACTCTCAATAACTATATGGTCTTTAATTAGAGGCGCCATAATATTATAATGAATGAATGAATGGATGAATCGATGAATCGATGAATCGAAGAATGGATTAATGGATGAATGAATGAATGTGATTAGATACAGAATAACAATAATAATTATTATACAGCGAGTGATCGTTGTTGCTGCTGCTGTTGCTGTTGCTGTTGTTGTTGTTGCTGTTGCTGTTGCTGCTGCTGTTGTTGTTGTTGCTGTTGCTGTTGCTGCTGCCAGTGGCGTCTACCAATGGGGGGTTGGGAGAACGTTCTCCCACGGCTTCTGAAAGTGGGGGGTTTGACGTTTTTCTGGTGTAAATTGGGGGGGGGTTTGCTGAATTCCTATTAAATAAAGGCCTGGAATACGAAAATTGTTGTCAAAAACACATGTTGCCTCGAACTAACGAACCCACGGTTCGCTTGAAGTCACATATCTGTTAGGGAGTACAACAACTCGTAGACATTAGTGTCAGTCAGGTCTCTGGCATAGCCTACAAGGGTGGATCACAGTCATTCGGATTTGACCTCTTATCACTTGTCACGCTTACCGACGGAGCCAAGCCGAAGCCCACGCTACGGCAGGTGATGAAGGGAACAAAATTAATGATGCGACGGTCGCGCAGCAAGAATCAAACGACCAGTTAGACACTTACTGCTGTGCAAGTGCAGCATGTCTCAGTCTTCTGATACGACGGACAGTGGTCCCTTCTGTCAAAGTAACCTAAGCCTAATTAAGCTAATAACAGATGTTTCGTGTTAGATTCCCAGCCAGCAGATCGCTGAAATGGATAAGAGCAGGTCTGATGTAGGCCTAGGCATACATGTAAACAGAGTCTTTCCATGCTAGAGATGCAGCCGTAAAGACTTAGTGCTAGAAGCGATATGATAGTCATTATACTGCAGACAACCGAATTTGACTGTTTATGTCTTAAGTTTTTCTTATTTCGCGAAGAGCTGCATCGACATCAGCAGGAGTTTTCAACAGCTAAAGGTCTGCATACACAGAGAATTTCTGTGGAGAATTTGAATTCTTAATTTCGAGCTTCTAAGCGCATGGTCGGAGACTTAAAGGGGTCGGGGGTCGGAGATGCTTATATCGTCCCAATGTTTTAGAAATATTTCATAAATATTATAATTTACTATGCACAGTGTTATCCACTATTTATCTATAATGAGAATTCGTATAAGATAGCAGCTTAAAAGCTACCATACATTTTACAAATAAAAAATTAAACAATGGAACATTTATTCAAGTCTTAAACCACATCTATGAGCCCTGGAATCATGACAGATTAAAACGCTATGGCTACAATGTGGAAATCCAAAAATTGTATACAATTGGAAGTCAACACTCTAAAGTCTTAAACCATGGTTAGGCTATCATCATTGAAAAATGAAAAATCTTATCATGACACTATGGAAATTCAAATAGACTAAGCTTAAGTTAAAAGAAAACTAAGAGTAGGCGATGTATTTATTGAAGTTTTAA
>OX243816.1:431497-436497 GCA_945859605.1 Lumbricus rubellus | reverse complement strand
TTTAATCCCTTTGCTCTCGAGTCTTTAATCCCTTTGCTCTCGAGTCTTTAATTCCTTTGCTCTCGAGTCTTTAATCCCTTTGCTCTCGAATCTTTGATCTCTTTGCTCTCGAGTCTTTAATCCCTTTGCTCTTGAGTCTTTAATCCCTTTGCTCTCGAGTCTTTAATCCCTTTGCTCTCGAGTCTTTAATCCCTTTGCTCTCGAGTCTTTAATCCTTTTGCTCTCGAGTCTTTAATCTCTTTGTTCCTAGTTTTTAATCCCTTTGCTCTCGAGTCTTTAATCCCTTTGCTCTCGAGTCTTTAATCCCTTTGCTCTCGAGTCTTTAATCCCTTTGCTCTCGAGTCTCCAATCCCTTTGCTCTCGAGTCTTTAATCCCTTTGCTCCCAGTCTTTAATCCCTTTGCTCTCGAGTCTTTAATCTCTTTGCTCTCGAGTCTTTAATCCCTTTGCTCTCGAGTCTTTAATTTCTTTGCTCTCGAGTCTTTAATCCCTTTGCTCCCAGTCTTTAATCTCTTTGCTCCCAGTCTTTAATCCCTTTGCTCTCGAGTCTTTAATTCCTTTGCTCTCGAGTCTTTAATCTCTTTGCTCCCAGTCTTTAATCCCTTTGCTCTCGAGTCTTTAGTTCCTTTGCTCTCGAGTATTTAATCCCTTTGCTCTTGAGTCTTTAATCCCTTTGCTCCCGAGTCTTTAATCCCTTTGCTCTCGAGTCTTTAATTCCTTTGCTCTCGAGTCTTTAATCTCTTTGCTCTCGAGTCTTTAATCCCTTTGCTCTCGAGTCTTTAATTCCTTTGCTCTCGAGTCTTTAATCTCTTTGCTCCCAGTCTTTAATCCCTTTGCTCTCGAGTCTTTAATTCCTTTGCTCTCGAGTCTTTAATCCCTTTGCTCTTGAGTCTTTAATCCCTTTGCTCTCGAGTCTTTAATCCCTTTGCTCTCGAGTATTTAATCCCTTTGCTCTCGAGTCTTTAATCCTTTTGCTCTCGAGTCTTTAATCTCTTTGTTCCCAGTTTTTAATCCCTTTGCTCTCGAGTCTTTAATCCCTTTGCTCTCGAGTCTTTAATCCCTTTGCTCTCGAGTCTTTAATTCCTTTGCTCTCGAGTCTTTAATCCCTTTGCTCTCGAGTCTTTAATCCCTATGCTCTCGAGTCTTTAATTTCTTTGCTCTCGAGTCTTTAATCTCTTTGCTCTCGAGTCTTTAATCCCTTTGCTCTCGAGTCTTTAATCCCTTTGCTCTCGAGTTTTTGATCTCTTTGCTCTCGAGTCTTTAATCCCTTTGCTCTTGAGTCTTTAATCCCTTTGCTCTCGAGTCTTTAATCCCTTTGCTCTCGAGTATTTAATCCCTTTGCTCTCGAGTCTTTAATCCCTTTGCTCTTGAGTCTTTAATCCCTTTGCTCTCGAGTCTTTAATCCCTTTGCTCTCGAGTCTTTGATCTCTTTGCTCTCGAGTCTTTAATCCCTTTGCTCTTGAGTCTTTAATCCCTTTTGCTCTCGAGTCTTTAATCCCTTTGCTCTCGAGTATTTAATCCCTTTGCTCTCGAGTCTTTAATCCCTTTGCTCTCGAGTATTTAATCCCTTTGCTCTCGAGTCTTTAATCCCTTTGCTCTCGAGTCTTTAATCCCTTTGCTCTCGAGTCCTTAATCCCTTTGCTCTCGAGCCTTTAGTCCCTTTGCTCTCGAGTCTTCAATCCCTTTGCTCTCGAGTCTTTAATCCCTTTGCTCCCAGTCTTTAATCCCTTTGCTCTCGAGTCTTTAATCTCTTTGCTCTCGAGTCTTTAATCCCTTTGCTCTCGAGTCTTTAATCTCTTTGCTCTCGAGTCTTTAATCCCTTTGCTCCCAGTCTTTAATGTCTTTGCTCCCAGTCTTTAATCCCTTTGCTCTCCAGTCTTTAATTCCTTTGCTCTCGAGTCTTTAATCTCTTTGCTCCCAGTCTTTAATCCTTTTGCTCTCGAGTCTTTAATTCCTTTGCTCTCGAGTATTTAATCCCTTTGCTCTTGAGTCTTTAATCCCTTTGCTCTTGAGTCTTTAATCCCTTTGCTCCTGAGTCTTTAATCCCTTTGCTCTCGAGTCTTTAATCTCTTTGCTCTCGAGTCTTTAATCCCTTTGCTCTCGAGTCTTTAATTCCTTTGCTCTCGAGTCTTTAATCTCTTTGCTCCCAGTCTTTAATCCCTTTGCTCTCGAGTCTTTAATTCCTTTGCTCTCGAGTCTTTAATCCCTTTGCTCTTGAGTCTTTAATCCCTTTGCTCTCGAGTCTTTAATCCCTTTGCTCTCGAGTATTTAATCCCTTTGCTCTCGAGTCTTTAATCCTTTTGTTCTCGAGTCTTTAATCTCTTTGTTCCCAGTTTTTAATCCCTTTGCTCTCGAGTCTTTAATCCCTTTGCTCTCGAGTCTTTAATCTCTTTGCTCTCGAGTCTTTAATTCCTTTGCTCTCGAGTCTTTAATCCCTTTGCTCTCGAGTCTTTAATCCCTTTGCTCTCGAGTCTTTAATTTCTTTGCTCTCGAGTCTTTAATCCCTTTGCTCTCGAGTCTTTAATCTCTTTGCTCTCGAGTCTTTAATCCCTTTGCTCTCGAGTCTTTGATCTCTTTGCTCTCGAGTCTTTAATTCCTTTGCTCTTGAGTCTTTAATCCCTTTGCTCTCGAGTCTTTAATCCCTTTGCTCTCGAGTATTTAATCCCTTTGCTCTCGAGTCCTTAATCCTTTTGCTCCCGAGTCTTTAATCTCTTTGTTCCCAGTTTTTAATCCCTTTGCTCTCGAGTCTTTAATCCCTTTGCTCTCGAGTCTTTTATCCCTTTGCTCTCGAGCCTTTAATCCCTTTGCTCTCGAGTCTTCAATCCCTTTGCTTTCGAGTCTTTAATCCCTTTGCTCCCAGTCTTTAATCTTTTTGCTCTCGAGTCTTTAATCTCTTTGCTCTCGAGTCTTTAATCCCTTTGCTCTCGAGTCTTTAATCTCTTTGCTCTCGAGTCTTTAATCCCTTTGCTCCCAGTCTTTAATCTCTTTGCTCCCAGTCTTTAATCCCTTTGCTCTCGAGTCTTTAATTCCTTTGCTCTCGAGTCTTTAATCTCTTTGCTCCCAGTCTTTAATCCCTTTGCTCTCGAGTCCTTAATTCCTTTGCTCTCGAGTATTTAATCCCTTTGCTCTTGAGTCTTTAATCCCTTTGCTCTTGAGTCTTTAATCCCTTTGCTCCCGAGTCTTTAATCCCTTTGCTCTCGAGTCTTTAATTCCTTTGCTCTCGAGTCTTTAATCTCTTTGCTCCCAGTCTTTAATCCCTTTGCTCTCGAGTCTTTAATTCCTTTGCTTTCGAGTCTTTAATCCCTTTGCTCTCGAGTCTTTAATCCCTTTGCTCTCGAGTCTTTAATCCCTTTGCTCTCGAGTCTTTAATTCCTTTGCTCTCGAGTCTTTAATCTCTTTGCTCCCAGTCTTTAATCCCTTTGCTCTCGAGTCTTTAATTCCTTTGCTCTCGAGTATTTAATCCTTTCGCTCTCGAGTCTTTAATTCCTTTGCTCTCGAGTCTTTAATCTCTTTGCTCCCAGTCTTTAGTCCCTTTGCTCTTGAGTCTTTAATCCCTTTGCTCTTGAGTCTTTAATCCCTTTGCTCTCGAGTCTTTAATCCCTTTGCTTTCGAGTCTTTAATTCCTTTGCTCTCGAGTCTTTAATCTCTTTGCTCCCAGTCTTTAATCCCTTTGCTCTCGAGTCTTTAATCCTTTTGCTCTCGAGTCTTTAATCCCTTTGCTCTCAAGTCTTTAATCCTTTTGCTCTCCAGTCTTTAATCCCTTTGCTCTCGAGTCTTTAATTCCTTTGCTCTCGAGCCTTTAATCCCTTTGCTGCTATTTAACCTATTCGTTCAGTTTCTGAGTAAATTCTGAAATCTTGAAAAACTATTAAATCATCTTCTAATAAGTTTTTAAGCTGTTAATCCTTAATTCATGAATCCTGAATTCCTAAGTTTCTGATATCTTAACTTCCGGTATAATATCTTTAATTTGATAAGTGACATCAACTCATCCATCATATTTAGTCGTTCATTCATCAAATCATCGAATCTAAATCTTTAAATAATCCTCACTTCCTGAGATCTTGGTTCCTGAGTCTTCAACTGATATTAGTCTTTAACTCTTCAACTATTGAAGATTAGACATACATGTAGACATAGACATCTATAGACATTAGACATATTTTTATTGATCCCAACAATTCAATTGTACATGTGTGCTTAACAAAGTATAGACATAATCTGCAATAAGCAAATACTCAAGGTGATTAAGTAGAATAGGAGTGAGAGAACATATAGGCACACCAAAATGGTCAAGTCCCGCTAAGTAGGGGCCTAATTACCAAAGTGAAGTGTAAAAGTAAAAGCTGTAGGGATAATTGCAATGCAAAGATGTTACTTAACTAAGGAAACCAAAAAATTGTCAAAAACTAATGTAGTAAACACTGCAGGAAAAAATCAGAGAAAAGAGGAAATCAAAAAAACTCATTAGATCTTAATTCCTTTACTGGCGAGTCTATAATTTCTCAGTTTCTGGGTTGTCTCTCCTTCAACTCCTAACATTGCATAGTAGGGTTCACTACATTATTATAGTTTAGAAGATAAAGATCAGTGTAAGAACCATCATTAGAACCATGTCTAGCATCTCATCCGCCTGTCTTTCACGTTGATGTCTCCATCGAAACTGCCTCACCAACCACTCATCGCGTCCCACGACTTCATTGCTCTACTGCAGCTGCTGAAGAAATCATCTCCCACTCAGCATCTGTTTACTCGTCATACACCTCGGTCAGTCAAGTGGAAAATTTTCCAGAATGGTCTTAGCCTACTTCTATCTTAGTCCTTCCTTCCTTCCTCCCTTCCTTCCTTCCTTCCTCCCTCTCTCCTTCCTCCCTTCATTGGCTGATAATTCATAATGCTTCCTTCAACTCTTTGAATATTTTTCTTTCAATTCTCAGGTCCTCTAAAACAATCTCTTCCAATTATTATAATATCTTTCGAAGTTCTAATGGATATAATTTC
>OX243816.1:373997-426497 GCA_945859605.1 Lumbricus rubellus | reverse complement strand
TTAATTTTGTGACCACCCATTTTTAGATTTCCAGTCGCGATGTTTGCTCCATCCAATCGAAGAAAACTAGCATTTACTTGACTAAGAGTGACACCTCCAGCGATTACTCTTTGTGATGAACCAACATCGGTGTGACCGAATTTATCGACAGGCATTTTATATATAATAATAATTTTTAATGCAGATTAGTCATCGTATACATATAATTGCATTACCTGAATCCCTCGTGGAAGATCGTTATCCTTTGCCAGTACTCTAACTCTGTAATATTGATACGCATCCGTAGTAGAAATATTAAAAAATGTCGGAATAGTCTCTGAAGGAGTTGAAGATGTATGTAAGTGTGCAAACACTGCTCCATCATTGCTAGCGGATAAATTCCAATAAGATACAGATACGGTTTTCAACGCAATTCTCCAAATTTTAACTGGCTCAGGACATTTAATTTGTAACCAAACAGTTTCATCTTCACCCGAAACCCAAGCTGCGTTAACATCGTCAGTGAGATTAGTGAAAGCATGGTAGGCTTTGCTTCCGGCAAAACAAGAACTGGCGCTAGCAACGAATCCTGTTACACTTACATCAGCTTCCAAGGGAGGAATATACCCAGCACGACACTTTTTCAGAGATTTATCGACGTACTTTGTAACTTGTTCATCAACGTATTTCTTATTCGTCAAATGATTATCGTTGGACGGAGAATCGTTGTGATTCGTTATCAAATCAATGGCTTGCCCCCTACTTAAAGCTTCATCCATTCCGGCAGTCGAAGTATTCGTTACTGGGAGACCTTTTATCACATGTCCATTCATTTTTAAATTTCCAGTCGGCAGATTTGTCCCATCCAATCGAAGAAAATTAGCATTTACTTGGCTAAGAGTAACACCTCCAGCGATTACTCTTCGTGATGTTCCTCCAGCAGCGGTGTGACCAAATTTATCGATAGGCATTTTATATATATATTTATATATAATAATTTTTAATGCAAGCCATTTATAACTTCTTGAAATTTACAACCATCGCTCATCGTCTTCTTTAAGACGTACAGACACAAATGACCACAAAATACTTCGTTATCGGGTTGTATTCGCTCACTGTTATATAACACTGGACGGCGTAAATACTTTATCAGTTCCAGAGGGGGAGGAAGGCCGTAACTATCGAAATATATTTTCTCATTACCGCTCTTTAAGAAAGCGCACCAATGCTGACCGGTTCCTTTAGAATCGTCTAGATTCAATATCCCACATTCAATCCGTCTAGGTTTATTCGGCAGCTCGTCTCGCACGAAAACGCCTCTAAAATTCGGAATATTCAGCTTCTTCGCGGCATCCAATAATTCAAAATTCGACAAAGCAATATTCGGTAGCACTACTCCACAAACATCGATTTGTTTGACGCTCATTTATTTAATATAAACATTAATTAAAAATTTTCAATGAGTAATGACCATATGCCAAAGTATGAATTCCATCCTCCATTATTACCCGTTTATCGTCATCTGCAGATAATGCAACTTTATTAATTTCTTCTGTATAAATATCGTGATGATAAGATCTAATAACATTCATCGTTCGTTGTTGTTCTTTTTTAGTAAATAAGCAGTCTTTATAATCTTCGTGAGTAATAGTTTTCTGGACAACATTCTTCTTAATACCTTTACATTTCTTGTGCTCATCTCCAGCAGCCATCTTATAAGAATACAACTTTGCTCTGAGTCCAATAAATTCTTTTATCTGTTTCCTACTAGCTTCATCCTTGAACATTCCAATAACTTTTTTATTTACTCCAACCTCAATACCAGATGGATGATCTCTCGGGTATTCACTCGTGTCGAATCGAGTCTTAATATCGCCTGCGATATCTGAGTAAAAGTCTTCAGTTTTAATTTCGTATGTCAAAGAATCTGTATCGGTAAATAATAATTTAGCTCTATTTCCGTATTTATCCTTGATGTAATTGTAATGAAATTCATACATCAACGTTTTGCTCAAGTCTAATATACACATGCCAAGATATATAGGTTTATTATAGTACAATTTAGTTTTTTTCATGTGAACGGCTATTAGATTTTCATCGAAAATAGTACATCTCTCATAATTAGGTTTAGCGGCTAGTTCAATAGCCCTCTCCTCTTGACACACTAACTCTACATCAACACGATTTTCAATGTTCTCACAAGTTTTTCCAAAGACACTGTTATTCATTAACTTGAAAAAGTCTTTCTCAAAGTCATTAGTAGCTTTCGTTCTAAGAGCTGTATTTAAATCGATATACTTTTTCAACCAATCACTTTCTTCGAATAGTACACCTCTATGCACTTTTGTTATTTTCAAACCCAAGCTCTCATACAGCTTCAGATTATCGTAATGCAGCACATACTTCTTTTTATGGTTTAAGTTTGGAATTAACTTTTTGACTTTGTTAATCTCAATGCTTTCGGGGGCTAACGGAAAATCGTTATGCAGGTCGTGTAACTCTTTAGGATATTCCAAATCAACTTCCAATATGCATGGAATACTTCTCCAATTATTTAATTCATCTTCGTTCATCCATTTGAACCCGTGAGTAGGTAAATTTTTGATCATAGCCCATCCATATAGATTATTCGCATCCAGGTAAGTAATAAATGTAGAATTTTCGTTACTATTGAAATCGCTCATATATTTATTATTCGCTTTCCCGTAACGATTTGATATTGTGCTCACTCCTCCTCTCATCCCTTGCCTAAGCATCAGAATCATATCATAATCATTCAATAACTCCAATTTCACGCCTGTCAATTTTAAAGCGGCATCCCAGGCTAAACCAGGAGATGTAAAATACCATGCAGGGTCAAGCGTATAGTTCTTCATACACACATCTCTAAAGTTTTCGAAAACATCGGCAAGTAACAGAACATCCGAAACGTTGTATAAATCGTGATATTCTCTGAATGTTTTGCATCCAAATTCCTTCCATACCGTTTTTGCATGCTCGTAGTCTTCATCGCTAATATTCGAATCATTTAGCTTAGAATAGAATGCGGATTTTGGTGGTAGTTCGGTTTCATTAAAGGTAGTAAATGAATCGACGTAGTCATAAGGATATATGCCTTTTCTCAGCAAAAGATCGAGCTTCTTTCCAGTATATCGTTTCCCAATATTTTTACACTGGTCTTTGCTTAGGTTCCTCGATAAAGCATCAAGACTAGAAGCCATAAATTTAAAACTGTCGATAAAACGCAGTTGTCGCTTGACGGTAATCTCTTTTCCCTCTTTATTTACAAACTTATCAACAACGACCTCTCTGCTAAAAGATATATACTTTTCCTCGTTATTAGGTATGCAATTAATTTTCTCTCCATTATTACCTCTCAGTTTCTTAATGAACAGATGACAATCGTACCCGGAAAGATTATGAAACACTACAGGGAAAAACTTGGGGACTTTATAGTTTACATTACAAATGTTATGAGCAGCCCCTCTAAATTTACCGCTAAGATGACAGTGATCTCTCACTCGGTCTTCGCCCAACGGTTTTTCACAGATATGACATATAGTAGCTCCATCAAAACACTTCTTGTCCTCTTCTGTAAATATCATCTTCTTAGGGAATTTAAATTGATTATATATTTGTTTTATATTCTCTTCTAGTTTATCTACAAATATTTGACCAACATCATCATCTTCGCTTTCAGCCGTAAACGTCACAGGATCTTGAGAATATACACTATCGTCGAAACATTTTATGTGGTAACAAAAGGAGCTAGGAATATGCTTTTGATATTTATTAGTGTACGACAACTCTGGATTTGGTTGGCATGTATCGATCGGTTTTACAAAAGACTCAAAATCTGCGTAGACTATAAACGGAACCCTCATAGAATTGTTATAATTTTTAAAACTTAACATAGTTCCTGGTTCTGGCATTTCTATTTTTTGTGCGTTATGGTGTTTGCAGTACTCATCATGGTTGTTAAGCGCTTCTGTCGTTGTGAAACCATTCATACACCTTTTACAATAGTGCGCTGAATAATGCGAATTTGCTGTTCGGAACGTCATCAATCGGTTAAAATTCTTTATCCAGCAATAATGTTTTTTTTCTCCATCAGATATAAGCAAAAGATCTACACAAATATCGCTTTCACAGTTAGACAGATAAAGCGGATAGACATGTTTTTCGTAACCAAATATATTAACACTAATATTATTATTTCTCTCAAATTTACCTATCACATTAGCATGAGTCGCTACCGGAAACTCAATACCACTCCAATTAAGTTTTTTCGATTGTTCTTTCAAAGCTTTCGTTATTTTTTCCGGATTTTTTACAACCGGATTCAAAGCTCTAGTGATACACCATTTGAAACATTCTTCGTCGTCGTTTTTCATATTTATAATAGCCTTTTTATTAGCTAAGAAGCTGGGAAGTGGAATGTAAGAACTACCCCTTAAGGGGGTATATTTTACTGTATTTATATCTAATTTTACAACAGCTTTAAATCTCCAATTACTTCCTTGCATCTGAAAACTAGCAATAGACTCCATGATTTTGTCTTTCTTTCTGCTGTATATTTCATTCAAGTCGGTTGCTTCTAAAATAACTTCTGCCCTGGAAACGAATGGTATATCCTCAGAAGTCACTATTCCAGATTTCATATCTACTCGTTCCATAGTACAAGTAAGAACCAAATTAGTCTTTGTCTGGCGATTGTTCGACAACAGATTAACTACCTGCGGTCTAACGAAATCAAGAAACGAAGAGGCGTCCATTCCATTAATTCCATCTATTCTATACTGCTTGGTGAATCCTTTAATAGCCGACGCCGTTTCTCGAATTTTAATTTTATCAAATATCCTAGAAACAGTTGACTTCAATGATTCTAGTTTTTCATTAACCTCTGCTTGTTCGGGCACATAACTAAGTAGCCAATCCGCAAATTCATTTATTTTAGCTCTAACCCTATTTTTGTATTTTCTCTTAGGCGCTACTGGTTTGTATTTACCAGGTGTGGGTGTAAGCGTAGGAACCTTAATGTCAGGAACCGGCGAGTCGAGCAAGTGTTCAACATGGTTCATGTTTCTTAAACTACTTTTCTTTAAATCCATTTTATCTTACCACGCAAAAATATTAAAACATGTGAGATCGAAGATCCACTTATCTGTGAGATCGAAGATCCACTTATCGAACACTTTAATTGCAAATCATTCTATCTCTCAAACACTTTAATTTCGTATCTATCTCTCCAGACATTTCCGTTATGATAAGCTATTATACCAGCACTCTGACCATAGGCCTTAGCAGCTTTATACATCGATGGATACGAAGTAACAACGCCAGTCTCTCGATCTATAATATCTACTCTTCTCGGTTGTTTCCTGATACTACTCAACGTGTCATGTCGATATGACACAGACTTGTAGTCCGTCGGAAGAATATTCTTTTCAATCAGTACAGCTATCATTTGAGGTTTGTTGAGATGTGAAGTGCCTGTAACATTGTTATGCTTGGCCAACATTCTAAGCTCTGGTAGCTTCATAATATATAAGTATTCTTTAAATCAATTTTCCGTACACTACACTCATTTTCTGTCCATCCGATTGGAACTGCAGCAACCTATCTGAAATTACGACAGCATACGCTTCGGTGTCGGCTGGCACTGCTGCATTGAAAAGAGCCTTAATTTGAATATCAACGACTGAAGATTTCAAACGCTCGGATTGTTTGCTTACATCGAACACGAACAACGGGTATAATTCTTTATAATCTATAGGTGTTATATTTCCTTGCGTAATCAACTTATCCATACCATAGAATTTTTGACTAAAGGAGGACGCGTCTCTGTACGCTCTGGAGAATTGTTGATTAGGAAACGACAGGTTATGATCGACAGCTGGATATCTTTCTTGATTCATCATCACATATATGTTCTTGAGATCGCAGTGATTAAATAGCGACGGATTACTTTCCTGATTACCGCTACGGTCCGTCTGAAATCCTACGATGATATATCTAGGTTTCTCAGGTGATGTTTTTACGCTAAGACGCCAACTGAAACTTGTCGACTGAGGAACCGTTATTGTGTCGCATTGACGAGCTCTATACGCAACTGGCAACGTTAATTTCGATTCAATCGTCTTATACAACTGCATTCGTTCCATATCGGAAGGAATAACGTGTGGAATAAACCATGAAATTTTGTTTATCGCAACTTTTCCAGCAGCTGCAGCGTTATCTCGGAATATTGCATCATCGTCGGCTTTACGAACTAATGTCAGCGTCTGTTTAAAACCGTAAATAATCTTGTCGTAATCGTCGCAAAACCCGAAAATATGCTTCAACGGAACAATAAAGCTGAACATTCCTTTAGTGTTTGGTTTGCGAATGAGAAAGCTTTGTCTAGTGGCAAATCCGGGGTTATCCGCAATAACAGCAGTCGCTCCAGTGTCTTTATACCACAGCTGATTTAAGCCTTGAGTCAACTGAAAATCGTTTGGATACGTAAGTAAACCGAGCATCGTTGTAGCTTGACCCGGATGAAATAGCGTTTCGATTTCTTGATTAGATAACTGATAGGATATTTGACTGAATAGATACATAAGTCCATTATTCGTAAGAACGACTAAATCGGCATTAACGTATGCGGTGTCATCGGCTTTAATTAGTCTTCCTTCGAATTGCAGATACGATTCTGCTGGGTGACTGTATAAGTCTTGTAATTCAATATTTATTCTTATTTCACCAGAACTGTTAAGGTTAGTTCTCGCTACAGGTTCGTACTCATGCCATTCGTATCGCTCGATACCTTCATCGATCAATGGTTGCTCTGTGAATCTTAGAATATCGGATTGCATTTTATATACATATATTTTTAAATAAGAAAATAAATTTTTAAACCTAAATAAGAAAATAAATTTTTAGACCTAAATAAGAAAATAAACTTAAGCAAAATAAATTTAAACTTAAGCCATTTTCAAACCACCTCCGTTTAAGCGTTTTACTAGATCTTGAATTCTAATAGCTCCTCCCGTCATTTGCGGATTCGACCCGAGTAATCTAGCTAGAATTACTTTAGTTTCTTGAGTTATCGGCTGCTGAACGGTGGTTGGTGGAAGTATCTTATTGAGTAATCGTTTTCCAACGTCGATCGCCTTATCCTTAGCAACACCTCCAATCTCTTTGACAGCTGTGCTCGCAATTTGTTTGGCTGCATTCGAAGTTAGTAGCCTCTTGAGAAATCCTGCAATGGAATCGAATATTCCTGCTCCACCGACAACGTGTACTTTTTTATAACTTCTTCTCGCAACGACCAGCATTTCTATATCATCAATTTTTAATTAGATCATCAATTTTTTATATTCATCTTTGGTTATCACTCTTTGTCTTAGTAACTCATCCGTCATACCTACAATTTCATTTCTTACACCCGTATTTCCCGCTTTGTAGCTATATATTCGCAACTCTAATTGTTTTACTAATTCGTTAGGATCTGAAGGAATGGTAATTATTCCGCTTCCTGTTTTACCTCTTAACTTCATGTAATCGTCCCATATGGGTTTTATTATCTTTGCATATTTTACACTTCTAGACGATTTAGGTTTGTTTGGTTTATTTGGCTGACTCATGGCATTCGTTTTAATTAGAATCTCGGCGTATTCTTCGAGATCACGATTATCATAAATTGAACTGTTTGGACTAGCTAACGTTAACAATTCCCATAATCCTGGAGTTCCTTGATAAGTTGTGGTTCCAACTGTAATATCATTTCCTTGGATTGAGGCTTCGCTGTCACCGATGTAGAATTTTCCATCTCTTGATCTTAATCCGAATGTTGTATCCACAAGTCTTTTATCAGAAGCATATTTTTTAAGGTATTCAACTGCAATATTTCCTAATTCTAACCTTCTAATGTCTTCTACTGGGTCATCGTCATCGTACGCCTCTATAGACGGATACTGGGGAAATTGAATAGTTTTCAACGAATCTGGAAGTGATTTTAGAGCGAGTGATGTTGCTGCAGAGTTATCTTTTATTGTCGACAGCAAAGCGTTTTGTTCTTTTGAAATTGCTGATTGAGAGTCGACTATTGGTTTGTAGATTTTCGTTAATTCTCGTTGAAGTCCAAGATCGTCTATTCTCTCTGAGAGAAAGTTTTGTTTAATATTTTTTTTCGTTTTTAAAAACTCTTCGATAATAAAATCTCTTTTTGCAGGATCGCTAATTTTCAGTAGTGACATTTTTTATTATAATGTTTAAAACGTAAACGTAAAACGTAAACGTAAAACGTAAACATAAAACGTAAACATAAAACGTACAATTTATGCATCGTAGTAATTAACATAACATATGGAGTCTTTTTCGTTTATAGTAACTGGTGAATCGGAGTTGTTTTGTATTGTAATTATTATATCCTCTGCGTCCTCTAGGACAGTACCATCTTGAAGACTCAGTCTGAGTTGTTTCAACTTCTGTCTAAGAGAGACTAGACACATTCCACTGGTCATTCGGACTCCAAGGCCTACTTCTACTGTAATATTTGTCTTTGGTTCAATCGTTATCGCTTGCTGAGCAAAAATCTCATATCTGTCGCCTGCTCGTTGTCTTGCAGGAGCGTGAGTGACCACTTTAGGCATCCAAATTATCGGACTCACACGAGGCTTCCGTTTGGTGATAAATTTGTGTATTGGGTGACCGTATCCAGACATTTATATAAGTGGTTTTTTAAAGTAACATTCCAAGAATAGGAATATTTTTAAATGGTGAATTGGGACCAAGTATAAGACCTTCACCGCTGATATATCCTGCTCCTCTTTTCATAAACAGACCAGGACCCGATATCGAACTACCCTTTTTCCACGGAGATAGAAAAAGACCTTCCCCAGCAGGCACTATCTTACAGCATATTCCTCCTTTCTTAACGTACAGCACGCCAGATCCACTTATCGGGTGTGAGATCGAAGATCCACTTATCGGGTGTGAGATCGAAGATCCACTAATTTTATCGACAATTTTGGAACCAGCTGCAGAACCCAATCCTGTTAAGGCTCCTGTGGCTAAACTCGGAAGAACACTAGACAGAAGAAACTTTCCGGCTGTTGCTAAGAACGGTAGAATAGCGCCAATAAATCCGCCTTCGACTCTCGCATTGTCTTCTAATTGCTTTTTACCCATTTTAATTGTCACACCAGTTCCATTCTGATACGCTTTCGTTATCTTGTTAATTTGCCTCTGGTTTAGAGCTAACACATGCTCACCAGTTATGTCTCCATGAGAAAGTCTTATACTCACTCCAGTTCCTACTTGAACAGCTCGCTTAATCTTCTCTTTTTGCCCTTCAGAAATATTAACTTTGACCTTAGCGTAAGCGCTCATCTTATATTAAATATAAACTTTAAATTAAACCTCTCTTATGTGAAATCGTATCGACAATTCCTCACCTCTTAAATTAATTAGTTTTCCATTTTGGTCTATTAGTTTTGTTTCCATCGATGAAATAGAGCATAGCGTTATTGGAAGATACACGAGATTATGAGGAGATTCGATTATCTTGTAACCAGGCCCGACCGATGGAAAGAAAGAATAAATTATGTTCTCCGTAGTTCCGTTAGCATACGATGATCCTATTACATCACTCGTAACTCGTAAACTATTCACGCTGTTTATATCGACTATGTGCTCGGATTCGTTATATCCTTCGGAGTATACACGACTCTGAAATCCTAGAACGGTGCTAATTGAATTTGGTACTGTAAAATCAACTTTATAGTTCTCATCAATTTCCAAAACAGCCTTCAAAGTATTGTTATTTGGTTGCAACTTTATACATTGACCATGACCTTCTTCTTTTAGAATTCTCTGTATGTAATCGTTTAAGTCTTCGATTTCATAGCAACCGGTTGGAATGTCTAAATCTTCCCACGTTACACCGTTATCTGACGAATATACGAATTTATTATTTGTTTCGTCTATATTGGGAAAACTGTAGTAAGTTTCAAGATTAACAAGGGCCATTTCATACTTCTTACTTTTGTCCAGTTCGATTAGTGGATTAAATTTCGTTCGAATTCGTGTGCTCCTTTCGCTCAACAAAATGCAAAAGGATTCTTTAGCCTCTGTGTTGCGTGCAATCGTTTGAGTAGTAGATAAAATTTCGTCAAGAAGGGTTTCCATTTTAGATAGCTATTTTTAAACCTAGAATATAAAATCTTAAATTTTGTTATCATTTTATTATTGCTTTTATTTAATGTAAAATGTATCTAATCCACTTCTATACCTACCCTTATTTGTTTTGCTAGTCAAGTCAATAACCACAAAACCATGCGTTTCATCCCACGCAGTTTTGCATAGTTTTCGAAATTCTTCAATAGTCATATCATCTACGCCTATATGATCGCTGTATATATGATTAATATTCTTGAGGTCTTGAGGGAATAGACATATAAAGTTAGCATTCTCTCTTATAGTTTGTCTAGGTAGCTTGAAATAATTTTGTGCTAGGTAAAAGCAATCTACATTACTATGCCTACCTCTTATATAATACGATTCGCATTTATTTTGCCTCTCTAATTGTAAATCATCAAAAATCATGAGATTCTTTTTATCTCGACTTAAGTCTCGTGGATCTGGAACATCTTCAGAGGTTTCAAAGAACTTGCAGTCTATATCCGATGTTTCCTCCATGTTTTTAGACATCTCCTCGACTACGGCGGTCGGTGATACATTTAATTTCATTATCTCATCGCGATTATCAAAAAGTCTTATAATTGCTTCCTTTGGTAATTTCTCTTCGAATGCTTTCTTGAGTATCTTATATTCTGATTGAAAAAGACTTTTGCCAAAGATCTGCAGGTTATCGTAGTCTAACCAACCAGGTCTCAGTAATAAATTAAGTAGTAATATTGTCTTGCCGCATTGAGACTTACCTACGATCAAACCTCTGATGCTTCTTGGTAAGAGAGGACTGTTAAAGCGTTTACTTGATTCTTCATTCCACGATAGGTCTTGGACTTCCATTTTAATTATATTATATTAAAATGGAGCACAGCTCGTATTGCGTAAAATGTAAACGAAAAACTGAGTGTAGAGATATTCAACGAGTCGTTAGTAAGAATGGTAGATCTATGCTTAGATGTGTATGCGTTGATTGTGGCGCTAGAAAAACTCAGTTTACTAAAATGTCTACTACAGGTGGAGATTTGGTCTCAGCTCTCAATTCTGCTACTTCTAATATTAAACTTCCATGGGCAAAGTACCCGGGTGAAATGCATCTTCCAGGACATTCTTTCACAGGTCCAGGAACTCGATTGGATTTGAGATTGAATAGTGATGGGACGCCAAAAGATTGGAGTAAACCAGTAGACAGAGTTGATGCAGCAGCCTATCGTCATGACCTAGCCTATGCTAAACATACTGATACAGCAGGGAGAAACGTCGCTGACAGAGCTATGATAGATGAATTAAATAATATATCTAATCCTACTTTCCGCGAACGAATTGAAAGATCTATAGTAAAACCAATATTATCGACGAAGACCCATTTTGGAATGGGATTGAAAAAAAAGATCTGAGATGGACAGACCAACTTGCTGACGAATTGCATAAACCTATAGTCAGGAAGTTCAGGAAGCGAGTTGTTTATGTTCAGGGAGTGGACAAAGTTTGGGCGGCTGACTTGATTGACATGCAGGTTTATGCTAAATTTAATTCTGGTGTGAAATATTTGTTAAGCGTCATTGATATATTCTCCAAGTATGCACTTATTCAGCCGTTAAAAGATAAGCGCGGAGAATCTGTGGCAGATGCTTTCGTTAAAATATTTAATACGAGCAAAAGAAGGGGTGATAAACTTTGGGTCGATAAAGGAACAGAATTCTACAATAAACAGGTAAAATCATTAGGTATGGAGTTGTATTCGACTGAAAACGAAGAGAAATCTTGTATCGTGGAAAGATTTAATAGGACAGTAAAAGAGAAGATGTTTAAGTATTTTACAGCAAATTCAACTCAGAGATATATCGATGTTTTAGATAATATGGTTAGTTTATACAACAACACAAGACATTCTTCCATTAAAATGACTCCTGTTAAAGCGAGTATTAAAGCAAACGAATGGGTTGTGTGGATGAATCTGTATGGTGATGCTGTACCTGAAACTGCTAAACCTAAATTTTCAGTAGGAGATAAAGTAAGAATTTCTAAGAAGAAAAAGACATTTGAGAAAGGCTACACAAATCGTTGGACACAGGAAGTTTTTACTATAACACACATTCAGTACACAGACCCTATAACCTATAAAATCTCTGACTATCATGGAGAAGAAATAAAAGGGACATTTTATGAAGCTGAGTTACAATCGACAACGCAAGATACATTTAAAATAGAAAAGATTATAAGAAAAAGAGGAAATCGGTCTTTGGTTAAATGGTTAGGCTATGATGATTCAATCAATTCATGGGTTAATAATAAAGACTTGATGTCATTGTGAATTTACTACTACTATTAGCAAATTGTTTCTACTACAGCCCTTGTGCAATCATTACTTCTCTATGAATAAGAACACGCTTTAATAACAAGTTCTACTGTTCATTCGCAGCTTGGTATCATCGATTATGTCGAAAGTAGGTCATGAAGCACGCTGACTAAAAAAAAAAGGTCGTTAACTTTCTTGGGCGGTCAAAATCGAAAAACAAAATTCTTGACTTTTTGGGACGGATTACAAAAAAAAAAAAAAAAGTTTAAAAAAAATTTTAAAAAAAAAAAAATTTAAAAAAAAAATAAATAAATAAATTTAAAAAAAAAAAACCTAGAAAAAAAACCTAGAAAAAAAGTTAGAAAAAAAACCTAGAAAAAAGTTAGAAAAAAACCTAGGAAAAAAGTTAGAAAAAAAACCTAGAAAAAAAAACCTAGAAAAAAAAGTTAGAAAAAAAAACCTAGGAAAAAAAAGTTAGAAAAAAATTAGAAAAAAAAAGTTTATTTGCGTCTTCTTGTCCTGTAAAGTTGTCTATCTGTGCTGCACACGATGCGCTTGAGCGCGCGGCAATCGCCTGCAGCAGTCACATCACTGCAAACTAGACCAAAATAACTCACAGAAATTCTTAAAAATAAATCGTGAGTTACAAAGAATGTGTGAGTTAATTTGACCTAGTTCCAGCCGTCATCGCTATTTATAGCCAGGTGTAGGCTGATCTATTATATAGTCATTGCTACAGCCGAGCCTGCGACGTAGCACACACGAGAAGGGTGGTGGTGGTCACGCACGGACAGACACACACCCGCTCATACACTCCTACGTCTGGCGTCTGACTCAGAGTATAGACGCATCAGCAGCCAAAAAAAAGTCAAGTTATCCATTATGCTTCTGATTTTAACACCATTTTAGCTTCAATAGGAAAAACACCAGCTTATCCATTCTGTAAAAAAAGTCGTATCTTAAACCATTTTACAAAGAAATTAACTGGTTTCTAGCACTAATTAAACTCATTTTTCTTCAAGGGAAACACCCCCCAAAGAATCATAATTGAACAAAGGACCTGTTCGCATGTAATAGCTCAGTCTGCTGTGAGTCAATACCGTATTCTGTTGTTGTTCTGCACCAGCGTTGATCACCATTACCGTAGCTCCTGCGCCAACTTATATGAATTATTTATTACTGATTTTAGGACTAATTAAGCTCATTTTTAGAACAATAGAAAATAAGCCAGATTATCCTTTAGCACCATTTTAACTTAATTTATCTTCAATATCAGGCTTCTTAAAAAATAGCTAAGTAATTAATTATGCATCAGGAAAATAATAAAAGACCCCCAAAGGAGAAGAGGAGGAATCAGGGGTGGAATAATAAAAGACCTCTTGGTTGACAGTCCAGCGCGCTAACCACTGTACTACCGAGCACCCCCCTCAGGAAATAATAAAAGACATCCAGAGGGCAGTGGTCAATCCTCTCCCTCACCGTCTCATCATCCACTGACCGTGTACTCATCATAGCTGAGTCGGCTAGAGGAACAGAAATCTCGTTACAAATTTCTGCCCCGGCGGGGAATTGAACCCTCGACCTCTTGGTCGACAGTCCAGCGCGCTATCCACTGTACTACCGAGCACCCCCCTCAGGAAATAATAAAAGACATCCAGAAGCGAAGATTAACTACTACTTATAGCCTTCAAAGTACGATGAGGTACCAGCATCATGAGCATCGATAATTATCAGCAGCAGCAGCAGCAGCAGCAGCAGCCAAGGCATTGCTGCCAACCGGCATCATTTGGCACCGCAAGCAGCGCGCGTAAGTAAGTGAGTGAGTGAGTGAGTGAGTGAGTGAGTGAGTGAGTGAGTGAGTGAGTGCATGAGTGAGTGAGTGAGTGAGTGAGTGAGTGAGTGAGTGAGTGAGTGAGCGAGCGAGCGAGCGAGCGAGCGAGTAAGTAAGTAAGTAAGTAGTCTTTATCTGCATCTGACATGCGCACGTGCTCTACATTGTATATTAAACCATTGTATACATTTTTCAGGGCTATTCGCAGAATCTCTTTCATCATTGACCTTTACCTCAATAATTTTTATATTATTGTTCATGCATTATTCTGTTCACGGATAGACTGCTGTAATTCCCTCCTCGATCGTTGGTCTTCGTGTGCCGGTAGCGCATTGGATATTGATAACGCACTGGCATGGAGAGCGAGAGGTAGGCTACCGAGATCGAGCCCCGTATGGCTGCCATTGGTGCCGTGCATTGCAGGTTGTCTGCTCTGTTAGTAGTTAAGATTGACGTTAATTGAGATTGTTGCCCAACTTGTAGGCCTACATGTACAGCGCAGTGCGTTTGCAGACGTGTCATTGAAGAAACAATTTATTATTTTATTTAATAAAATTATTGTTGTTAACATACATTTGTAACAATTGCTGGTTTCATTCAAAAACTCACTTTTTCATCTTCCGTATAAGCACAGAATAGGCTAGATAAAACGCTTTAGGGCCCCCAGAAATTCGCGATCTTGCGCAGCGCAAATTTAGCGCAAATTTTCAGGTTTCGCGCAACAGCGCAAAAATTGCCAATCCGCGCAATTTTAGCGCAATTTTTTTTAAATCTTGCTAATTTATCTAAATTGGGCTTTGATTGACTTAAAATATCACTGCGGCGCGCGGCAGTTCAACATAGCAACGAAGCCGATGGGCGATAATCAAAATGGCGGCCGCAGAATGGGATGAAATTATATTATAATTTTTAGTTAAAGATCGTTATTTTTAGTAGTAATGTACCAAACTTAAAGTATAAAAATTCCAGAAAATCGCGGCCACACAATAAAATGTTACACGAAGTTTCTCAAGGCGGTCACACGGCAGCGTCGCGTACTTATGACAGAGCGAACGCATTTAATCTATGGGCGTCAGGCGTGCAGACATAGACGGAAGGCTACTATTTAGCACGTTGCGTAACTTGGTGATTCATTATAATATAGGCATATGATATTAATAAATAATACCATCTTGAAGTTGTAGGCCTATTTGTAATGAGCGTAGATTGCGGTGGGCGTAAATTTTGCAAAATAAAATTCTTTGCAATCGTCTGAATACATTAATCTTATGGTTATAGGAACTTTATGACTGCATTTTTTGCTTCATTTTCTAATTTCTGGAACGCCAAAGCTTTACATTAAGTGACAAAAACACTGCTAGATACTTGGTACACCGATTTAATGGGGGGAAAAACGAAAATTATCATTTTTTAACTTGCGCAAAATTGGCGCAAATTTTTCATTTCTGGTGCGCAATTTTTTCAGTTTCTTGGCGCAAATTTCTGGGGGCCCTATTTAGGCCTATCTATTCTGTGGCATAAGTGGGGGTTTATCATCTCAGTGACCTTTCGCGTGCGCATGCGCAGTGGTCAAGGTCAGCGATACAATAGGTGGTGGATTATATAAAGATTGCAATGCGAGGCAGAAGATCCTGCGTGGCCGAGTGGGTTGTAGCCCGCTCGCCGCGCCGGCGGCCCGGGTTCGATTCCCGGTCAGAGATTAATTTCTCGGGTCCTTACTTCGGGTGGCTCGGTCGAAATATAAACGTGGAGTGAGAGGATGCACTCTGCCTCCGACTGTAAAGGACTGTAAAGGCCCTTTAGATAGCTAAAAGTGTTGGTATCTTGACCCGTATTTCGTATCTTCTTCCACCTCGAATTAGACTTAGCTTATATTACTCTATTATTCATCCCTATCTTTCATATTGCAATCTTGTCTGGGCTTCTAATTACTCTTCTCGACTTACAAGACTTACCTCACTTCAAAACAGAGCTGCAAAGATTATTATGGGGCTCTCCCGCCTGTCTTCTTCACATCTCCTATTATCTAAATTAAGAATACTTACCATTGAACAGATAAGAGTCATGCAAACGTCCGAACTTATGTTCAAACATATGCATAATCTTTTGCCTCATGCCTTTGCGGATTTCTTTACTCTAACCTCTGACTTAGTTCCCTATAACTTCAGATCCTCATGTAATTATAGACGTATTATCACTAGAACAAATACTCGTATGTTCTCAATTAAAAGTGCTGGTCCTAAGACCTGGAACAATTTGCCTTTGTTTATTCGGAATTCCCTCTGTTTCACCATTTTTAAACGTAAACTTAAATGTCATTTACTTTACGCTGTCTCCTATTAAACTACAAAATCTCAATCTACAGGGTGGGCCAAAAAAAGTGAGAACATCTTGTAGAATACGAGTTATTTACATATATAATTGAATTAATTATATTGTTTTCATATATTTTTGTTTGCCAAGTATTTAGCTAATCAGAAATCATGTTCAATGTGTCCTCCTTGCTTCTCAACGAGTTTTTATAAGCGTCGACGCCACTCGTTTATGCTACAGCGTGTCAATAAAACGCTGTCCCAGATTTCTCCATTCTTCGATCATTATTGCCAACTTGAGTTGCTCAACTGTGGTAAATTTTCGCCGAAGGTAGACTTTTTCTTGCAAAGCATCCCATATGGCATAATCTACTGTGTTTAAATCACAACTGTTCGGTGGCCACATGTCAGGCTCGATGAAGCTAGCATTCTCCTAACGAAGAAAGTTGATTGCATTTCTCGCTGTGTGAGATGGAGCTCCATCTTGCTGCTGCAATGCCCAGTTATGGCGATCACATATCGCTTGAATTACAGGCAGCAAGCCTTGTCTGTCTCAGAATATGTCCACAATAGTATTCACTGTTTACTTTGGCGCCTGGTTCAACGAACACATTTTTAGTTTTCCCCGTTCGAGACACACAAACTGATACCATGATACCGCGCGGCTGAAATGATAACGTTCTCGTATGAGTCGACTTTCCTGAACTTACATTTTTCTTTGTTTCAACGGAATAAACAGTTAACTGGAGTGGCATCGGTGAATGTATTTTCATCTGTAAACCAGATGCTTCGATCGTACACTTCTCTCAATAGGAAACCGCTCAAGTAGGCCTAGCTGCCGACTGCGTTGCAAGCGTTTCAAAGTGACATTTTCATTGAGCTTCTGCCTGATCGCACGCTTGTACGTTTTGAGTTGTAAATTTTGCTTTAAAATGCGTCGAAATAAAGAAATCATATAGCTAAATAGGTAAGTAAGTGAATGAGCAAACAATTTAAGCTATTGTGGATACAGTGAAACAAGTTTTGATGCAATTATACTACTTTTTACGCGATGTTCTCACTTTTTTTGGCCCACCCTGTATGTATCTGCCCTTATTCTTTTATTTTCAACGACTTTTCTAATTTGGCACACTCAACATCACCTTTAGATGTTTTCCTCAGGATGTTTAGTTAACTAGTTAAGATAAAAAATTTAACTTTATTACTCTATTATTCGTATAACCTGTTGCTGTTTACTTTCACTTGTATTTGGGAAACCCTGTCAGTGGGACAGTAGTCCCTTAAGGGTTCTCTCCTTTTGCTTTTTGTTAGTTTCTATAGACACTATATGTAATAAAGATGTTTTGTCAACTGTCACTTTGAGCAATAAAAACTGTGGTTATGGTTATGGTTATGGTTATGGTCATACACGGTCGTTAAACTACTTTCCTCAATGCGCAAGTCTTTAAGTTTCCGAACTTTTGGTATAATTATGCACCATGATCACCCTCTATTGAATCTATTCTATTGTATCATTGACCTTGACCACTGCGCACGCGAAAGGTCACTGAGATGGTGAACCCGCTTATTGCATGAGAATTAGCCTACTTACTTATTAATCTTCTACCGAAAGTGTTGCTATTCTATGCAGCTAGGTTTCAATGGACCGAGGGTTTATCGCTGAATTTTGTCTACTAATAGCGATTTCAGCATTAAACTAGTAACAATAAATTACTGTAATCATTTCAATAGACTAAAAATAATTTAAGAAGGCTTACCTTATGGATTAAATATATTACAAACCCAGTTTTCGTCCAGGTCACATCACCACCGTAGAAGCATGCTCTCTCTTCGGCTTGACCTACTACACTCGGATTTTGACCTGGCACCGGAACGAAAGGAGCAGTTTGGCTATGGCAGATTTGATATTGTATAGTGTCGGTTAATAAAGCTGGCCTCCCTGATAAATTAACCACTTTCATATGTGGGCGCTGAAATATTCGAAGATTTGCATTACACATGGTGACCTGGTTGTTCCTATGGCTCGATCTTCCACAGTGCTGCATAGAAGTTTTGCTATGGTCGGTCCGTCTTTCTGGAATAAGTTACCTATAAATTAGTCTCCTTAGTCTCCGTAATGAACTTCTTTGTCTTTCTTTGCCCCTTTTCCGCAAGCGTTTGAAAACCATTCTCTTTGATTTTGGTTTGGTGTCAAGTCGGGAGCCTCTGAGGAGTTCTCTTGAAGGGGCGCTATATAAATTTACGATTACAATTATAATTACACAAGTACTCCGATTGTAAACAGTTAACAGACGTTTAAACTTTTAACATATTCATTTATATTCATGTAGCGAATTAGTGCACCATTTGAGAGATTTTGAGAGGCGCTATAATAATCAGATTCACGTAATTATAAACAAGGAATCTATAAAACGATGGCTCATCTCTCAGAGAATTGCTGGCATCGCGTGTATTTAGCTGCGTACGTCATGATTTTAAATTAGTGACTTTTGAGATCCTTCACTGCTGACCATTTGAACAGAACTTGCCATGTACCATTGAAGATGCTCGTGTATGAACCATGCATGCCAGAGATTCAACTCTCTGTTCAAATAGACTTGTTCTGTGTGCTGCAAACAGGCGTCCATGCAGTCAGTGATGTCTTCATCAACTTTACATCAGTTTAGCTAATCTGTGTTTACGATTTGTTGGCATTTTTATCAGAAGAATGCAGTTTATGACAGTCTACAACAATTTGTGTTTTGCGTTGACAGTCGAATGGTGGATTGTGCGGAAAAAGAGTCTGTCGCCGATTTGCCACAGTTTTCATGTTCAAGTGCCGACGACGATGATGACAGGAGTTGTACATCATCGGCCAATGTTCCGTCTTGCTCTCAGTTGGCCGTTGTTCCTTACGATGAAACAATTATACCAGACTTTCATCGGCTGCAACGCAAGTTCGTGTTCGGCAACAGCTATCACGTGACAATACATCAGAACTGGGCGGATGGTGGAGTTGCAGCTGTTGTCTGGGATGCGGTGAGTAGCAGATGAAGAAGTTTCTGGTTGATAAGACAACTTACAAGTATCTTCTGCATCAAATAAAACACAAACTGAAAAGTGGTTCATTCATTTTCTATTCTAGCATTCAACTCGTACATTGCAATCGGTCGAGAGAGATCTTGCTGCTCAAAACAGTGCTACATTTAAATATATAATAAATCCAAGATGCATTAGATATGTACCACATATTTGAAGTCACCCCTATACGACACCTTAAACTGTTCTCTGTTGCCTCTGAGTAGAATGAGCGCTATATAAATTCTGATTGATTGATTGATTGATTGTCACATCATTTGCTCATGGAGCAGGCCACATCAGTGAGCTCTGCCCTCAGATATCTACTGTCAACATCGAGAATCTCATGACTCAGCCCAACTTCATTTGTTTTCATTTATTACGACCTGTGTGATCACTTTGACGAAGAAAGTGTACTAAAAGCAACTTTAAAAATCAGTGCAGTTTTTTTATTGTGTTAAATCGCTTAGACAGACGACTATATGTTCAAAGCGCTTTTACGATGTTCAAGACACAAAAGGCTTATGATGCTGATTCATGCTGACGTCATCCATCTTCATTTCTCTTCATCTAGGCTGTTGTACTCGCAGAATATCTCGTCAGCAGAACTTCAACGCTTCTTTCCAACCGCCAGAAGGTCATTGAACTTGGAGCTGGAACAGGTCTTGTGGGAATCGTTGCTTCGCAGTTGGGTAATAATTGTGTTCTCGTGGCATTTCATCCGCTGCTTTCAATTCTCCACTCTCACTTCATTTAACTCTCTTCCATTCTGTGCTGTGGGTTGCAGACATGCATCTAATGCGCTTGCTCTTTAGACGAATTAATTATCTTAGTTAGTAAATAAAAATAATGCATGATATAAATGCGAAGATCAAGACATAAGTGTTTCGACAGATGATTGATTGGTGGTCGAAACAAGTGAGGACGACGTGCCAATAAGGAATCATTCCGAATTGTAGGACGACGACGATAGAGTTGAGTGGTGCAGAACATCATCACTGCATTAGCTGAGCCACATCACTACGGACAGACAACGATGGTGGAAGAACCTTGTGAAAATTGGGTCAGACACGTACGAGCGATCGGTACATGATGATGATGATGATGATGATGATGATGATGATGATGATGATGATGATGATGATGATGATACAAATACAAAAAATGATAAAAAATCAGTCCAAAGTGCATATTGCTGTCTGCGTATTCACGTCTTAATCAGGATGTGTAACTTTCATTTGCAATCCATAAAAAACTGAATCCATTGACATTCGTTGCAGGTGCAGACGTTATTCTCACCGATCGATCGCTTGCGTTGAAAACGTTAAATGACAACATTGAGCTGAACCGTGCAAATGTGACGGGGTCAATCGTAGCGAAAGAGCTGAGCTGGGGTGAAGATCTCGACCGCTACCCTCAACCATTTGACATCGTACTTGGAGCTGATATCATCTACATCGAAGAGACGTTTGATGAGCTCTTGTCAACCATCATGCATCTCTCGAACGCTCAAACGACTCTTCTTCTCTCGTGTCGCATTCGATACGAACGCGACAAACGATTTCTCGACAAACTTCGACAATTCTTCGCAGTAGAAGAAATTCTATACGAAGTGAAGAGAGACGTGCACATATATTCTGCCGTTCGAAATGGCCGACAGTGACAGAGTATAGCAAACTATGTGTTCGAAATTCCATCAAATTCCTTTCTAGAAGCCTGGACAGAATTGAAGAATGTGGAGTAAGATGAAGATGTCAGTAGAAAAATGACAGTACACAAGTTGGCAATATTATTTTGTGGAAATTGAATGCAAACTGTCCAGACTGTGTAATTTTTACTTGTATGTAGGAAACGTTGGGTTTTTTTTTTGTAGATTTCAGTGATGGCTAGCAATGAAAGTTAATTAACGTATAAAGTGGCTGCTAGGACTGTGCAATGTGTGCAATAGTGTGTTGCTGGTTTAGAGTGGTGGACTGTCAACTGAACGTTGGGGTTGAAATCCATGCAAGGGCAGAAATTTCTGTCAAGATTTTTGTACCAGCTATGTCGCTGGTCAAATCTGTTGTAACGAGTACACAGACCATACGTACACTGTTTATGGGAAGATGCGATGGCGAGGGAGAGGGCTGGCTGGTCATCTGACGTCGTATGCAGTGATGGGAAGTATTTAAAATACTAGTATTTAAAATAGTATTTTAAATACAATCTAAGTATTTTGTACTTGTATTTTAAATACTTTTGTGATCAAGTATTTTTACTTTTACTTAAAATACTTTTTTGGTAGTATTTTGTACTTAAAATTATGATGATGTCAAAATACTTTTTCAAAATACTTTTGAATCTCACCAGCTGCAATTAACTATGCAATATTGCTTGCTCATGCACTAGGCTTCTTCATAACTGAAACAAAAGAATCCTTGTACAGTGTACACTGTACACACAATACAGTTAAACAGGTTGACATTGATTAGTGATTGTTACGGATGGCTGGGCACCGCTGCCCACCGGGGAGGAATGTTAATTACAGGTGTATTTGTTCTATGGTGTAGGGGAAGAGTATACCCATCTATATATACATACCAATGAGGCATCAATGACACACATAATATTATTATAATTATGTTTGAAGTCAGTTTGATGTTTGACACCACAATGGACTTGTCTATGCTGATAGAATAGGACTTAGGCTAGATGTTAACTATCTAGATGTTTATGAATAGGACAAATGAGGATGGCATTAGACGTGTCTATTGGTTGGTGGCAATTGGAACTTCTCTTACCTTGGAACGGGCACAGAGTTTCATAACATCGATCTCCATTAATGGATCATTGACTACGTACTTGAAGAACTATAGCATACAGGAAGACACCTATACCACTTAGTTGACCTGTGCTGGTGTATTGTATTATTATCACAAGGGATAGGCCATTCCCATACCACAGATTTTGAACACTTAGGCCTACTTAAAAAGTAGCCTAGATGGTTTTGCTGATGGTGCGAATTGTGACAGGAAGTATCAACATAGCAGACTTTATAAGGTACGTACGTTGAGCTTGTGTTCAGGAGTGGAAAAATGTTTATCCGTCCCTTTGTGCCAGACCACGGAACAAAACTTTGTCTAATTTAGTGTTTTTAAATTTTAAATTTGGATAAATTACAATGACCATTCTTTCTGCATAAATAGTAGGCTCCCGATATGTTTTATATGCCATTAAATTTTGTGTTTCTGTGGATCTTGATGTTAACGAACTCTGACTAGAACTAGAATACATCCCTAGTGTCTTGAACTCGGCCTTGAACATCTTTGGACCCAGACCCAGAAAATGTGTTTTTTAAATCAAAATTCTATGATAAAAAAATTTTGTCGCAATTTAATATGACTTTCTTTTTTGCTATATTTATAGTTTGGCAGCGAGTATTTTGTACTTAGTATTTTAAATACTTTTCCAAGCCAAGTATTTTATACTTGTATTTTAAATACTTTTGCAGAAAAGTATTTTTACTTGTATTTTAAATACTTTTGTGACCAAGTATTTTTACTCATACTCAAAATACTTTTAAGAAGTATTTTCCCCATCACTGGTCGTATGCCAAGAATAAGAAACTGAAGTTGCGGACACTTCAGAATCGTTTATTCGTTCGTTCATTCATTACGAGGATTTATGTAGCACCCTTCAACGTTACTTCTCAGGAGCACTCCCGACCCAGCCACGGCTAAAGGGGACAACTTAAGATTGCAATAGAACATGTCAGGGGGATGCTGTTCTTAGAAGAGCGGATGTTGCATGTGGGTGGTACCATTGCTATCTAGCCTGACACTGCTACCTATGATGCAAATGTTAAATATCCTGGTACGTACATACACGATACCTATTGGGGTCGGGAGCGCTTCCAAGTAGCTGCCTTGAAGGGGAACGCTGTATAAATCAGCGTAATCAGTGATTGAATATAATTAGCTTACCATCATTCTGGGCCAGTACAGAAGTACCTGATAGATTCTGTTTGGTTGAATGTTGTCATGCTCAAGTTGAGCATTTATGACATTCAAGCTAATGCACCAATGTACTAATCATAAAAATTCACTTCATTTACTGTAAGTGTAAAAATCCCATTTCTTAGGAATGTCCTGATGTTCACATTTCCAATGTTAGAAAAAATTTACATTCAATACTCTAAACCAATATTCACAGCTGCTGTTCAAAATGTTCATGTATAAATTGCTGATTCACACACAACATTTGCCAGTGGTAAACTTTCTGTTGAGGTGTCTAAATGAGTATGCTATCTTTTTTCAACACTGCTCACCACAACCTTGGACAATAGAGACATCTGGCATGCGTAACACTGCTGTGAATGTTCCCAAATGAAAACTGAAGAATATAATTATATATATATCGGTATATTATACTGAAAAGCGTTAGTCTTCCAAGGCAAGGAATTGCTTCATTCGTTTTGGCAATGGTAAACTGTTGATTTTCTCTCGAAAGTGCATTCTTCTCGGCGTCAATTGTCTGGCGATTGCCACTCGAATTGCTATTCGACAGACGTGCTGCAGAGACGGTGGCTGCTTGCGACGATGCATGAGCAACTGAAGCAACTGTCGCCGGCGGTCAGTCAACTTGTCGAATGTCGTCGTCATTCGCTTCACCCATCCTTCGCAGTACAGATCGAAGCCTGCATCGAGAAGCGTCCGAATGAAACTGACGGGCATCTGAGGTTCTTCGAGCAGAATGTAGTCGAGTGGTGGCATGAAGATGTGAGGCAGCGAGCCGGCATGAAGCAACTTCTTCGCCAGCACCCAGTCCGTTTTAGCAAACAGCACAAACGACAATATCGACACATCGACCCCAAACGTGTTCGGTTGTTGGACGTTGACGGAAGCGCCGGCGTCGATGAGCGTCTGAGTCGAACGTTCCTTACCGTTTGTTACGGCCGACATCAGAGCGCTGCACCCGTGCGTGTTTGGAATGTCGGGATCAGCACCTCTGTCGAGAAGCAGCTCAACGATATCGTGATGGTCATGTGACGCCGCTATGTACAAAGGAGTCGCCAGATTGGCGTCCGGCATGTTTGGATCAGCACCAAAACTCACAAGGTACTCAACGACCTCGCAATTGCCCCCTCGGCTGGCAGCGCACAACGGTGTTGTCGATTTGTAAAGAGCATTCAAGTCGTTGCCTGCGTTGTGGTAGTTCTTGATCAAATTCAGATTGTCTGGTTCATCGAGGAATTTCGACAGTTTCTTTAGTTCCGAGTGTCGCATCTTCTTGACATTGCCGTCTCGATCGCAGACGTGTCGGCTTCTCTTTCGCTTCCGATCGATTCTCATATCGTCCTAGATTAAATCAAAGTCAGTCAGAATTACATGCAGTGAACCATTCGCGCATTAAGTTTAAAATCCTCATCTTGGTCTCCAAAGCACAACAGGGTCTTGCCCCGAAATATCTGCCAAATGAAATTCACCGGCCTCTTTCAGCCTCCTCACATCGCCCACTCCGCTCTTCAAATAGATTTGATCTTTTAGTTCCTCCTACTAGAACGGCTATGGCTCAGTCCCGATCCTTTACATCAATTGGCCCCTCTCTTTGGAATACTCTGTCTCCATCTACTCGATCATTTGCCTCAATTGGTCCATCTCTTTGAAATGCACTTTCTCCTTGTGCTCGCTTTACATTTCTGACTGACAGTCTCTCGTCTTCCTTCTCTCTTCTGAAAATCTGCTTCTTCTCGTGGGGCCTTGTGCACAGGGAGAGGTTCACCCTACTAGAGGCACTTTATAAATTATTAAATACACACACTAACAACATAGGAAGATATGTGAATGTCCCGATAATGATACCATACGCAAAAGTCGTGTTTTCTACCCATCCATCGGTTGCAACTTGTACATTTTGTGCAACCCCCATGCAAACATACAAATAAGCTCCCCTACCCCACCCACCCACCACCACCCCCCTTACAAAAGTTAATTTGCCAAAATCACCTATAAAACATTTATTTTACCGTGGCTACTATGCATTCTTGTTAAACATTATATTTGGTAGCTAAAATTTGTTAACTGGTACGGTTTACTGTTTAGATCTTAACAAAATTCATTTATGATATAATCAAATGCCATCGGACAACAACAGGATAATACAGTTATAGGGGTAATCCCGAAGACTGGCTGCCCGTACTCCAAACAACATGGCTGCCAACGATTGCAATAAAAAATAGAGCGCAGCGACCTATGGCGCAGCTACCTTTGTAAACAAACCGATCGCTTTTGAAGCTATGATTATGTTCCGCCGGGCGCTTATGCGGTAAAATCCCAGACTGGCTGCCCGTACTCCAAACAATATGGCCGTTAACGAATGCAATAAAATTAGAGCGCGTGAGGGTTGGTTAGGGCTCAGGTTAGGCGTCGTGAGGGTCGGTTAGGGCTCAGGTTAGGCGTCGTGAGGGTCGGTTAGGGTTAGTTTTAGGGTTATTGCAGTCATTCTGCTGAAATTGAAGCTGAATTGATGAACAATGTCGTCGATGGTCGCGCTCTAATTTTATTGCATTCGTTGGCAGCCATATTGTTTGGAGTACGGGCAGCCAGTCTGGGATTTTACCGCTTATGCTACTATCTGCAAGCAGCCGTTTGGTTTGTATGTCGGAATGCAATCGATAGGTGTCGTCGCTAGGTAGCTGCGCCATAGGCCACTGCGCTCTATTTTTATTGCAATCGTTGGCAGCCTTTTTGTTTGGAGTACGGGCAGCCAGTCTTCGGGATTACCAAACTAAAATACACTTTTAGCGATTACAGTTATAGGCTAATGTGGATTTAATAATTAAACATTTATTTTGCGCACGTACATTTTGTCGAGACCCTTCCCCGCCATACGCACCAGTATACAAATCGCCTAAATTCGGTGACCCCTCCCTCTCTGCATACATGCAATATATGGGCAGCCCTTAAATGAAGTCTGCAGGTCCTGTGTATGAAATACGATGGTTTTATATTTTAAATACACCACTTTTATTAACTTACAATATACATTTCCTTTTCGCGATGCAACATAAATATTTATGTAGGAAAACAGGTAAACAAAATAGAAGTCACCATTTGCAGTGTCTATCGGGTCGATGATCGGGTAGTTTTATTACTCTATATTCCAGGGTAGCCACGAGTTCCACGACTTGCTTAGCTTCAGAGTGTATAAATATAATACAGAATGCAACCGGTTGCAGTAGGCCTAGGCTAGGCCTAGTTATGCAGTTATCTTAATAATAGCCTAATATTATTGATGCTAATATTATTAGCACAATCTTAGCCTAACTACTTAAAATTGGCTAGTTACTGTAGACTACAGACGGCCTGCAATACAAAGGCGCTAATGGCAGAATAAATAGAAACAATCGCAATCGTTTTTCTCTTTACCATCAGGTATGCCGCATGTGCCGTCGCTGGGCTTTAACAAGACGTCTTCAAGTCGTTCTTTTTTATGGGTTTAGGCCTAAATGAGTAGCCTATTATGCCTTAGGCTACTACAGATAATATTCTGGCATCATTCCACGTTAATCCCACGATTGTTTACACCTAAATCCAGGGCTGTTAACAATACTGGAAAAAAGTATTGGCAATACCAATACCAATACTTACTAATAAAAGTATTGGCAATACCAATACTATTTCTTAAAAGTATTGCAATACCAATACTTTTACCAATACTTTTCGATAAGTTTTAAAGTTTATTGACTAAAGAAGCACATTCTATTGCCCGTTAAACAGTGTTAAGCAGTACAAGCAGTGTAACTACTAATCTATATACATGCTCTCCATAAGTCTACCACTTAGCCATACGTAAAAAAACCATCATTTCAAAGTGTAAGCTGCTTAGTGATGTGCGCAGAGGTGTAAATACTCGGCCTCCTAATAGAAATAAGGCTATCTGCAGAGTCCAATAAATATCTGTTCACTTCCTCACAAACATTTTCTGTAGGCCTACCAAAATCATATATGTCTCCGATTTGAAAGACTAGAGAAAAATTGGGCTTAGAATTTGAAGAGTCAGAAACATCTGTTGCTGCAGAAGTAGACTACTTGGCTGGTTATCAGACAGCTGAAGACTGGCCAATGACTGGATGCGCCTCTTAAACATCTGCACAAGACGAGAAACCATAAAAATTATTGTGAAAAAAGTATTGGTATCGGGTATCGCTGACAGGCTAAAAAAGTATCGGCGATACGCATGCGATACCCACAAAATTAAACTATCGCGATACTCGCCGCGATACTGAAAAAAGTATCGGCGATACCAAGTATTGCGATACTTTATCGCGATATTAACAGCCCTGCCTAAATCACTAGAAAGGCATGCATTACCAGGATGTTTTGCAATTATTTGCTTAGGGGCTATTTAATCTAGGAAGTTGGTGACGACGGTTGTAGTAGAAAGTGTTCAAATTCAGCAATCTATGGTATGTTGTGAAAAACATTTATTTATTTGCAATTACTGTTTAAAATGGCTGTACGAATTTGATTGTGATATAGCGCCGGCAGAATCTCTGATGCGGCTCTTGCGTGACATAATAATTATGTAAAATATAAATATAAATTATTTTAGAGCTTTTCGAAGATTGACGTTACATTACGCACTATTCAAAATTCTATAAAGTAGCGCATAAGCAATTCTTTGACCTTCATTAAGGATCTTTTGATTGGCGGCGCCATGTTGCTCTCTGGCGTTATGGCAGGACGAGTGTTTTCGCTTTGTTCTGATTTCATAGCTGGATATATTTAATAATTATCGTGTTACCAACAGGTCCTGGAGATCTTATAGCATATCTACGACACAATCGAAGCCACCGTTTAACACATAGCATCGTTTGATCACCAAAATAGGTTAGTTTGACGTATGAATGAAGTTTCTTTATCTATAACAAAGCATGGTCCGCCATGTCGCAATAATGGATGACACGAGGCGATAGGACGTTCGAATCGGTTCGTGTCATTTCACTGTTCTAAAGTTACGGAGTCTAAGTTAAGGTATTTTTACAGAATCGCTGCAGTACGACACAGAAACGGACGAGGCAAGTTTAGAAATATAATCTGTTCTGATGTTTCGTCATGCAAGATGACGAAGCCAAACGCGCGTGGTCACGCTGTCCTCTCTCGACTAACATCTTGAAGTAGTTGTCAATACAGAAATTTTAATTTTCGAAGTTTATGGTTATCTGTAAGCTTTACTTCGTATAATGCAAATTACTGAAGCGTGTCGTAGCCTCAGCTCCGTTCATTTCTTTTGCATCCGGTTATACCTTCTCAACTACAGTCCGTGACCTTGGTGTTCTGTTGGATCGGGAGCTCACTTAAATTGCTCTTCGCATTCACCGTCTAGCCCGATACTGTTATTATCAGCTGCGCCAGCTTTGCCTGTTCACTAACGCCAAATGCCATCACCATTCAACATTAAACAGCATGCGCTGACAATTGCTCATTAATCTACTTGACGTCACTCAACTCGGTCCAGGCACACTGTTCGGTTGAATGGGAATGCAATTCCATAGTTTGTCTGGGTCAAGTCTTGTGCTCTGCAGCGCATCTAATCGGATGAATTCCTAAATTTTCCAGCTATATGTTGGAGACATTACACTGGTTTCTTATGTGCCAACGCATTGAGTATATACGATTGCTGCTCTAATTCGATAATGTCAGCTCTGCGTGTTGCTCAACTACCTTGTGATTACTTTGCTGCTCTACGGGTGCAGAAACGGGTACTGTTGTTCCATTTGCTTGAACTGCAACTATGCAGAATTGTGACTTTTTCTTGGTGAGCCATGAGTTTGGAATTGGCTCCCATTGATGCTATACATGCTTCCTGGGGTCTTACTGAGGCATTTTTATTCAACATTAAACAACTTTTTGCCATACTAGAGTCAGGAGTGCCTCTGAGTAGACCCCTTAAGGCAGTGCTGTCCAACCTGCGGCCATTTCAAGTGGTGGCCCACCTGAACTCACTGAATTGTTAGACTTTGTGCTGAAGCAGTTGATAAAGCATACCAAACATGGCATTATGTCGGCTATAATTATGCTATATTACTCATGATTGTTATTATTCGTTTGCATCAAAATCAATCCAAACACAAATTTCAATACAGTTAACCCTTTGATGCCGAGAGTGTAGTAAAATGTATGGGAAATCCTATACCCTCCGGCATCAAAGGGTTAATAATTTTATCAATAAATTTAGGTCTAACGTTTGAGTTTATCCTACTGTTGAGGCTCTCAGCTTCGAGAACTATTGCTTCTGCTAGTCAATGATTGACAGGTTGTTCTGCTCTGACTGTGGTTCGTCGTCTTCTTTGCAGTGACTCATCTTCTTCATGTTAATGTGCTTTAAAACCACCAATCAGTGGAAATAACCATAGCTCAACGAAAACAACAATGACACTCTTACATGTCCATTTGTTTTCAGACTACCTGTCGTCGTTGATTTGCATCTGTATTCGGCTTACTGCTTGAGCACGTTAACTGAAGCAGATACTTCTGAAAGACAGACAGACAGTCTTTGCTGCACAAATTTATATTGCCAGCTTATAAAGAAGTGAAACCTTTTGCAGGTTGGTCATAGTTTAACCTCGAGGTTTAAGCTATTGTCTTAGAATAGAGCGAAACCATTTTATTTCCATCTATTGTTCTGGAACCTTTGGTTGCCTCATTTGAAGAGTATGAGTATTGTTTAACTTCCTGTTTGGCTAAGTGTGATTTATTAGATATTAGCTTTTACACATTTTGTGACAGCTGGATGTTTCTCTGATGGTCTTCATTTCATAGAGATTTATATAGCGCCATTTAAAGAGAAACTCCTCATCTGAGGTTCCAACACAAAACATCTTTTGAAGTATATTTGTAGAAAGACGTGAATATAGTCTCTGAGAGTTGATAGCACTGGTGCCCTGCAGCTGCTAATTCCATGAATGGTTTGTTGGCCATGTTGCAAAACTTGTAATTACTTAAACTGTTTGGAACAATGGAGCAAGAAGACTACTTGGTAGGCGAAGGGAAGATATCTGCAACCAGGGATGAAAGAGATGAGAAATGAAGAGGCATTTGCTCATTAGATTATAAATGATAAATGGAAACCGAATTGAATTCAAAGGTTGTTAAATGCATATATCAGCATAATTCAAAAATCCACAGAGTTTGAGAAAATAGAGCAGATGAAGATGTTGCAGAGGTCATAAGGGCAATTTCTAGAGATGCGGTAGATTCACTAGGCTTTGCTGTGTTGCATTTCCAATTCTCATTGGAGATACGTCTGTTACCTTTTTTGACTGAAAGTTGATGAGTAACAGCATTTGAACTTCAACAATGTTGAGATGTTAAAGTGAACGCATTTTCTTTCATTCTCTCGTCACTGATTAAATGTCGTGAATTTCGTTGAAGGATGGAGACTTGCGAAGAAGTTGCGATGACCGAAGATGTCGACGACACTTTGCGTGACGACGACGATGTCGATGGTGAGTTTCACTTCGACTTTGAGTTGCGACTTCTCTTCACTTCATCATCTTGTAACTTAGTACTTGAGACTTCGAAAGGTGGTTGGCAGTGATTTCTTTCATTCTTCGATTATGTTTTTTCGCAAACTGTGGCATTGTTGTAAAGATGCAGCATTGAGTCATTGAATCAACTGAAAAATGATGACAAACCAAACCTCACTTTTGCTGTTTACGATGGAATTTCACAACATATTGTTAGTTTAATGTGATGCATCTGTTTTGATTTGAAACGACAAGTAAAGACATTACTAACATGTCATCTGTCATACGCAATATTACACATACCGGGCATTTTGACATTTATGAAGCAGCTGTCTTTTGATATTTCAAAAGTTAACTGGTAGTCATTGTTGTTGTTTACGCTGTTGTTGTGCATCAATAGTCTGTGTTGTCTTAAGTATTGACAATGGTGTGTTGTCTTATTGACAATGGTGCACGTTGTCTTCTTTCAGTCGTTGCAAATGCGTTGATGAATGGAATGATCGTCGAAGAGAAGCTGAAGACAACGACGGAGACAACGACGACAACGACGACAGATCTCGTTGAAATGGATGAACTCAAAGTTAACATCGATGACCTGACGCTTCTCGAGAACGGTCAGTCATCCTTATCGTCATCATCTTTGTCATCCTTATCGTCATCATCTTTGTCATCCTTACCATCATCTTCGTCATCCTTACCATCATCTTCATCATCTTCGTCATCCTTTATCATCATCTTCGTCATCATTATCATCATCTTTGTCATCCTTATCATCATCTTCGTCATCCTTATCATCTTTGTCATCTTCAGCATATTCATCATCCTCATCGTATTCATCATCCTGATCTTCCTCATCCTCTCCTGAGAACGTTCTCTGTTCTGCGATCATAGAAGTTGCTCAATGGAGTTTTAGACTACTTTTCAATGATGCTTTCTGAAAACGAGATCCTGGTGAGTTATAGACATTGCAAATAGTAATAATAAAGAAATTTATAACTTGGTACAATTTCACAGTGCACTAGTGTGCCTGACAAATATGTCTTTTTCGCTGTGGATCATTTTCAGTGATTGTAACGTTGTGTATTCTGTGTCTTTCTGCAGATGTTGGACTTGGCAGCCCAAAAATAAACGAAGCTTTGACCGATGAATTGAAATTTGAACTGAAGACTGTTCTATCAAATCATTTCTCACAGTGAGTGGATAGATCATCTTCACTTCGATTGACATTTCGTCTACAAGTGTGTGAAGGTTCTTTCTGTTGTCTCGTATTAATGGCAAACTGTCGGAAGTTGGTGCTATGAAGAAAATGTTGCGATATGTAGCGTAGAGTTTCAGAGCAAAGTCTGAATTGTTTTTGCATTAATTGACTCTTTTACTGAAGTGGGTGGTTCCTTGTGATTATGTCTGTGGATGTAAACTATCTTTGTCATGATTTGATTATGATCATGTTTTCTCTGCTTGTCATGATTTGATTCGATTCTGATGATTGTGTTGTGTGCTTGTAGTGAGTGTCTCAGTAAGGACAAATTCCTTCGTACTCAGATGGACTACGATCAGTTTATTCCAGTTTCCATCGTCGCTGAGTTGGAAGACGTGAAGAAGATCACGGAAAACCTGACAGCGCAGAGCAAAATGGACGCGATCATAAAGACACTTCAAGGTCAGTGAGAGTGGCGGAGAGGGAAGGGAGGAGGAGAGGGGAGGGAAGGGAGGAGCAGAGGAGAGGGAAGGGAGGAGCAGAGAAGAGGGAAGGGAGGAGCTGCAGAGAGGGAAGGGAGGAGCAGAGGAGAGGAGCGGAGAGGGAGGAGCAGAGGAGCGGAGAGGGAGGACTCTCAGCTGAATCACTAATGATATATTTAATAGTTTAAGAATTTAATAACTAAGTACTGAATATCTATTATTGCTTTGATTCTCTTTAAGTTTTGACTATGCACAAGAAACGGATAAACACAATTTTACACATTGTCAACAATTATACAATGTATGTAGAATGTAGATACGAGCGAATGTTTATGTACAGCATTTGCGACATTGAGTTTCTCTGATGATAAGTAAGTCACAATGTCGTCGATCTGCCATCGCAGATGCTTCAGTGTTCTTTATGTTGATGATGATAGAACTTGACGTGTTTTTATTAATTGTACGTTATTCTAGTTGTCTAGGTATTTTATTGTCTGTTGTTCTACGAATCCCATTCGATGAACATTGCAGTTGAAGAAGTCTTAGAAAAGTCTTAAATGTGCGTTGGTTTCAAATGCTTAAGTTTGAATGATGGTTTTGTTGATTTTCTTCTGTTTAGAAATAAAGTTTGTGCAGCTGAGCGATGGAAATGAGAAAGTACGTCGTGTCATAGAACGGTCGACGCTGATGCTGAGGGAAATTCCAGCGTCTGTTTCCGAAAAGGTTTGCCTCCTCCTCCTCCTCCTCCTCCTCCTCCGCTTTGTTGCCTCCTCCTCTTTGTTGCCTCCTCCTCTTTGTTGCCTCAAATAACAATGTAGAGATTTTTTCATCTTGCTGGCAATGAATTGTTTGGTTATTTCCATCAGCTGCTTGTAAGGCGTAAAAAAAATTGTTGTGTTTCCGGTAACCCGACCGACCCATTTTTACGGCCGCGACCCAAATATTTTTTTAAAAAAATGTTATAAAAAAAAAAAAAAAATTCAAAAAAAAAGTCAATAAATATTTTTTTAACATTTGTATTGACATAACATAAGAGACGTCAACAAAATGAAATTAATAGGACTGTTTCTAGAGCAGTTTTAGGTGCAGACAGTCGGGAAATAGGCAGTTTATACTTGCTTAGAACACGTACTTTGTTTCAGTGTGCAAAAAAGACTAGTGGGGTATACTTTTTCGGATAGTCACTGCATAAAAATATTTTACAAAATAAAAATATTTTCCGACCTACTTACCCAATTTTTTTTAGCTCTGTTACCGGAAACACAACATTTTTTTTAGGCCTAATCTACGTTCAAGACTTGATGGTGATTTATTAAAGCTTTTGCGGACAAAGTTGCTTTCGTAAGGACTTCATTTCAACTGAATTCTACAAAGAACAATGTTGATTCTGCTAAACATGGAGCAACATTTGACTTTGATTTTGAAGTTTCCAGCACTTTGCTGACCGTGATGCTTCACTTTAAGGAAACTAATCTGTTCACTTGAACATGTTTTTGAACAATTGTCCATATGATTAGAATCAACAGCGTTCCAATGATAACAATGACAGACAACAATGGATATTGTTTGGTTGCTATGCAGGAGATTCGTGGCATCTTCACGGGCGACGGTTGTCCTCCGATGATCTCGTGTGAATACGTCGTCAACGACAACTGGTACGTTCACTTTGGCAGCGAAGACGACGCAAACAGAGCGTATCGATTCGTGAAGGAAACGAAGAAAACCTTCCTCGAAAAACCGATCATGGTTCGTCGTCATCGTCTATCAAATGATTACGCGTCTCTCGTGCGTGCGTGTGTTTGATTTATTCTTCTGCAGACAGACTTTGCTGACATTCTTCAATTGCATGTGACAGTGTGCTTGTCAGCTGTAAAATTCAATCAGAAGTTCAATTAAATTATCTTAAAAAGTATCATCATCATTAGAAGAACAGATAAAAAGATAAACAGAGGCGTATTAACCGAATGATACAGAGAGTTGAGTTGAGTTGAGTGATAGGTGCGTGCATTTGTGATGTCTCTTAGAAATGAAAAACTCTTTGAGGAGAAGTTTTAATGCTGTTGAACTTTATGTTATGACACTTTGCCTTTGACATCTACTGACATCAACTGATGTGTTGTTCTGGCGTGGATAAAAGAAGTAAATTCACTTTTGAATGAGTATCGACCTGACAGCAAAATGTCTATGTTTTGAGATGTTTGTTTGTTGTGTTTCAGGCGAGGTTTAAGGGAAAGTCAGCACTGACTGGCAGCTACATACTTCAGAATTCTGAGAATGGACCGGTCTGTCCCCCACCCGTCCAGGCCACCGCTGCTGCTGCTGCTCACGCTGCTGCGCCTCTTGTCCAGCCTACGACGGCCAATACATATCTCGGATATTTCCCATCCAGTTATGGCTATGGCTACGCAGACCAGGTGAGAAATGACGGCCAAACAACAGTTTTTTGTCAGAGTTCTAATAAAAGTAGAACGTCTCCTCATTTGATGGTCATACATTTCATCAACAGATCTTGTCAATAGTTATGTATGTGTGTGCACTTGTTATAGCGCCCCTTCAAGCTCTCTCTACTCAGAGGCGCTCCCGATGCAGAGCGGACACTGCATCGGAGTTTCACGCCGAAGCGCTGAGCAATTGTAAGTGAAGGACTTGCCCAAGGTCCTTACGCGGGGAGGTGGATTCGAACCTCGGACCTTCCGGCTCCAAGGCAACGACGCCACCACTAGACCACCGCACCCCATAGTTAGTCAAAGAGATGCACAAGACAAACACATTGTTTGTCAATTGATGATTGGAGAAATGCCTTTTCTTTTCATTTGAACTTTCAGTGCTTTTTGGTTTCTGGTTTCAGTCTATGCCGTATTACAGTGCCGATTGTAACACGTTTGTCCGTGCCTTTCCAAGCGCCTGCCCTATTGGGGTGAGTAGATGAGGGGGACTCTTACCCAAAACCAGTTTAAGTGATTTCTACATCATTGCAGGAAATGGTTCACATCCAATGTTTGATCAGCAATTTTGTAGAAATGAATTTCTTGGGTGATTTCACTGTCTTCACATTTAATTTTGTTTTGTTTACTGATTAAGTTTGTTCTCAGTGGAATACTTTCCATTTCTTCCCGCGTCGGTGTATGTGAGAGCCGTTATTTTGAGTAATGCGAGCAATGTTTGTGGCAGATGAGAATCTTATTATTGCACTCTGACTTCACTCGCATGATCAAGGATCCTAGTTACACTGAACCATCAAAATTCTCAGTGGAATACTTTCAGTCAACAGATTGGAAAATAATATTGAAAAGTGATTGTTGAATATAGATGAATAATTATTGTGTGTCGCTTTGTGATTTGCGATTGAATTGCGATGTAATTCATTGGAGTTTGAACGACTGACGAAATTCCATCATTGGCAGAACAACAGAGAATTCGATGAATTGACAGAAAGATACAACGACTAAAATTTTACTATTCGTTCATCTTCCTCATTCCTAAGTTGCATTTTCAGCGTTGATGATTGTTTTTCTTTTTTGTTTCTGTTGAGACAGAGTTGTTCTGCGGCTGTGATGCCGTTCAACTGCTACTATCCAACAGCAGGAGACAACCACCAAACAACCGTTGAACTGATCAACGCAAGACAACGGTAAGACATCTTGCGTTACAATCGTTGAACTGATCAACGCAAGACAACGGTAAGATGTCAGTTATTCAAACTCCAATGAATTACATCGCAATTCAATCGCAAATCACAAAGCGACACACAATAATTATATATTCATCTATATGCAGAGTTGCACTGAGTGTGAAGCTGGTTGAAGCATTTGGAGGATTTTGAGAGACAGAGAGAGAGACAGAGAGATGCGTCTAACTTCGATGTTGATGACATTTTGATGTTGACAGGAAGCCACATCCACGATTCGGAGGCAGCAGCAACAGCAGCAGCAGCGGATACTACGGCCGATCGTCAGAGCAAGCGATGCATGACCACAAGCAACCTCCGAGGTTCAACCGGAAACGATCGGAAGGAGGAGGAGGAGCGCCACCTGCTGACAGCAGAGACGGCGGTGAAGCTCACCAACCGACGACTGCGACGATGACGACGACGTCAGAAGACACTGCCAACAACACATCTGCCAATCGACTGACATCACGACACGATGCAATCAACAACAGCCACATGTCACACATTGCGAGTGACAGTCGACCCTCGGGTGGAGGTGGAGGTGGTGGCGGCAGATACGGACCAAGGTAAACACTTCATTGTACGAGTAATTGAGTTTAAGGCTATACTTGAGTAATTACACAAGTATTCTTTCTTTTGAATGGATCAAGAATTCAGGAACATAGATCTGCTTTCTTGTGATATTATTAAGAAAATTAAAACTAATTCTTAAGACTCATTTCATTGAACTGTGTGCTTATCCTTCCATGTCCTTGTCTCATCATTTCTAATCTCTCAGATTTTAACTTCAATTCTCCAGTTCCATTTTTTTTAAATTGTGATTTTGGTAGGGGTGACCGGATAGGCAAAAGTTTTTGAAGCCTGAATATCGCAGATATTAAATTAACATGAAGGCAATTAATGTAGAAATGCACACAAACTGCGTACGCACACAGACCCACTAGACAACCAACCGACAGAATGTGCTTATGTTCTGTGCAGTGAGATCCATGTTAAAATGAGATCCATGTTAAAATGAGATCCATGTTCAAATGAGATCCATGTTCAAATGAGATCCATGTTAAAATGAGATCCATGTTAAAATGAGATCCATGTTAAAATGAGATCCATGTTAAAAAGAGATCCATGTTAAAATGAGATCCATGTTCAAATGAGATCCATGTTAAAATGAGATCCATGTTAAAATGAGATCCATGTTAAAATGAGATCCATGTTAAAAAGAGATCCATGTTAAAATGAGATCCATGTTAAAATGAGATCCATGTTAAAATGAGATCCATGTTAAAAAGAGATCCATGTTAAAATGAGATCCATGTTCAAATGAGATCCATGTTCAAATGAGATCCATGTTAAAATGAGATCCATGTTAAAATGAGATCCATGTTAAAAAGAGATCCATGTTAAAATGAGATCCATGTTATAATGAGATCCATGTGATGTGTTTGTTGCACAAATTGCATGCATTCTTTTAAATTTATCTGTTTCAGACGAGGGGGAGGAGGAGGAGGAGGTGGTGGAAGAGGAGGAGGAGGAGGAGGAGGAAGACGAAATCGATGGAGTCAGGAAAGTGGCAACATTGGTGCGAGCAACAGCAGTAAGGTGAGTACGGAATACGAGAGACGAAGGGCTCTGAAGAGCTGCTAGTGATAGAAGTTAAGAGCAAATATTTCTTAAGAATTATGTGATCGTTGTCTCATTGGCGCTTCTGTTGACTGCTGAGGTGATGATGCTGCTAGACATCAGTGTCAGTATATAGTGGTAAAATTTGTCGAGATATTTAAAAGAGACGCTAGGTGTTAGAAAAGTGTCAGATTGCTTGTGAGACAATTGATGCTATTCGTCGACAATGCATAGAAATGTTTTGTTTGACTTCTTGAAAATGGATTTTTTAAAAGAGTTTTTTTGTTAGCTGTCTGTCGAGATTTCTTGATGATTTTTGTGTTTTTCGTTGCATGTTTTATTGTCTTAGCGTCGTGGATCTGACGGAGGAGGAGGAGGTCAGAAGACGGCCGCTTTTGAGCTGGAGACGAGTTCTTTTCCTCCATTGTCCAGTGCAAAGGTCAGTCTCACTTGGAATGGATTTTCGTTTCAGTCACTCGTTCATCTTCGTTTCAGTCATTCGTTCATCTTCGTTTCAGTCACTCGTTCATCTTCGTTTCAGTCACTCGTTCATCTTCGTTTCAGTCACTCGTTCATCTTCGTTTCAGTCACTCGTTCGTCTTCGTTTCAGTCACTCGTTCGTCTTCGTTTCAGTCACTCGTTCATCTTCGTTTCAGTCATTCGTTCATCTTCGTTTCAGTCACTCATTCATCTTCGTTTCAGTCACTCGTTCATCTTCGTTTCAGTCACTCATTCGTCTTCGTTTCAGTCACTCGTTCGTCTTCGTTTCAGTCACTCGTTCATCTTCGTTTCAGTCACTCGTTCGTCTTCGTTTCAGTCACTCGTTCGTCTTCGTTTCAGTCACTCGTTCGTCTTCGTTTCAGTCACTCGTTCATCTTCGTTTCAGTCACTCGTTCGTCTTCGTTTCAGTCACTCGTTCGTCTTCGTTTCAGTCACTCGTTCATCTTCGTTTCAGTCACTCGTTCGTCTTCGTTTCAGTCACTCGTTCGTCTTCGTTTCAGTCACTCGTTCATCTTCGTTTCAGTCACTCGTTCGTCTTCGTTTCAGTCACTCGTTCATCTTCGTTTCAGTCACTCGTTCATCTTCGTTTCAGTCACTCATTCATCTTCGTTTCGGTCACTCATTCATCTTCGTTTCAGTCGCTCGTTCATCTTCTTTTCAGTCGCTCGTTCATCTTCGTTTCAGTCACTCGTTCGTCTTCGTTTCAGTCACTCGTTCCTCTTCGTTTCAGTCACTCGTTCGTCTTTGTTTCAGTCACTCGTTCATCTTCGTTTCAGTCACTCGTTCATCTTCGTTTCAGTCACTCGTTCATCTTCGTTCCAGTCGCTCGTTCATCTTCATTGGCTTCTCATCAACATTCAACAGACTGGCAATTTTCTTTTAAATGCCTCGGCTTTTCTCAATGACAATGTTTGATTGCAGTATTTTTTGAACATTTAGATTCATTGGATACTTGGAAAGAGTAATGGATGAGATACAAGACAACGGGACGGGAATATCTGTACAAGGACAAACAATTAACATTGATCTAAGATTTGTGGATGACGTAGATCTCCTAGACGAGAACTTTGACATACTTCAAAAGAATGTGGAACTGTTGGATAGAGCGGGTGAAAAAGCAAATCTGAAAATTAACATCGGAAAGACAAAGACAATGGCATTTGGAAAAGAAGAAATAGGAAATAACATCAAAGTTAGAGGAGAAAACATCGAAAATGTCACAGAATTTGTATACTTATGGAGCCTACTGACGTCAGATAACAACTGCACGAAGGAGATTAGAAGAAGAATTAACAAAGCAAAAGGGATAATGGCGGGGTTCAACAACATATGGAGGAGCAAAACAATATCACAAGGCACAAAGAAAAGAATACTAGAAACATGCGTATTCAGCACGGCGTTGTATGCATGTGAAACCTGGACACTAAAAAAGGAGGGCAAAAAGAGGATAATAGCTTTCGAAATGTAGGCTTACTGTTATAGGAGAATATTGCAGATAAGCTGGACACAAAAAATAACTAATGTGGAAGTGCGAAGAAGACTTAACAGCAAATCAGATATGATAGAAACCATAATGAAAAGGAAACTGAAATTATTCGGACACATCCAAAGAATGAGTGATGATAAAAAGATAAAGAGCATATTGACGGGAATCATGGAGGGGTCGGGGAGAAGAGGAAGACCATGCAGAGAATGGTTGCAGGACATTGAAGAATGGTGTGGGATGAATGCACAAGAACTGACACATCGGGCACAGGACAGAGAAGTATGGAGAACAGTGGTCAAGTGTGCAGTGGACACCTACGGGCTGTTAGCCCACGGATAAAGAAGAAGAAGAAGAAGATTCTTTGCTGACAGCTTTTCAGCTTAAATCCAATGAAATTGCAGATGTCCATGTTTCTAAATTTGTTTTTAACCTTTTGAGTCCTTCTTTTCCGACTATTCTTCTCGTTTGTCTAAAATCTTTTGATCTTTCTTTTTCCTCGCAGGCAACTCTGATTCCTGCTCCGATCATCGCCATAGCAACGACATGTGACGCCAACGTCCAGGTCGTTTCCATGGCAACGGTGGAACGCTGCGTTTCGTGAGTGGACGTCATCCGATATATTCTACTCATTCTTGTTCATTCCTTTTATTCATTCTATGCATTTATATAGCGTTCCTTCAACATAACTACCCAGAGGCGCTCCCGACCTAGCCACGGTGAAAGAGTAAGACTTGAGAGATTTGTTTAGCTTGATTGGTCAGATGTAAAATTAAATGCAGCTTTGAAATGAGGTCACTCCAGATGGACAGCCCTACAATTGAGAAAGCTCAATGTTGTCTGGCAGCTAAATGAGCCAACGAACTATGAGTTGTCTTTTTAAAGTAGAGCGAACAGACCGATGCCCTTCAACGTCAGAGAATGTGCGACAGAGATCGCGTAGGTAAGATGTATTGTGAAACCAGAGCAGCAATTCAATTTGAAATACGTTAGAGTACAGACAGCCAGTGCAACACATCACGAATACATAAGGAAAAGACAAGGAATTGAGGATTCGCCCGATGAGCCGAGCAGCAGATCGCAGAACTCAATCTAATCGTCGGAGAACACGAAGAGAGGGACTGCAACAATGCTCAACTCTACTCGTACCAAAAGCATGCACAGTAGCGCGTTATGAGAAAGAGAGCGGGCAACCGCTTTGAGTTGACGAAGCTGATAGTAACAGCTTCAAGTGATTAAGTTAACATGTTGAGACTAATGTTCATCACGGTCAAGGGTGACACCCAGGTCGTCACGGACCGTGAAGGAGAAACTAATGTCGAGAAAAATTTGAGCAAGCTGGAGCGAATCAATATTCTTAAGTTGCCAGACAGCGACTGTTGTGTCTCTTCTGCTTCTGTCAGCATTGTTTTATTTCATCGTTTGTTTCTACATTTACTTCTGTCAGCATTGTTTTATTTCATCGTTTGTTTCTACATTTACTTCTGTTCATCTTGAGTTGCTTTTGTCTTTGCTGGATGGAATCGTTTTTTGTTCTTTTGCTAGAAATCGAGTTGATCAATCAACCGCGACTGATGCTAGCGATCTGGATGCGATGGCGCCAACCGCGACTACTCATCCAATCGATCGTCCTCATCCTCCAGTCGCCTCATCACCAAAGGAACCAACTGTAAGACTGAAGCACTTCATGTCTCATATGTTGTCTCATATGTTGTCTCATATATGTTGTAGACGCAAAGAAACGCTTTCAAGACTACGTTTTGATAACGGATGATTTGGTTGAAACGTCGTTTGATGTTCATCTCTCATCGGACTTTGTCTGCTCTTTCTTACGCAATATTTCTCTGTCATTCAAAGTTGACTGTTTCATGTGTGCTGGGTGGTTGGTAGTTGGGTGGTTGGTGTGTGGGTGAGTGGGATTGGTGGGTATGTTTAAGACAAGAAGAAGTTCTCGTTGTTGTTTGATGACAGTGTTGACATTTCTGTGACATTGCAGCATCCGTCGTCGTCGTCAACGTCAAAATTCAGTTATGCTCAAATCGCGAAACGTATGAAAGAACCAACGACAAGACTCGACATTTCCACGGACGCATCATCGTCGTCGTCTGCCGCTCCTTCGTCCGCCAACACAGACAGATCCGACGCCCAACCACCGTCCTCATCCTACTCCTCCGCAGGAAGATCGGAAAGAACGCGAAATGAGACAAAAGCGAAATTGAACAACAACAGCAGCAGCCAGTCGACAACGTTGCCGATGGCAGCGAAGAAGATGGACGACGACGAACCAAAGGAATGGAGGAGTTACCGTCCACGCAACCGACCACACAGACCCGTCGTCCCCCATCCAGGAGGACCAGGGAATGCGTCTTCCAAGGAAAGGCAGTAGACGAATGGATGGGTGGAAGAGTGGGGTGGAGTGGTGTGTAGAGGGGAAGAAGGACTCGATGAATGTTGGATGATGTTTGGAAGAAGGTCGTAAACAGACGTTCGATAAATAATATTATTGCGAGATGAGATTCTCATCGCAGATCCAACGTTTGAATGCAGTCAATGATTCACTTCGAAACACATCATCGTCGTCGTTTGTTTGAATGATTCACTTCAACGTGTTGTTGTTGATGATGCAAGAAGAAGATGTAAATATAGATGTGTGACCTCTGACCTCCTTTCTATCTCGCATGGAAATGGAAACGTTAGGAAACTTTTGCGACTGACTTTCTATCCAGTCCATCGTCTTTAATATCTCTAACGCTGAATGATTAGCGTTCGTCGTTTTAGATGAATTGAAGGAGGAGGAGGAGGAGGAGGAGGAGGATGCAGAGAAGACGAGAGAAGATGAAATTGTGGTCGTTGATTTGTGTGAGAATTATTTCATCGTATGATAAGTTGCTGTTGAACAAATCAGAATTTATGAAATATTATTGTGAAGAAGAAAGGAATTCCGTTTCTTTACTATTTGATGCGTTGTGAGATTTCTCGTTGGTTGAGACAAATGAATCGAATGAAATACGGAAGAAATTCATTCATTAAATGGTGTTTGAGATAAGGATGAGCAACGTTATGTGATGACCTATATATAGATATATTTTGATCTCTGACGTTAAAGAAGAGTATTGAGCAAAGAAGTTGAGCGAAGATTGTTTCTCTCAGTTGTAAGTTGCATCAGCAGCATTTTCCTACTCGTAAGCGAAACGTACAGATTTTGAACGTCGTCAGTTTTACAAGTGAATGTGCAGATGGTATTAGTTGCATGAGTGAAGTTGGTAGAATTGTAGTTTTTCCTAATTTAGTTGGACAAGAAATTCCATAACTTCGAAATTGTTGTAGAAATGTTGGAATTTGATATTCAAATAATTCTGGCTGACGTGACTTTTGAATTTTTAGCAGTTGAAAAATCTTGTGTAGATAATTTTGACTTGTTAAAAACTTCTTTTTTTAAAATTTAAAACGAAATCTTAAGTTTTGCTGCGTTTATCAGTTTGTGTGGTTGTTGCCTTAAAGTTGCATGATGATGATGATGATGATGATGATGATGATGTCGTCAGATTGAATCTGTTGACTGTTTGTCAGATTGAATCTGATGATGTCGTCAGATTGAATGTGTTGACGGTTTATTGAGATCATTTTCGTCGTCTCGTGTGAGAATGATGAGAAGAAGGCTGACGACACACAGCTGCAGTTGACTTTGTTTTGATCTTGGCTGGATTGATGTTTGCAGTCAGCGTTGATTCTAATTCAATTGTAACCAATTTACTTCAATGTAGAAATGCTTTGTGCAGGTGACGAAGACTGTTGATGCTCTTTTCTTGTGTAACTTTTAAGCTGTGTTTGTGTCAGCTGTGTGTGCATGCGTCAACTGCGTTTTAAGTTTTAACCACATTTCGTCTATTTGTGGAATGTTTTTGAAAGGGAAATTAAGAGCGGCATTGTTGGGACGGACGGTTTGGTTTCTCTGCTTGCTTTGCTCATGCTTATCTTAATCGTCTCTTCTTATGTAGCGTATGCACGAAGAGGAAGTGTCATCAGATTTACGTGATTTGTGAAGAACTGGTGAGGGGGGTGTCTCGACGAAATGTATGTATGCAAAATAATCATTTAGTCTAATTGTGATGTCCACATTGGCCTATTAATTGTTAAACCTCTTTTATTATTATTGTTTTTTTAGTATTATTATTATTATTATACGATAGTCATCCAATGTCATTTGATTGCTTTAGAATTAAATTCTGCTCAGGTCTAAACAGTAAACCATAAAGTTAGCAAATATGATTTAATAGCAAATATGATTTAAGAATGTTCATAGATTACTTAAGCTAATTAGATTTTTAAGGGGGGGGGTGGATGGGGTAGGGAAGATTGTTTGTGCTTTTGCTCATACAGGAGTTCCACAAAATCTATCAATTGCAATGGGGTAGGGAAGGGTAGAAAACTCGATGTTATTTGGTTGGGGGCGTGTGTGAAATATGGATGTGCTCTTAACGAATATATTGAGTTTATTTCTGTGTATGTTTCGATTGAAGTGAATGATTTTTGTTGTTGTTGGTCGCGTGTGACGATGAGACGAATTCAGTGGACATCGTTTTCAACGTTAACTCATTATATGCATGTATATTATGTCAACTTCTTTGTTTAGACAAAGTTTTGACGTTGAATAGTGAATCGAGTTGTAAAGAAGAAATGGAATTTGATGCTTTCAGATGTTTAGTTGTTTAGCTCTTTGTAATCTAACGTTTGTATTCTTGTCCTGTCTTTTTTCATGGCTATGTACATTGTACATTGTAGGGTATTTGAATGGACCTGTGTACCTCCCACCCCTCGACCCTCAGATCTCGGCTCTTAATGGAGGGACAGGGGAGGGGGCTGCTGTGTGATTCCTGCTACCAGTAGAGGCAGGAAAAAACCAGAGTATTTAAAATGGGAAATCCATCTCAACATTCGTTAATCTTGTTGCATTGCTTTTTCAGCCAAACGCTGTATCACGCTCTCAATGCAGTTGTGCATCACACTCTCAATGCAATTGTGCGTTTCACGCTCTCAATGCAATTGTGCGTTTCACGCTCTCAATGCAGTTGTGCGTTTCACGCTCTCAATGCAATTGTGCGTTTCACGCTCTCAATGCAATTGTGCGTTTCACGCTCTCAATGCAATTGTGCGTTTCACGCTCTCAATGCAATTGTGCGTTTCACGCTCTCAATGCAGTTGTGCATCACACTCTCAATGCAATTGTGCGTTTCACGCTCTCAATGCAATTGTGCGTTTCACGCTCTCAATGCAGTTGTGCGTTTCATGCTCTCAATGCAGTTGTGCGTTTCACGCTCTCAATGCAGTTGTGCGTTTCACGCTCTCAATGCAGTTGTGCGTTTCATGCTCTCAATGCAATTGTGCGTTTCACGTGCCTCTCTTTTCTTGTCCTCAGCAATCACATCACTATCTCATTTTAGACTCATTTCTTTCAAGGGGGAGGGAAATCCATTGCGTTTCTTGGTTGGTTCCAGTAACTTTTGTTCGTCGAGCTCGCACTTCTACCAGACAGCACCGAGCCTTTTCTATCGTGGGTCCTGCTATCTGGAATGGCCTCCCACTAAACTTGCGACTTATGCCTAGGCTAAATTCACATGCTTTTCATAAGTCGCTCAAAGCCTATTTTTTTAGCTCTGGCTGGGCTGGGAGCGCCTCTGAGTAGGTATCTTGAAGAGGCGCTATATAAATTCTCGATATGAATAAATGAATGAACTTCAATATTATGCTTTGAATTTGGTAGCTTTGCAAATGCTTAGAATGATTTTGTAGAATGCAATGCATGAGATCTAACATCGTTTTAATGTTATTGGCGTTTAGAGTAATGTGATTCAGTGTAATGTTATCTGAAGACAAGGATTTACATTGTGATCTGCATCACATGTCCGTTTTATCTTCAGCGTTGTCTATGATTTACGCGATGTGTCATTTGAAGGTCATTCGAAGGTTATTTCTTGATTAGCGTTTTCAGATGTCAGTGTCAGCCAAATCATTAGCTTTAATACCTAGCAGCCAATATGTGTATACATGTGTGTGTGTCTGTATATAGATATAATTGATTGCATTGTTGTATTCAAATCTTCTACTTTTTGTCTATTCATGAATTATAATTGTTTGCAGCATCATCTCATTTCTCTCCTTCTCTCTCTAACTAATTGTCTTCATCGTCGAATCATTCATTCATTCATTCATTCGATGATTGTTTAGCAAATACAAAAGAAATGAATTGTTATGATTTCGTCCATTGTCCTTTTCTCTTCTTCTTCTTCATCATCTGCTTTGTGTCGTCGTTCATTTAATACTATATATATATATTTAATACTATGTATATATATCATATATATATATCATATAGTGCTGCTAAATTCACGACCAGACTTTATTTAAATTCTGACGGAATTGACATATAAAGACGAAGTTTAATAATACACCGACTGAATTTCTTTTCTATAGCAGAGGTTCTCAACCGGTGTGTCGCGACACACTAGTGTGTCGCGAAGCGACCGGAGGTGTGTCGCGTAAAAGTGGTGTGTCGCGAAGAATTGGTGTGTCGCAAATTCTCACAGCATGCAACCGTCGTTCTTGCCTATATTCTCACAGCCTACGCTGTGAGAATATAGGCTATTCGAAGGACTTCATTTATCTATTCCATTTTACACAAAAAATGTTAAAATTAGGCCTATTAGACGTTTTTAAGGGCGTTTAGTTTCGGTAGTGTTCACTGTTCAGCTACCTTTTTTCCATGTTTTCTTGTTTTGCTTTGAGCTATTAGAGCTAGTGGTTTCGAGTCTTTGGACTATGGTCAATTTACGGGTTTAAAAAAAATCTAAAACTCAAATAGGCTAAGTTGGCTTAGGCCTACTTAAATTTTTTAACGATATTCACATAACGATTGCATGCATGGTGTGTCGCGAAATTTAGATGGAAGTTTAGGTGTGTCGCGCGCGAAAAAAGGTTGAGAACCTCTGTTCTATAGGAAGAAGCAGAAGAAGACAACTGGAGTCAGGGGCTTCTATCCCTATACATGTCGGGCGCAGCTTAGGGGGGATAGAAGCCCCTGACTGGAGTTGGTTAAATACCGTCTTTCTCGTTCAGATTGTTTGCTGCTTGAAGACATGTCACGTGCTTTTGCTCCTTCCATTCTATCGAGAATCGATTCTCTGAACGGATCTAGAACCGTTTATGAAAAACCCTTTTCTTAAATACATTGATAAATGTTCTTGCAAGCTCTCTCTCTCTTCCTTTCCAATTCTTTTTCTCTGCAGATAGTCATAATAGGTCATAATTGTGATCTATTTGATGTGTGGTGGAGGATGTCCACATATTTGTTAAGTGCTAACAAAATCCTTTCTGGCTGATCTATATAACAAAACAAATTGCATGCAATAATTCTATGGTGCGTGGCTGTCATTACTGCAACCAAACTTAGATGTATTCTGATGTAGCGAATCCTAATGCACAGCTATTATACCGCTGAGATCATTCGGCTGTATAATTATAGCTATATATATATATATATATATATAATTTTTATATTCAGGGCTGTAATGGTAAATTTTGAGGTGAGTACACACGCTGACCGGGAGAAAAACCCAAAGTCCCAAACCCACTTGTCTTGGACCCGAAATTTTTGACGACCGCCGTCGGAAAAAAGTTGACATTTTTTAGTTATCCGGCCAAAATCTTCGGGAAATTTTTTCTCGAAGAGGATTGGTTTTAGTCGTTCCTTCGAAATACGCCTGAAATAGACGCATGCGTCCTGATTTTCTAGCGTGTACCCGTATACCCTACCTTTTACAAGCGTATATATACCCTGGTTTTCGGGAGGTGAGTACAGTGTAGGCTATACGATGCCGTTTTCTCCGGAGGTCAGTGTGCGCTGTTTACCCTCGTTTTACATCCTGTATAATTATATTAACCACCGAACCTATGTAGGCTATAGTCGTCGTATACTCTCTTCACCTCTACGTTGCTTGCCATTGCCTGTCGCTACACGCATCTGATACTTTTCATGTAGCATACAAAGCATCACCTTGATCTTGTCATAACCAGTGATGATGAACAAGTTGACGATCTCACGGTGATGCCTCCAACACTCTCGGATCATTCCTTCATCCAGTTCATCCTTCCTTCCATCCATCTTCAACCGATTCATTCCATTCGCATGCAGAGAGGATGGAAGTCATTCGACTCTCAAGCCTTCAGCAACGCTCTTCGTGATACTCTTCTTTCTACACCGTCTCCTGATCTTGATATGCTCACTGTCGCTCAACTGTTTGACCTATACACCTCCACAGTGACAAATCTTCTTGACAGTATGCTACCTCGCCGCAAGGTATGGACACGTGTTCGTCCTTTGGCAGTGTGGATTGACGCCGACTGCCACAGACTTCGTCGTCAAACACGATGTCTAGAGCGACGGTATCGTCGGACCAAGGCGTCCAGTGATCGACTGGCTTGGATTGCTCAGCTACGCGCCCTACATCGTCTCTACCACCACAAAGAGGCAGCTCACTGGGAAAAGCTGGTCTCGCGCAACGCCAAGAATCCCAGACGTCTGTGGTCGTCGATCTCGGGGCTTCTTGGCAAGACATCTCGCTCCTCTGAAATACCTGCATTCACTGCAGGTGAATTTCTGGACGCACTGTCAGCAAAGATTGACCGCCTTCGTGCTTCAACTGCTGACGCACCCCCTCCAAAGTTTACCTCAACTTCAACTGTTTTTGATGATTTTAAACCTATCACTGAATTAGACCTTCGGCTAGCTTTTACAACTGCAAATTTAAACTCATGTGAACTTGACCCCCTACCCCCATTTGTAATCAATGACATTTTGGATGACTTTAGCCCATTTTTAGTCTACCTGTTTAATAGGTCCCTCTCTGAAGGTTGCATCCCTCCCTCACAGAAACGGGCCCTTGTCTTTCCTTCCCTCAAAAAGCCTAACCTTGACACCAACCTTTGCCAAAATTATCGGCCTATCTCAAATCTATCCTTTCTTTCTAAGACACTGGAACGTCTTGTCTCTCTACAGTTTCTACCTTATCTTGAGCAATCTGGCCTCCTTCCTGCAAATCAATCAGGTTTTAGGGCCCATCATTCCACCGAGACAGCTCTCCTTTCTCTATTATCCGAAATCTATTCTGCTATTGATAAGTCTGAGGTCACTCTTTTGGCCCTCTATGATGTCTCTTCAGCCTTTGACATGGTCGATCATGATATCCTACTCAAGCGTCTTGAAATCTCCTATGGTGTTAAGGGTGTTCCCCTGTCTTGGTTCCAGTCGTACCTTTCTGAAAGAACTCAAATGATTTTATCTGGTGACTCTCGAACCCAATGGGTTCATATTAATCTGGGTGTTCCTCAAGGTTCAGTTCTTGGACCTCTCTTATTTATTCTTTACACGGCTGACATCTCTTCTCTGTTTCGGATTTGTAGTGCTGCTGGCCATCTATTTGCTGATGATGTTCAGGCTTTTGTCCATGGACCCTCATCTTCCCAGCTGCTGTTAGTCGCGCTTATTGAATCCCTTACTAATCATCTCCACTCATGGATGTCTTCTAATCGCCTTTCACTTAATACTTCAAAGACTCAATTCATCTGGCTAGGTACTCCCCAGCAGCTCCAGAAGCTTGATTTCTTTCTGCTCTCTGAAAAATTCCCGCTGTTTTCCTTCTCTTCAAGTGTGCGGGATCTGGGTGTTGTACTTGATAGCTCACTTACCTTTACCGAGCATATTTCCAATGTTACACGCTCGTCTTACTTTCATTTAAGACGTCTCAGAGTCATTCGTCGCTCTGTCTCCTCCTCCATCTTCACTACCTTAATTCATGCTTTTATATGTTCACGAATTGACTATTGCAATGCTCTCCTCATTGGTCTTCCTAAAGTTCGTCTTTCTCCGATTCAGTCGGTTCTCAACTCAGCTGCTAGATTGATTGCCCGCCTTCCCAAGTACTCTCACATATCTGCCTTTATGTTTCATGAACTACACTGGCTTCCTCTCCGTGCTCGCACACAATTTAAGATCCTCACTCTGATCATTAAGGCTCAACGGGGTCTTGTTCCAAAATATCTGACTAATGTTTTACTTCGTCCTCACTCGGCTTCCTCCCACCGTCCACTTCGTTCATCCAACAGATTTGACCTCTTGGTTCCTCGTTCTAGAACTGCTATGGCTCAGTCTCGATCATTTGTCTCAATTGGTCCTTCTCTTTGGAATGCCCTTCTTCCTTCTGTTCGCTCTACACTTCTCTCTGGTAGTCTCTCTTCTGCTTTGTCTCTTCTCAAAACTTGTTTCTTCTCGCGGGGCCTTGCGCACTGGGAGCGCCTCTGAACGGTTCACCCTACTAGAGGCGCTTTATAAATGTTTAAATACAATACAATCACTGGCGGAAACCTAGGGGGGACTGGGGGGGGACGGTCCCCCCCCCAATGAAGACGTTGGGGGGGACGGCCCATGCATTTGTCCCCCCCCCCCCCAATGTTCAAGCGTTAGGACATGTACACAATCTTCAGTAGAGAACTAGAGAAAAAAAGTTTAGCAGATGAAGTAAATATTTATAATGATATAAATTCCAGGGCATGCCAGGCCCTAACCAAAAGTTATTAAGTCCCACGTTGGATAGTTTGCGAACATTATACTGTATAGATAAGACACCTCTTTTAACGTGTTGCCAATTATTACAAAAGCCTTGCAAACACCCAACGTCACAAACACACAACGTAACATATCGGGCTTCTGCTACATTTCTTTCAGGCTCGAATCAGCGTCATGTTCAACATCCATGGGCGGAATTTGGTCTCAGATCTTGGGGTGCTAAATCATAAATCGCCTCTCGTGGGTTTGGGTATATAGGCCCTACCACCGATCGGCAGAAGGTCGAGCGCCAAAACGCGAAGCGTCGATAGGGGAATGTGCAAAGTTTCGCTAAGCAATAATTAATTAGATTAGCAATGACGACGATGAATATAGGCATACCAATATTTGTCACTGATATCATAAAAAGTCAGAATCCTGCTAGAATTCCAATGTCCCGCGGATCTCTGTAAAAGTCAGGTCAACTTCAAGACTGTAGGTCGTTGATAATAATGAAATCAAAATGATGTCCTTAAACACCCGAAAATCCTTGATAAAACTGAAATCAAAACGATGTCCTTACACACCCGAAAATCCTTGATAATACTGAAATCAAAACGATGTCCTTACACACCCGAATTTTTTTTGATAATACTGAAATCAAAATGATGTCCTTACACACCCGAAAATCCTTGACAATACTGACATCAAAATGATGTCCTTACACACCCGAAAATCCTTGAGAATACTGAGATCAAAATGATGTCCTTACACACCCGAAAGTCTTTGATAATACTGAAATCAAAATGTCCATACACACCCGAAAATCTTTGATAATACTGAAATCAAAACGGTGTCCTTAAACACTCGAAAATCGTCTTCAACACTAAAACCAAAATGATCAATAAACACCTAAAAATCGTTGATAATATTGGAATCAATCAGAATGAGGTTTTTATACACCCGAAAATCGTTGTTAATATTGGAATAAAAATTTGATTATTGTATTATCAACGATTATCTGGAAGGATCCATTTTTTGACCAGGGTCTAAGACGGCAGAGGCCGTTACCCTGAACAGAAATTTGCTTGGGATATTACAGCACTCAATAAGCATTGTTTCTTAACAATTATCTGGTGTCAAAGGACATCATTTTTATTCCAGTATAATCAACGAATTTCGGGTGTCTAAAAACATCATTTGATGTCTTTACACACCCGAAAATCGTTAATTTCACCCATGAAAATTGATTAGAACTTCCCCTCAAAATGACAAATATACGGTAGTAATGTTATATTTAGATGTAGACATTCACCAATCCCAAATCGACGCTTCGCGCCTCAGCGATCGTCCTTCAGCCGTTCGTCCGTCCCCCCCCCCCCCCCCCAAAGTTCGGACCAGGTTTCCGCCCCTGCAAAGCATGTGCACAGATGATCTCATAATTGTAATCACATCTTCTTTACTCTTCCGTCAGTCGAGTGACGACGATGAGGCTCCTACATGACTTCTCCAAATTTCTCTGTTTCTGATGAGATTCTTTGCTCTTGACATGTCAATATTCATCTCATTCAGGTCTTCTCTGACGTTGTCCAATGTCCATCCATCGTGCAGAGTGAAGAATCGCAATTCTGTTGCGGATCAATCAACATCAGATTCTGCTGGAAAGTATTTCTAGTCTTTGCGCCGAGTTCATTAACAGCTAACTCTTAACCAACACGGAATAGATTACACTGAATCACATTACCCTTCACCCTCCTTCACACGGAATAGATTACACTGAATCACATTA
>OX243816.1:351497-361497 GCA_945859605.1 Lumbricus rubellus | reverse complement strand
GATCTTCTGAAGTCTTCTGCAGTATCTTCTGAAGTCTTCGGAGATCTTCTGAAGTCATCTGAGATTTTCTAAAGTCTTCTGAGATCTTTTGGGATCTTCTTAGATCTTCTGAAGTATTTTTAGATCTCCTGAAGTTTTCTGAGATCTTCTGAAGTCTTCTGGTATCTTCAGAAGTCTTCTGAGATCTTCTGAAGTCATCTAAGATCTTCTGAAGTCTTTTGAGATCTACTGAGATCTTCTTAGATCTTCTGAAGTCTTCTGAGATCTTCTGAAGTCTTCCTAGATCTTTTTAGATCTTCTGAAGTATTCTTAGATCTCCTGAAGTTTTCTTAAATCTTCTGAAGTCTTCTTAGATCTTCTGAAGTCTTTTGGTATCTTCTGAAGTCGTCTTAGATCTTCTGAAGACAACTGAGATTTCTGAAGTCTTCTGAGATCTTCTGATATCTTCTTAAGTCTTCTTAGATCTTCTGAAGTCATCAGAGATTTTCTGAAGTCTTCTGAGATTTCTGAGACCTACTGAAATCTTCTGGTATCTTCTGAAGTCTTCTTAAATCTTCTGAAGTCATCTGAGATTTTCGGAAGTCTTCTGAGATCTTCTGAGGCCTTCTGAAATCTTCTGGTATCTTCTGAAGTCTTCCAGGATCTTCTGAAGTCATCTGAGATTTTCTGAAGTCTTCTGAGATCTTCTGGTATTTTCTGAAGTCTTCTTAAAACTTTTTAGAGCTTCGGAAGTCTTCTTAGATCTCCTGAAATCTTCTTTAGATCTTCTGAAGTCTTCTTAGATCTTCTGAAGTCTTCGGAGATCTTCTGAAGTCATCTGAGATTTTCTGAAGTCTTCTGAGATCTTTTGAGATCTTCTTAAGTCTTCTGGTATCTTCTGAGACCTTCTGAAGTCTTCTGGTATCTTCTGAAGTCTTCTTAGATCTTCTGAAGTCATCTGAGATTTTCTGAAGTCTTCTGATATCTTTTGAGATCTTCTTAAGTCTTATGGTATCTTCTGAGACCTTCTGAAGTCTTCTGGTATCTTCTGAAGTCTTCTTAGATCTTCTGAAGTCATCTGAGATTTTCTGAAGTCTTCTGAGATCTTTTGAGACCTTCTGAAATCTTCTGATATCTTCTGAAGTCTTCTTAGATCTTCTGAAGTCATATGAGATCTTTTGAGACCTTCTGAAACCTTCTAAGATCTTCTGAGATCTTCTTAGATCTCCTGAGGTCTTCTGCAATTGTCTGAAGTCTTCTTTAGATCTTCGTAGATCTTCTGAAGTTTTCTTAGATCTTCTGAAGTCTTCTTAGATCTTCTGAAGTCTTCTTAGATCTCCTGAGGTCTTCAGCAATCTTCTGAAGTCTTCTGAGATCTTCTTAGATCTTCTAAAATCTTCTGAGCCTTTTCAATCCTTCGAAGTGGACGCAGACATATTCAATTGCTTGCTTATATTTTCAACTTTGCCCAATATTATAATTATACAAACTATAAAGGGTCCATTTTCAATTATGTATTCGGAAACGTTTTTGCACCATCCTATGCTGCAGTCACAGTGCAGTGTGAAAACAGCCATGACAAGATGGAATAAAAGAGGCTTTAATTAATTTTTTAGAAGAACTCAGATAATTTAGCTCCACTAATGATTTGTTTCGAGCTGAACTGCGATATAATTCTGACAGTTACATGCAATTGTGTCTTTTTTCATTTAACACTGATCTTCCAAAATGATGATGTCCTATGTAACACGTAGACAATAGATAATCTAAGCAGATAGACGCCATCGATCATGAACGCCTTACAGAATAGAAACCATTATGACGACGGCATGCAGCAAAGTATCGAGTCTCAGAAGTTCTTCAACAGCACCAGGGAGACAATGGCTTGTCAAGTAAAATGAATAATAGCACGTTGATCGGTTGAGCGATTGAGGACAATGATTGATTTATTTGTTTATTTTATTTGTCTCTTTCATTGTTCCTGCATGACATCGCTTCTCTCTGCATTTATATGGCGCCTTTGCGTATCGACGGAACAGCGACCTGAATAGCATAGCAGATCGTTGGGACAGCGAAAAACATCAGGAATACATTTATCTTTGTCCAAGACTATCTGTTTGTCTGTCTATATGTATGTTTGGCTGTTTGTCTGTCTATCTGTCCGTTTGTCTGTCTGTCTGTCCGTTTGTCTGTCTGTCTATCTGTTTTCTGCCAATGTGCAGCTCATCGTTGGTCGTTGTCCATTCTATTCCTTTGAACCGTCCGTCCTTCTCCTTTGATCCGTCCGTCCTTCTCCTTTGATCCGTCCGTCCTTCTCCTTTGATCCGTCCGTCCTTCTCCTTTGATCCGTCCGTCCTTCTTCTTTGATCCGTCCGTCCTTCTCCTTTGATCCGTCCGTCCTTCTTCTTTGATCTGTCCGTCCTTCTCCTTTGATCCGTCCTTCCTTCTCCTTTGATCCGTCCGTCCTTCTCCTTTGATCCGTCCGTCCTTCTCCTTTGATCCGTCCGTCCTTCTTCTTTGATCCGTCCGTCCTACTCCTTTGATCCGTCCGTCTTTCTCCTTTGAACCGTCCGTCCTTCTCCTTTGAACCGTCCTACTTTCTTCTTTGATCCGTCTGTCCTTCTCCTTTGATCCGTCCGTCCTTCTCCTTTGATCCGTCCGTCTGTCTGTCCGTCCGATTGACCGAACGCATCCATCAGTCATCGTCGATGGAATCGGTTGGTCGGTCAATTAGTGACGGGTGAATTGTTCGTCACGGTCCACTGCTCTTCCACTAGCGTTCATTCATCGCTGCGTGACTAAGAGTCCACCACCTCCGTTGACCCAACGCCATTTGCGCAAAAGACGCCCTCTGTCTCTGTCTCTGTCTCTGTCTCTGTCTATGTCTCTGTCTCTGTCTCTGTCTCTGTCTCTGTCTCTCCCCATCTGTATGTCTCTCTATCTGCATGGCTCTGCATCTATGCCTATCTGGTCGTCTCTTTCCTTCCGTCAATCTGGACAGTGGAACACCACGTGCCAATGGCCGTGTTTCGATGTAGGCTGCGGAGAGAAGCGTGAGTGGGAGGAAGTATGGAAGGAGAGGCGAGGGAGGACAAGAGCGAAGGATGAGAAGGAGAAGGAGGTGGCAAGGGATAAGAGGGCGAGGGAGGACAAGAGCGAAGGATGAGAAGGAGAAGGAGGTGGCAAGGGAGGAGAGGGCGAGGGAGGACAAGAGAGGAGGATGAGAAGGAGAAGGAGGTGGCAAGGGAGAAGAGGGCGAGGGAGGACAAGAGAGGAGGATGAGAAGGAGAAGGAGGTGGCAAGGGAGAAGAGGGCGAGGGAGGACAAGAGCGAAGGATGAGAAGGAGAAGGAGGTGGCAAGGGAGGAGAGGGCGAGGGAGGACAAGAGAGGAGGATGAGAAGGAGAAGGAGGTGGCAAGGGAGAAGAGGGCGAGGGAGGATAAGAGCGAAGGATGAGAAGGAGAAGGAGGTGGCAAGGGAGGAGAGGGCGAGGGAGGACAAGAGCGAAGGATGAGAAGGAGAAGGAGGTGGCAAGGGAGGAGAGGGCGAGGGAGGACAAGAGAAGAGGATGAGAAGGAGAAGGAGGTGGCAAGGGAGAAGAGGGCGAGGGAGGACAAGAGCGAAGGATGAGAAGGAGAAGGAGGTGGCAAGGGAGAAGAGGGCGAGGGAGGACAAGAGAGGAGGATGAGAAGGAGAAGGAGGTGGCAAGGGAGAAGAGGGCGAGGGAGGACAAGAGCGAAGGATGAGAAGGAGAAGGAGGTGGCAAGGAAGGAGAGGGCGAGGGAGGACAAGAGAGGAGGATGAGAAGGAGAAGGAGGTGGCAAGGGAGAAGAGGGCGAGGGAGGACAAGAGAGGAGGATGAGAAGGAGAAGGAGGTGGCAAGGGAGAAGAGGGCGAGGGAGGACAAGAGCGAAGGATGAGAAGGAGAAGGAGGTGGCAAGGGAGGAGAGGGCGAGGGAGGACAAGAGAGGAGGATGAGAAGGAGAAGGAGGTGGCAAGGGAGAAGAGGGCGAGGGAGGATAAGAGCGAAGGATGAGAAGGAGAAGGAGGTGGCAAGGGAGGAGAGGGCGAGGGAGGACAAGAGCGAAGGATGAGAAGGAGAAGGAGGTGGCAAGGGAGGAGAGGGCGAGGGAGGACAAGAGAAGAGGATGAGAAGGAGAAGGAGGTGGCAAGGGAGAAGAGGGCGAGGGAGGACAAGAGCGAAGGATGAGAAGGAGAAGGAGGTGGCAAGGGAGGAGAGGGCGAGGGAGGACAAGAGAGGAGGATGAGAAGGAGAAGGAGGTGGCAAGGGAGAAGAGGGCGAGGGAGGACAAGAGAGGAGGATGAGAAGGAGAAGGAGGTGGCAAGGGAGAAGAGGGCGAGGGAGGACAAGAGCGAAGGATGAGAAGGAGAAGGAGGTGGCAAGGGAGGAGAGGGCGAGGGAGGACAAGAGAGGAGGATGAGAAGGAGAAGGAGGTGGCAAGGGAGAAGAGGGCGAGGGAGGACAAGAGAGGAGGATGAGAAGGAGAAGGAGGTGGCAAAGGAGAAGAGGGCGAGGGAGGACAAGAGAGGAGGATGAGAAGGAGAAGGAGGTGGCAAGGGAGAAGAGGGCGAGGGAGGACAAGAGCGAAGGATGAGAAGGAGAAGGAGGTGGCAAGGGAGAAGAGGGCGAGGGAGGACAAGAGAGGAGGATGAGAAGGAGAAGGAGGTGGCAAGGGAGGAGAGGGCGAGGGAGGACAAGAGAGGAGGATGAGAAGGAGAAGGAGGTGGCAAGGGAGAAGAGGGCGAGGGAGGACAAGAGAGGAGGATGAGAAGGAGAAGGAGGTGGCAAGGGAGAAGAGGGCGAGGGAGGACAAGAGAGGAGGATGAGAAGGAGAAGGAGGTGGCAAGGGAGAAGAGGGCCAGGGAGGACAAGAGCGAAGGATGAGAAGGAGAAGGAGGTGGCAAGGGAGGAGAGGGCGAGGGAGGACAAGAGAGGAGGATGAGAAGGAGAAGGAGGTGGCAAGGGAGAAGAGGGCGAGGGAGGACAAGAGCGAAGGATGAGAAGGAGAAGGAGGTGGAAAGGGAGGAGAGGGCGAGGGAGGACAAGAGAGGAGGATGAGAAGGAGAAGGAGGTGGCAAGGGAGAAGAGGGCGAGGGAGGACAAGAGCGAAGGATGAGAAGGAGAAGGAGGTGGCAAGGGAGGAGAGGGCGAGGGAGGACAAGAGAGGAGGATGAGAAGGAGAAGGAGGTGGCAAGGGAGGAGAGGGCGAGGGAAGACAAGAGAGGAGGATGAGAAGGAGAAGGAGGTGGCAAGGGAGGAGAGGGCGAGGGAGGACAAGAGAGGAGGATGAGAAGGAGAAGGAGGTGGCAAGGGAGAAGAGGGCGAGGGAGGACAAGAGAGGAGGATGAGAAGGAGAAGGAGGTGGCAAGGGAGAAGAGGGCGAGGGAGGACAAGAGAGGAGGATGAGAAGGAGAAGGAGGTGGCAAGGGAGAAGAGGGCGAGGGAGGACAAGAGCGAAGGATGAGAAGGAGAAGGAGGTGGCAAGGGAGGAGAGGGCGAGGGAGGACAAGAGAGGAGGATGAGAAGGAGAAGGAGGTGGCAAGGGAGAAGAGGGCGAGGGAGGACAAGAGCGAAGGATGAGAAGGAGAAGGAGGTGGCAAGGGAGGAGAGGGCGAGGGAGGACCAGAGAGGAGGATGAGAAGGAGAAGGAGGTGGCAAGGGAGAAGAGGACGAGGGAGGACAAGAGCGAAGGATGAGAAGGAGAAGGAGGTGGCAAGGGAGGAGAGGGCGAGGGAGGACAAGAGAGGAGGATGAGAAGGAGAAGGAGGTGGCAAGGGAAAAGAGGGCGAGGGAGGACAAGAGAGGAGGATGAGAAGGAGAAGGAGGTGGCAAGGGAGAAGAGGGCGAGGGAGGACAAGAGCGAAGGATGAGAAGGAGAAGGAGGTGGCAAGGGAGGAGAGGGCGAGGGAGGACAAGAGAGGAGGATGAGAAGGAGAAGGAGGTGGCAAGGGAGGAGAGGGCGAGGGAGGACAAGAGAGGAGGATGAGAAGGAGAAGGAGGTGGCAAGGGAGGAGAGGGCGAGGGAGGACAAGAGAGGAGGATGAGAAGGAGAAGGAGGTGGCAAGGGAGAAGAGGGCGAGGGAGGACAAGAGAGGAGGATGAGAAGGAGAAGGAGGTGGCAAGGGAGAAGAGGGCGAGGGAGGACAAGAGAGGAGGATGAGAAGGAGAAGGAGGTGGCAAGGGAGAAGAGGGCGAGGGAGGACAAGAGCGAAGGATGAGAAGGAGAAGGAGGTGGCAAGGGAGGAGAGGGCGAGGGAGGACAAGAGAGGAGGATGAGAAGGAGAAGGAGGTGGCAAGGGAGAAGAGGGCGAGGGAGGACAAGAGCGAAGGATGAGAAGGAGAAGGAGGTGGCAAGGGAGGAGAGGGCGAGGGAGGACAAGAGAGGAGGATGAGAAGGAGAAGGAGGTGGCAAGGGAGAAGAGGGCGAGGGAGGACAAGAGCGAAGGATGAGAAGGAGAAGGAGGTGGCAAGGGAGGAGAGGGCGAGGGAGGACAAGAGAGGAGGATGAGAAGGAGAAGGAGGTGGCAAGGGAGAAGAGGGCGAGGGAGGACAAGAGCGAAGGATGAGAAGGAGAAGGAGGTGGCAAGGGAGGAGAGGGCGAGGGAGGACAAGAGAGGAGGATGAGAAGGAGAAGGAGGTGGCAAGGGAGAAGAGGGCGAGGGAGGACAAGAGAGGAGGATGAGAAGGAGAAGGAGGTGGCAAGGGAGAAGAGGGCGAGGGAGGACAAGAGCGAAGGATGAGAAGGAGAAGGAGGTGGCAAGGGAGGAGAGGGCGAGGGAGGACAAGAGAGGAGGATGAGAAGGAGAAGGAGGTGGCAAGGGAGAAGAGGGCGAGGGAGGACAAGAGCGAAGGATGAGAAGGAGAAGGAGGTGGCAAGGGAGGAGAGGGCGAGGGAGGACAAGAGAGGAGGATGAGAAGGAGAAGGAGGTGGCAAGGGAGGAGAGGGCGAGGGAGGACAAGAGAGGAGGATGAGAAGGAGAAGGAGGTGGCAAGGGAGAAGAGGGCGAGGGAGGACAAGAGCGAAGGATGAGAAGGAGAAGGAGGTGGCAAGGGAGGAGAGGGCGAGGGAGGACAAGAGAGGAGGATGAGAAGGAGAAGGAGGTGGCAAGGGAGGAGAGGGCGAGGGAGGACAAGAGAGGAGGATGAGAAGGAGAAGGAGGTGGCAAGGGAGAAGAGGGCGAGGGAGGACAAGAGCGAAGGATGAGAAGGAGAAGGAGGTGGCAAGGGAGGAGAGGGCGAGGGAGGACAAGAGAGGAGGATGAGAAGGAGAAGGAGGTGGCAAGGGAGGAGAGGGCGAGGGAGGACAAGAGAGGAGGATGAGAAGGAGAAGGAGGTGGCAAGGGAGAAGAGGGCGAGGGAGGACAAGAGAGGAGGATGAGAAGGAGAAGGAGGTGGCAAGGGAGGAGAGGGCGAGGGAGGACAAGAGAGGAGGATGAGAAGGAGAAGGAGGTGGCAAGGGAGAAGAGGGCGAGGGAGGACAAGAGCGAAGGATGAGAAGGAGAAGGAGGTGGCAAGGGAGGAGAGGGCGAGGGAGGACAAGAGAGGAGGATGAGAAGGAGAAGGAGGTGGCAAGGGAGAAGAGGGCGAGGGAGGACAAGAGAGGAGGATGAGAAGGAGAAGGAGGTGGCAAGGGAGGAGAGGGCGAGGGAGGACAAGAGAGGAGGATGAGAAGGAGAAGGAGGTGGCAAGGGAGAAGAGGGCGAGGGAGGACAAGAGAGGAGGATGAGAAGGAGAAGGAGGTGGCAAGGGAGGAGAGGGCGAGGGAGGACAAGAGAGGAGGATGAGAAGGAGAAGGAGGTGGCAAGGGAGAAGAGGGCGAGGGAGGACAAGAGAGGAGGAGGTCACTAGTGAAACGATCACAGAGAAACACATTGGCATACAGCTGCAGACTCCCTTCCTGCCTCCCTGCCTCCTTCTTGCCTCCTTCCGTCTCTGCCTCCTTCCGTATCTGCATCCTCTCTGTCTGCCTCCCTCTTGCTTCCCTCCATGGCCGTCTCCCTTTCTCGCATCGGTCTGGCCCTCGGTCGCCCTGCGATGCTCCCCTTCGTCCCAGAGGAATTGGAAACAGTGTCGGACAGCGATACAGACAGCGACGGCGACCAAAGGGAAGAAGCTTTAATTGATTGTAAATGGATGAATGGAAATGGGTATAATTATTGTAAATGGATGAATGGAAATGGATATAATTATTGTAAATGGATGAATGGAAATGGATATTGAATTATTATTGTTATGGGTTCACGATCACAACTCATCCTCACTTCCTCCGTCCTTCACAATCACCATTCATAGATCTATCTTTATGTTTATCTGTCTCTCTTTCTCTCTGTCCATGTCTGTCTGTTTGTCTCTCTTTCTCTCTGTCCATGTCTGTCTGTCTGTCTCTCTTTCTCTCTGTCCATGTCTGTCTATCTGTCTCTCTTTCTCTCTGTCCATCTCTGTCTGTCTGTCTGTCTGTCTGTCTGTCTGTCTGTCTGTCTGTCTGTCTGTCTGTCTTCTGTCTCATTCTCCCATTCTCTCTTTGTCTCTCTTCCTCTCTCTACCCCTCCCTATGTCTCTGTCTGTCTGTCTGTCTGTCTGTCTGTCTGTCGGACTCTATCTATCTATCTATTTATCTATCATCTATCTGCCTACCTACCTATACCTACCTACCTACCTACCTACCTACCTACCTACCTACCTACCTACCTACCTACCTACCTACCTACCTACCTACCTACCTACCTATCTATCTATCTATCTACAATTCTACATGTATCTATCTCTTTCTCTCTTTCTCTCTCTAGCACACGACCAGACTTTATATCAGGAACTCAATATAGACCAATAGCATTTTCACCAGATCAGCTTCTTATGAGCTTCAGCTCATTTCGTGGCATTTCATAGTTTTCTTTACTGGAAGCTTTGCAAGTTGGCTTGCAGAAAGAGTCAACCTTTTCAAATATTATTTTTCTGTTTTTGACTTTTCGCGGGTGCAGCTGAAGCGTCGTATTACACATTTTAAGTGCATCATGCAAATATATTCATCATCAAATTATTTCTATCTTAAATGATCAGATGATGATGATGATGATGATGATGTGAATCTGGTCGAATTATTACGGGTCAGAAGCCCACGAAGTGTCAGTATGCTAGACTATAAAGTGCAAATCGGTTTTGTTCGATGTCAATATGGACTTTAACGATTATAAAATCAAAAGCGTTAGATATACAATGTCATGTCATGTCATGTTTACGTCAGACGAACATACATGTAACTATGCATGTAGAGTCTACATTGTAGACCATGCATGCAGAAGCGCTAACAGATATACATGTACTTTGGATCTCACAATAATAATCAGGCAAAGGAAACAACAAGACAAAGATTGATGTTTTGTGTAGCGCATTTATTGAGGCGCGCTGAAATAATTCTATGTTTCACTTTGCATTCCATATTCGGTTTAAAAATTATTATTCAGCCGAATACGAATGAACTATTCGGAGCTCTATTCGAATTCGAATCGCATCGAGTCACCTCGCATGAGTAGTTCCTTCGAAGAGGTGCTATATAAAATATCATCGAATAATTATATAGGCCTACGGATATTGCATGGTGCATATCTAATTTTAGCAATGAATTAGTGAATAGTCATTGAACAAATGTCTTTGCTATTGATATCATCATCGTTGTTGATAAAACTGTTGTTGTTGTTGTCGCTGTTGCAGATGATGATGATGATGATGAGAAAATCTCCTCTGATCCTTTGTCATCATTTGCCACAAACTACGACAACGTCTCATCATCATCATCATGTCATGACGACGATAATCACAAAAGTCGATCGTCGTCCGTTGATCAGCAGATCGATGATCAGCAGATCGATGATCGGATCGATGATCGATTGGATGATGGATTGAACTGCCAGTCAGAGGACGTCCACGACCATCACCACCATCACCACCACCAGCAGCAACACCATCAACGTCATAAGCATCAGCACCAGCAGCAGCATCAGC
>OX243816.1:311830-349330 GCA_945859605.1 Lumbricus rubellus | reverse complement strand
CGTCGTAGTAGTAGTAGTAGTAGTAGTAGTAGTAGTAGTAGTAGTAGTAGTAGTAGTAGTCGTAGTAGTAGTAGTAGTCGTCGTAGTAGTAGTCGTAGTAGTAGTAGCAGTAGCAGTAGCAGCAAAAGCAGTAGCAGTAGTAGTAGTAGTAGTAGCAGTAGTAGTAGTAGTAGTAGTAGTAGTAGTAGTAGTAGTAGTAGTAGTAGTAGTAGTAGTTGTAGTAGTAGTCGTAGTAGTAGTAGTAGTAGTAATATCACTTGAGTTTTTGTTTTGTATGTTATCTAGGTGTAAAGATACCATATGTTATTTGTTTGGATATGGACTAAGAATTTTAGATTCTCCTTTGCAATTAGGTTTTCTTAACATCTCGTTTTTCGCCACCATAATTATGTAAAATATGTTGACAGTAGCCCGGGGGGGGGGCCCTATGCATAATTTTTTTTACAGAAATTGAAGGATGGTCAATATTAGGAAAAGTCACCAAAGCGATAGTAAAAATTTCTAGTGCTTCCTTTAATAGCAGCAGTTACAACAGTCTGGGGGTAGAAATTACCCCCAGGTTACCGTTCAAGGGTTAAAGAAACAGAGACTAAAGAGTTCCAACTGGAGGAATCGGAATCTGTGAATCTACGCTGATCATAGAATAGAAAAGTGTTCCACGATAACATAGCCTAACTATAATAATTATTATCAAACTGTTTCCTTTAATTATTGCTGGCCATTCTCTTTTCGCGACTCAATGTCTAATAATAATGTATAATAATAATAATGTCTAATAATAATGTCTAATAATAATGTCTAATAATAATGTCTAATATCTGCAACGTAGGCTATGCATGGATGCATGTTGTAATGCTAACTGACCGAATGATGTTCGCATCGTCTGACTTCCTCTCGCAACGGATTCATTCATTTCAGATTGTAGCGCTACATAACCAAACAAATCGACATTTATACGATATATTTAGTAATTGAAATTGTGATGCGAGGTGGCTGTAAGAACGTTCAGATAACTAGCAACCATGAACTCTTGGCCGCTGTTAAAGCAGCACCATAAATTACCACCTTAACAGCAGTCAGCAGTTGATACAAACTCAAAATCTGCAAGCCGGCCTATATGAAGGAAAAGTTAAAAGATCGATACAAAAGTGTCATTTGGACCAATTTCAGATGAAGTTGCTGGACTGGTCATTTGTTGGAGTGGTCATTTATTGGAGTGGTCATTTATTGGAGCGTGCATGCTTGCAGAAGTACAGGGACGCCGCAGCCGTGGACGGCAGAAGAAGAGATGGAGGGACATTATCCGTCAGGACATGGAACTACTTGATCTGAAAAATGAAGACGCTGGAGACAGAACAACATGGAGACAGAACAACATGGAGACAGAACAACATGGAGACAAAGAATCCGAGTGGCTGACCCCTCCTCAGCCAGGGATTAATCATAGACAGAAGGAAAAGAAAGAAGAAGAAAAGCAAGAAGGTCATTTATTGGAGCGGCAATGCATTGTATTGGTCACAAAATCTTATGTTCGACTGGTCATATTTGTTCGTCTATCTATATCTATAAGAGAGGATGTTTATTTATTTATTTATATGTATGTATGTATGTTTATATATTTGTCCAGAATGCACGCCCACAGTTTCGCAGCTATTGATCTGAAATTTTGCACCTAGACAGGGGTCCATCAAACTTAGCAAGTGCAGGGGTTGGCAAATTTCTAACACCATGGGGGCCAGGACGGGTGAAATTTTTTTGGGGGGGGCGAAAATTTTTTTGGGCAGCTATTGATTCCAAATTTCGCATTTAGACAGAGGACCGCCACGTCCTCCCAGAAATCGAGTAGGCGAATCTGTACCACCAGGGGGAAAAAGGGGAGGGGCCAAAAACTCCATTTCCTTTATTTTTACACCATCGCCATAGTTTCAGAGCTATTCACCTGAAACGTTGCAGCTAGATAGTATGCCACCGGGACCACCTTGCCCCCAACAACACACACCTCGCCCCGCAGGGACCGGGTGGGCAGGGCGTTGTTTAGGGGGCGACAAATTTGGGGGGGCGAAATTTTTTCCAGCTATTGATGTCACATTTTGCATTTAGAAAGAGGACCGTCAAGCCCACCCAGTGGAGGAGTTGGCGAATCTTTACCACCAGAGGGAGAATGGGGGGAGGGGAGAAAACTCCATTTTTCAAATTTTTACACCATGACCATAGTTTCACAGCTATTTACCTGAAACGTTGCAGCTAGATAGGATGCCACCGGGACCACCTTGCCCCCAACAATACACACCTCACCCCGCAGGGACCGGGTGGGGCAGGGCGTTGTTTAGGGGGCGACATTTTTTAGGGGGGCCAAATTTTTTTTGCAGCTATTGATGTCAAATTTTGCATTTCGACAGAGCACCGTCAGGTCCATCCTGTGGAGTAGTTGGCGAATCTCTACCACTAGGCTCGAGGAGAATTTAGTTATTTACCTGAGAATTTAGCTATTTACCTGAAACGTTGCAGCTAGATAGGATGCCACCGGGACCACCTTGCCTTCAACAACACACACCTCACCCCGCAGGGACCGGGTGGGGCAGGGCGTTGTTTAGGAGGGCGAAATTTTTTAAAGGGGGCCAAATTTTTTTTGCAGCTATTGATGTCAAATTTTGCATTTCGACAGAGCACCGTCAGGTCCATCCTGTGGAGTAGTTGGCGAATCTCTACCACCAGGCTCGAGGAGAATTTAGGGGGCGAACACTCCATTTTCCCTATTTGTATACCATTGCCATAGTTTCACAGCTATTCATCTGAAAAGTTGCTGCTAGATAGGGTGCCACGGGGCCACCTCGCCCCAAACCAATATACACCACGCCCCGCAGGGGCCGGGTGGGGCATGGCGTTGTTTAGGGGCGAAAAAATTTGGGGGGGGGAGTTTTTCCGTAGCTATTTCCATTCCGTCGCCATAGCTTCACGGCTATTTACATAAAATTCCCGGGCATCGCCGGGTATCCCAGCTAGTAGTCTATACGTACGCTGCTGTGTACAATTCCCGTACGATCCGGTCCACGTGTTATTATTTCGGCTGCAGTAGAGACGCCATCTGACGTTGGATTGATGAACGCATCCCAGAATGCCGTGTCCTTCTGGTGTTCTCTCAAACCACGAATGCAACGGAAGTGGAAAGTCAGGACAACCAACAGCTGACAACAACAACAACAACAACAACAACAACAACAATGACAACAACAACAACAACAATGACAACAATGACAACAACGTAAACAGAAACGACGATGCAACTGGTTCGGTGTGAGGGCGATTATCAACAGCCATTGTATAAGTGAGAGACGGAATGAGGAAGGAAGGGAAGGAGGGAGAGAGGGAGGAATGGAGGGAGTGAGGCGGAGGAATATGGCAATGGTGGTTGTGATGATGATGATGATGCTGCTGCTGCTGATGATGATAAAAATTGTAAAAAAAGGCATTTTATATGGCATCGTCATACATCCATGCCGTTCATTCACTCATTCATTCATTAATTCATTTCAGACATTTGTATAGCGCCTCTTCCAGAGTATCTACTCAGAAGCTCTCCAGACCCAACCACGTCTAAAGAGAACAGTCTTAAGAGCAGTGTAGAACGTAGTCTCAAAGACGCCACACACCCCATTATAATTATAAGCAGCAGGGGATGATACAATTTCATGTAGTTGGGTCTGATCGATTCGTTGACTTGACCTTTGTAGTGAATGACCTTCGGAGTGAATGATGACCTTTGGAATGAATGACCTTCGAAGTGAATGACCTTCGAAGTGAATGATGACCTTCGAAGTGAATGATGACCTTCGAAGTGAATGATGACCTTTGGAATGAATGACCTTCGAAGTGAATGACCTTCGAAGTGAATGATGACCTTCGAAGTGAACGACCTTTTTAGTGAATGACCTTCGAAGTGAATGACCTTCGAAATGAACGACTTTCGAAGTGAATGACCTTCGAAATGAACGACCTTTGAAGTGAATGACCATCGGAGTGAATGATGACCTTCGAAGTGAATGACCTTCGAAGTGAATGACCTTTGAAGTGAACGATGACCTGTGAATTCGATGACGAATCTCTGTAGATCCTTTGGTGCAGATCCGGCTGTCAGCCACACTTTCACGACATTCGTTGTTGACAGATAAAGATGACTGATCCTCCTCTCTTCACTCGATCCACATATCATCATCGATGATGATGACGACGACGACGATGATGATGATGATGATGATGATGATGATGCTTTCGCTGTCTCTCCATCCTGCAGCAGACCGTATTGACGACAGATGTCCAGCTGCAGCAACTGATGATGCTGATGCTGATGCTGATGCATCCCATGCGAAGATGAAGACGACGGATGCTGCTGATGCTGCTGCTGCTGATGCTTTCGGTGGTGGATGGTTTGCTTCTGTTGGACGCCTGCGAGTGCAAAGTCGTAGAGTGTGAGGTTGATTAGTTGACCTGGTTTCGTTCTGATGACCCATGGATGCGTCGTTCCATCGCACGATGGAGTATCAGTTGTCACGATGTTTGCAATGAATCCATGTTGAGATGAAGAAACGTTCAGTTCGTTGTGTTGTTGACAGATCTCAGTTGAAACCATCTCAACAGCAATGCAGACGTAACTCGCTTCCATGTAGTTCTTCAACTCCTTCAGACAAGGTCGCGTGTTCTCGAACTGAGCGTCAGGGATTCGAATCTCGCAGATCCTCTTGCCGGAGCATCTCTGGTCGGCCATCAGCAGCACGTCTCTATGGCAACCGACATATCCAAGTTCCATCTCGACGCACCTGCCGAGCCGCATCCGACCGTAAATGACGTTCGTCATCACAATCACTTCATTGTCTTTGCATTCTGCTCGGAAGACTTCTGTGTCGCACAACTCATCGGTCGACCTCTCCAACTCATCTGCAATCAATCAATCAATCAATCAATCAATCAATCAATCGATCGATCAATCAATCGATCAATTAATCAATCAATCGATCAATCAATCAATCAATCAATCAATCAATCAATCGATCAATCAATCGATCAATCGATCAATCGATCAATCAATCAATCAATCAATCAATTAATCAATCAATCGATCAATCAATCGATCAATCACATTAGACAACAACCGAACCGATCAGTTAATCATCTTCATCGTCGTGGCAGACAGACAGGGAGAGAGATTGGTAGGCAGGTAGGCAGGTAGGAAGGCAGGTAGGCAGGTAGGTATAGTATAGGCAGGTAGGTAGGCAGGTAGGAAGGCTGGGAGGTAGGCAGAGATATAGTAAGTAAATTGTTAGGCAAGGAGGTAAGCATAAAGGTAGGCATGAATGTAAGCAGTGAAGTAGGCAGGAAGATAAGTAGGGAGGCAGAGATATAGAAAGCAAATTGGCAGGCTGCGAGGCAAATGGGTTGTGGAAAGAAATCGGCGCAAAATGTTTGAAAAGATGTTGCAGACAGTTGTTGATCATTTGGAAATGGATGGACATCAAGTTAGCAAATGAAGGAAGACTGGAAAACAGACAACAACGACGACGAGAGAAAGAGAGAGAAACAGACAGACGAGGCAGACACAGAGATAGAGAGACATAGACAGACAGAGAGAGATAGGCAGTGGAAACGGAGGGACCGACAGAGATATATTAAAAATATAGATGGTGGAGAGATTCTAAGAGAAAGAGACAGACAGAGAGACAGAAAGACAGAGAGAAGAAGACGGACAGACAGACAGACGGACAGACAGATCAGACTTAGTAGAGATTTTGCTGACGTCCACTTTTCTTGCGCAGAATCGAGAAACTCTGCCTCTATGCGTGTGCGTCAGTCTGCGCGTGTGTGTGCATGTGTGTGTTGTGTGTGTTTGTGTGTGTGTGTGTGTGTGTGTGTGTGCATGTGTGTGCGTGCGTGCGAACGGTTACGAAGACGATTGGCGCCACATTCGTCTCGCAGCATCGACTGCAGCTGTAGTACTATATACTATGAGGCGTGGCGGGCAATGTCGCTATCCGGTATTATCGGTCATAAGCTATCGACGCCGACAGGAATTGCATCGGACAAAGCATGAAAAATAGACGCATTAAACGACGACGACGACGACGACGACGAGGAAGAGGAGGAGGAGGAGGAGAAGGAGGAGGAAGGAGGAGGAGGAAGGATGAGGAGGAGGAAAAGGAGGAGGAGGAAGGATGAGGAGGAGAAAGAGGAGGAGGAGGAGAAGAAGAAGGAAGGATGAGGAGGAAGAAGGAGGAGGAGAAACGATTAGGAGGAGGAGAATGAGGAAGAGAAGAAGGAGGAGGAGAAGGAGGAGGAGGAAGGATGAGGAGGAAGGATGAGGAGGAAGGTTGAGGAGGAAGGATGAGGAGGAGGAGAAGGAGGAGAAAGGATGAGGAGGAGAAGAAGAAGGAGGATAAGAAGAAGGAGGAGGAGGAAAAAGAGGAGGAGGAGGAGGAGGAGGCGGCAGACACCCGTTCGTTGAAGAAGAAGGAAAAAGTGAAATTTATCGCAGCAATAAGTTGATGAAATTACGCGACGACTCCTCTGCGATCCTCATTGGTGAGGATAACTTTGGCCACCGATGCCGACGCCAGAGGGCGAGGAGAAGGAGGAGAATAGGAGGAGAATAAGGAGGAGGAGGAGAATGGGGAGGAGGAGAAGAGGGAGGAGGAGGGGAAGAAGGAGAAGGAGGAGAAGGAGGAGGAGGTTTGTCTGGCGGCCGAATGCGATGGCTGAGCACCGAGGCAGGAAACACTTGGCCTCACTTCTTCGACCGACAATAGATGATGACGATGACGACGACGATGATGACAATAGATGACGATGATGACGATGATGACTCATGTTGATGATGTTGATGATGTTGATGATGTTGATGATGCCATTGTCATAGGATGACGATTTCTTTGTCGTCTTTCTCTGCGACGAGATGAATCCGTCTTGAAAGCATTGGATAATATAATTGTAGCATAAGATTCTTCCTCTGATGCTCCACTATTTTATGCATTGTGATGATGATGATGATGATGATGATGTTGGTGACGATGATGATGATGATGATGATGATGTTGGTGACGATGATGATGATGATGATGATGATGATGTTGGTGACGATGATGATGATGATGAGGATGACGATGATGATTACGATGATGGTGACGATGGTGATGACGATGATGATGATGATGATGATGATGATGATGTTGGCGACGATGATGACGATGATGATGATGATGATGATGTTGGCGACGATGATGACGATGATGATGATGATGATGATGATGTTGGCGACGATGATGACGATGATGATGATGATGATGATGTTGGCGACGATGATGACGATGATGATGATGATGATGATGATGTTGGCGACGATGATGACGATGATGATGATGATGATGATGTTGGCGACGATGATGACGATGATGATGATGATGATGATGTTGGCGACGATGATGACGATGATGATGATGATGATGATGTTGGCGACGATGATGATGAGGGTCAGAGATGGATTGCTCCTCGCAGATCATAATCGTTGCGAAATGTTCGGTTGATCGCTGAACTCATCACGAAATGTTAATCGTATCTTTGATGAACAGCACAAAGAAAGAGGAATGGTGAAAAGATGGAGGAGGAGGAGGAGGAGGAGGACGAGGAGGAGGAGGAGGAGGAGGAGGAGGAGGCAAAGAAGAAAAATATTTTTTTGAAGAAGAAGTAGAAGAAGAAGATGAGGAGGAGGAGAAGGAGGAAGAAAGAAGAAAGGATGAAAAGGAGGAGGAGCCATTTAGTGACGATTAGTTCTGTCACTACTCTGCCATTATCATCGTCGTCGTTGTCATTGTCATCGTCGTCGTCGTCGTCGCCGCCATCGTCGTCGTTTAAAGACGCTTTTTGTTGCGCTATAGTTGGCAGTGCGTGCGTGCGTGTGTCATCTGTCTGTCTGTTGGTTTAATTGTAGGCAATTGTAGAGATTGCGAACAGGAAGATTGGATGGATGGATGGACGGAAGGAGAGATGGTGGAAGAGAGGGAGGGAGGGAGGGAGAGGCGAGAATTAACGGCTGTCACCGCCGCTTTACTGAGCCTCGTCGTTGTCGTCGTCGTCATCATCTTCACTAAGTCTCGTCGTAATTACTCGCTGACGTCAGATCCGGTCGTAATCCTAGCGTCATCTGTCGTCGAAATCCGAATCTTAGATGCTACTTCCGGTTGGATTAGGTTTGCACCTGCGATAAGAAGAACTGACAGCAGAGAATTTCCCCTCATTCAATCTCTCTCACTCTCTCACTGTCTCTGTGTCTCTGCTTCTCTGTCTCTGTCTCTGTCTCTGTCTCTCTCTCTCTGTCTGTCTCCATCTCTTTCTCTCTCTGTGACTGTGACTGTCTGTCTCTGCCTCTTTCTCTGTCTACGTCTCTGTGTCCGTCTCTTGTTCTCTCTCCTTCGATTCTTCGCTCATTCATTCAATCATTCATTCAATCATTAATTCATTCATTCATTCATTCAATCAATCATTCATTCATTCATTCATTCATTCTATCACTCAGTCAGTCTGTCATTCGTACAATGATCCTTTCTGAGACAGAACCCATTGGTGCCGAATGTCATCTGTGTTTCTCCGCCTCAGTCTGTCTGTGTGTCTGTCTGTCTCGTTATCTTACAGAATTAATCTGCTGCGCTTTTTCGAATTGACAATTGATCCTCGATGTTGTCATGACAACCGTTACCATGACGATTTCGTGCATACTCTGGCTTAAAGCAAAACCTACTATGACGAAAACTGTTGCCTCAAAGACAAGCTCTAAAAGTTGCCGCAATAATAACTGTCCAATCCATTCAGTCACAAAAGAAACTATTGCTGAAAATTTATTTTCTCTCTTCCAATCACAATCAAATCTCGACCTCTTCTTTATTGCTGCGATTCGACAGCAAATTTTCTTTCCAATAAACAAAAATACAGAATAAAATACAAGGTGAATCCTACTTTGGCTTATAATTAATTCCACTATGGCTTAAAATTTATTCTACTTTGGCTCAAAATTTATCCTACTATGGCTAATAATTAATTCTTCCAAGCCTAAAACTGATCCTTCCATGGCTTATAAGTAGCCTAATTCAACTACGGTTTATAAATAATTCAGTCATGTTAAATATTTATTCTACTGTGGCTTTTAAATTTATTCTTCTATGTCCAAAATGAATAAATTTTTGGTCATAGAAGAATTTGATTTAGCCTAATTAATTGCATCTAATGTTAATCTGGCTCAAAAATTATTCTCATACAGCTGAAAATTTATTCTACCTCGTCTTAGAATTAATTCTACCATTGCATAAAATTAGTTCTACTATGGCTTGAAACAAATTACATTATGTCTTAGAATTAGTAATAATTGGTTATACCACAGCCTGAAATTAATTCTACTATGGCTTAAAATTGATTCTAATATGACTTAAAATTATTGCTGCTATAACTTAAAATTAATTCTGCTATAGGCCTATGACTTAAAGTTAATTCTTCTATAATAGCTCAAAATTAATTCTGCTTGTTCGATAAAAATTCTGGTATGGCTTAAAGCCTTAAAGTGAATCGCACTTTGATTTCAGCCTGCCATCTCTGTCTGCTTGATGTCGACTGTCTTTCATACAGACAGACTGACACAGACTGACACAGACTGAGTGAGACTGAGTGAGACTGAGTGAGACTGAGACAGACTGAGTGAGACTGAGACAAACTGAGTGAGACTGACACAGACTGACACAGACTGAGTGAGACTGAGTGAGACTGAGTGAGACTGAGACAGACTGAGTGAGACTGAGACAGACTGAGTGAGACTGAGACAGACTGAGACAGACTGAGACAGACTGAGTGAGACTGAGACAGACTGAGTGAGACTGAGACAGACTGAGACAGACTGAGTGAGACTGAGACAGACTGAGTGAGACTGAGTGAGATTGAGACAGACTGAGTGAGACTGAGACAGACTGAGTGAGACTGAGACAGACTGAGACAGACTGAGACAGACTGAGTGAGACTGAGACAGACTGAGTGAGACTGAGTGAGATTGAGACAGACTGAGTGAGACTGAGACAGACTGAGTGAGACTGAGACAGACTGAGACAGACTGAGACAGACTGAGTGAGACTGAGACAGACTGAGTGAGACTGAGACAGACTGAGACAGACTGAGTGAGACTGAGACAGACTGAGACAGACTGAGTGAGAATGAGTGAGACCCGTCCTCACTTAGGCCAACGTAGGCCAACCGTTACGGGTCAACTGAGGCTATGAACGACAGGTTGATTGGATGAAGTTATCGACTGAATCGGTTGAACTTACCTAGAAATGATGTCATTGGAATTGTGAGATGGAGCAAAACGAGGCACCAGAGCAGCCATCGACTCCAATCTCCTCCTCCTCTTCCTCCGATCGTTCTCTGCATCCCATTCATATTCCACTGCATCTTCAGAGGTCAATCGTCATGCATCATTGAACCAGCTACTCCTCTTTCCTCCCCCATCTTCCCACTCCTCCTCCTCCTCTGTAGCATATCATCTTCAGTCCTCGTGCTCATACTCTCCCCTTTAGTCGATTGTCTTTCAGAGTAATCGTCGCAGAATTCCTTCCATTTAAATCCAATTTCAAATCTCGCTTCGCATGTTTTCGAAACGACAGAAAGAAAGAGAGACAGAGAGACAGAAAGACAGAGAGACAGAAAGACAGAGAGACAGAGAGACAGCGACAACAGAGAGACACAGAGGGAGAGATATAGACAGAGACAGACAGAGATTTCCTGGGTGAATGACAGTAGAACCGTTCGTCGTAGAATTAACGAAGATTGATCATTATAAATATCCGAGTGCAGCTGCATCTCCTCCCATCTTCCTCCTCCTTCTTTTTCTCCTCTTCCTCCTCCTCCTCCTCTTCCTCTTCCTCCTCTTCCTCCTCCTTCTCCTCCTTCTCCTCCCTTCAATCAGAAGTCAGTCAATCGATGAATTTCTGCAACGCAAACGAATCGCCAGTCTCTATAGGCGCTACACAAATGCACACGTGTGTCACTCGACTGATCAGACTGAAGTGGTCGTCGTCGTCGATTGCCATCTTCATCGTTCCAATCACTCAACCGATGCTTCAGATGCTGCTGCTGCTGCTGCTGATGCTGCTGCTGATGCTGCTCTCCATCCAATCGTCACCATTGACACTCGCCTCATCCTTCTCCTCCTCTTTCTCCTCTTCTTTCTTCCCTCCTCATCCTCTTCCTCCTCTGTCAACCAACCTATGCCATCACTTCTGCTGCTGTTGCTGTTGCTGCTGATAGAGCGGACAACTACAAAAACCACAGATGACTAGTAGGACTAGAGCAGTTGTGATCCTCTGTCGGCTTCAGCAGCAGATGACAGCAGACGAGCATCAGATGAACGCCGCTGATGTTGATGCTCAATAGAATAAACTACATCTCCTCCTCATCCTCCTTCTCATCCTCCTCATCACCATCCTCCTCCTCCTCTTCCTCATTCTCTTCCTACGGCTAATCTTCCTCTTCCTCTTCCGCTCATTCTACCTCTTCTTGCCCTTTATTCCTTCGCCTTATTCCCAATCCTCCTCCCATCTTTCTTCCTTTCCTCCTCCTCCTCCTCCTCCTCCTATTCCTCCTCCTCCTCCCTCCTCTTCCTGTGCTCTTGACGTCATCAGTTCCGTCCGTCTATGCTGCGCTCCAGATGAAATGAATGTCTACGATTCAGAAGGACACGTGACCAAGTAGGGCCTCGTTTTCATTTGGCATCGCATCAACCATCCAGTCAGCGTCCTAATTCTCATTCTCCTCCTCCTACTCCTGCTCCTCCTCCAATTCCGCCGGTGCCTTTCAAGTCACCCATGTTCCGCAGGATCATGGCGAGTTTCAGGCATACCAGAATTTATTTTTTTTACCTTTGCAGGTAACAGGTAACTCTTTTTAAATCCTGAAGGATCTGAGGTACATTGGGTAAAGATCATTATTATAAACAATGCTGACAATGACGATAATAATAATTGTCATTTTTCACCCGATGTGAACTGTTCGCAGAGCTTTGCTGTTCTGGATCAGCAGCTCTAGGGTTAGGGTCATTATTATTATTACTATTATTTTTTCCCCATTTGAAATCATCCATTTGAGAGCGTTTGAAAGTATTTCAATATGTTTGTGTGTGTACGGTAGTGGTGGGATGAGGGTAGAGGGGTGGAGGGATAGAGAGGTGGAGGGGTGGGATGGTCAGATGTGCATCTTTTTCTCGTTCTTTCAGACGCTTCGTTCATCTTTGAATTCGTTTTCTTCATTCGATCCATCTCAGCTGCAGACCATCGTAGCATCATCATACGCTTCGCAGCAGCAGCAGCATGAGCAGCAGCAGCAGCATCATCATCATCATACGCTTCACAACAGCAGCAGCAGCGGCAGCAGCAGCAGCAGCAGCGGAGGTGGGGTGGGGGGGGGCAGGGAGAAGATCGATGGATCTGGTGCAGCAGCAGATGCTCTATGTGGGTGTGGAAGCCGTGGTGGGTGGGTGGTGGTGTCATTGGCGAACTGATCACGTTGACTCCTGCTCATCGTTTTGTCGCTGGATAAAATAATGAGGTTAGTTGCCATGGCAACTGAAGCAACGACTTACAGCGAACAACAGTTGTTGGACAACAGTTGTTGGACAACAGTTGTTGGACAACAGTTGTTGGACAACAGTTGTTGGACAACAGTTGTTGGAAAACAGTTGTTGGACAACAGTTGTTGGACAACAGTTGTTGGACAACAGTTGTTGGACAACAGTTGTTGGACAACAGTTGTCGGACAACAGTTGTTGGAAAACAGTTGTTGGACAACAGTTGTTGGAAAACATTTGTTGGACAACAGTTGTTGGACAACAGTTGTTGGACAACAGTTGTTGGACAACAGTTGTTGGACAACAGTTGTCGGACAACAGTTGTTGGACAACAGTTGTTGGAAAACAGTTGTCGGACAACAGTTGTTGGACAACAGTTGTTGGACAACAGTTGTTGGACAACAGTTGTCGGACAACAGTTGTTGGACAACAGTTGTTGGAAAACAGTTGTCGGACAACAGTTGTTGGAAAACAGTTGTTGGACAACAGTTGTTGGACAACAGTTGTCGGACAACAGTTGTTGGACAACAGTTGTTGCACAAAAGTTGTTAGAAAACAGTTGTTGGACAACAGTTGTCGGACAACAGTTGTTGGACAACAGTTGTTGGAAAACAGTTGTCGGACAACAGTTGTTGGAAAACAGTTGTTGGACAACAGTTGTTGGACAACAGTTGTCGGACAACAGTTGTTGGACAACAGTTGTCGGACAACAGTTGTTAGAAAACAGTTGTTGGACAACAGTTGTTGGACAACAGTTGTCGGACAACAGTTGTTGGAAAACAGTTGTTGGACAACAGTTGTTGGACGACAGTTGTTGGACAACAGTTGTTGGAAAACAGTTGTTGGAAAACAGTTGTTGGACAATAGTTGTCGGACAACAGTTGTTGGAAAACAGTTGTTGCACAACAGTTGTTGGACAACAGTTGTTGGACAACAGTTGTCGGACAACAGTTGTTGGACAACAGTTGTCGGACAACAGTTGTCGGACAACAGTTGTTGGACAACAGTTGTCGGACAACAGTTGTTGGAAAACAGTTGTTGGACAACAGTTGTTGGACAACGAAATCTGTTGGCTGCAGTTAACATGGTTACAGAACAACTCAGATGGAGTTAGAGAGGGGCGAGGGAGGAAGGGGAAAGAGGGAGAGAGGGAAGAAGGCACGGAGGGACGGAGGGAAAGAGGGGAGGGAGGGACGGAGGGAGGGAAAGAGGGAGGGAAAGATGGAGGGAGAAAAGGAGGGAGGGACTGAGGGACGGAGGGACGGATAGAGACAGAGACAGACAGACAAACAAACAGACAGAGACACAGACACAGAGACAGAGGCAGAGACAGAGACAGACACAGACACAGAAACAAAAACAGAGACAGAGACAGAGAGAGACAGAAAGATAGACGCAGGAGGAGGGAGAGAGGGAGGGAGGGAGGTAAGGAGGGAGAGAGAAAGAGAGTGAGAGAGTGAGAGAGAGAGAGAGAGAGAGAGAGAGAGAGACAGACAGACAGACAGACAGAGAGAGAGAGAGAGAGAGAGAGAAATAATAAAACTCCTCTTTTTCTTTGATAGTAAAAGCGATGTCTTAAATCAGACAGCAGTCTTTTCAATCGACGATTTTCTCTCCGCAATATTATTTCCTAGAGACAGAATAAATAGCGTCGATCAACGCTGTCAGCTCACAAGTGCATTCTAACGGCAGAAGAAAACTAGGTGAGAATTAGGCGGGAATTAGGCGAGAATTAGGCGAGAATTAGGCGAGAATTAGGCGAGAATTAGGCGGGAACGGGAGCCCATAATTCTGTCAATCAAACGACCGGCTTTCCTGATGCAAATGGCAACTGGTAAGAAGGATTAGGAATGAAGGACGTCCTGTCAAACAGACGGATGCGATGGAAGTAGCGGACGGAAGAGGAGATGGAAAAGAGGTGGAAGGATCTGGTGGAAGAGTAATGGGAGGATGTGGTGGAAGAAAAAATGGAGGAAAATAAGGACAGGCTAGTGTGAATGGGACTGACACATAAACACTCTCTTTAATCTCTTAGTTCCACATCAACCTATTCGATCCTTTGACCGATTGATCCATTGAACCATTGATCAATTGATCAACTGATGATGATGATGATGATGATGATGATGATGATGATGATGATGATGATGATGATGATGATGATGATGATGATGATGATGATGATGATGATGATGATGATGATGATGATGATGATGATGATGATGATGATGATGATGATGATGATGATGATGATGATGATGATGATGATGATGATGATGATGATGATGATGATGATGATGATGATGATGATGATGATGATGATGATGATGATGATGATGATGATGATGATGATGATGATGATGATGATGATGATGATGATGATGATGATGATGATGATCCACTTGAGAGACAAACATATTTTATAAACGGATGGACAGACTTGGGATATCACTGAAAGACTTGAAGCGAAGTGACGATATCAGAAGAAATTCGGTGTGGCGTTCATCAGTGACAAGGCAGGTTGTGGTGGTATGCACATGTAATCAGTGGCGGTTCTAGAGTTTTTGAACTGGGGGGGGGCTAAAAGTTGCCTTTGCCCCTCCATCCCCAACGTCTATATCTTGATACTGCTGAATATATTGACCCCGGTTGCCCGTTGCAGCCTTCTGTTGACATGAAAATTAATATTATCAGGCTGGCATTCCATTGGCCTAAAAAAATGATTTATAAATTACAAATGAATTTAAGGAATTAAAGAATAAATAAATTTATAGCATAATTGTCTGCCAGACAGTAGGCTAAAGTAAAGGTTGCATACAAAAATACATAAAAACTTTCAAACGCGAAAAAATGAAGAATAAAATGGGGCTTTCTAGAAAAAAACATTAATAAAAACACTAAAACGACAGTTTACAACTGCACTTTAACACATAATAATAATTTTTGTTACAGCATACGAATTTCACGCATTTTAAACTGATGCATGGATGTACCGTTGCTGTCTTATGACTAGGGTCTGCTCAGATGCATAGACTATCATCACAGTCTTAAAACTGTTCTTATTCAGTTTGGTTCGGGAGCGCTCCTGAGTAGTAACCTTGACGGGCGCTATATAAATCTTCATATTGAATGAATATAGTGCATCTTGGAAGAGCAATGAGATATATATTTGAAATATATTATATATCTTAAAATGCACCATCATGATTGTCAAAATTGAAATAAACTTTGATGTGCAGAGAAGACCGTATGCTACCAGACTTGCCCCTAAACAGATGTCCAGAGGTCATGCACTACTAAGCATGCCTACGAATGCCATTCTCAAGTTAGAAGTTTTGAGCCCGCACATATAGGAGCAAAGAGGTCACTTGACCCTGAAAAGTTACACCTTTTAACTCCTACCTTTGCTGTCACTACATGACTTTTTTTGGTTTTTAAGCAACTTTTTAGTCAGAAAGCACTTAATGTCATAAGTTAATGATACCAATAATAGTATACATAATGAAACTGAGAAATATTATTAACAGTTAGTTAGAAACCTTTCTGGAAAATGCTCACGTTCTTAATTTCTTGTTTTACATTTTTCAAGCTCATGCTAGAAATCTAATAGTGATCATTCATTGTGTTTGCCAATTGCCCCTCCAGTTTACACACATGCCGTAGGATTTTCAATGCCGTCGAAAACTTCATCATTAACTCTTCAGCTTTTCTCTTTTTGTTCTCACAATGAGAATGAATTCATCCATGTATAATAATGAACGTATGTGCGTGCTCCAAACGGATTCTAGTACACACTGTTCAGTATACACAATTGCACATAATATACAGTACTATACACTATTGTACACCGTGTACACGGTACTGAGACCTAGCCTGCCTTCCTTGTTTGGCCATCCATGCTGTTGATACTGGCGCACCCATGGCCTGCTGCCCTCCTCTGTCTTCCTCTGCTAATGAAGCTGGTATCACCCCAGTATACAAGGTCATCAGGTGCTGGGGAATGGCTCAATCCACGACCCTCTGAATTCAGGTCGTGCATAATCTCGGCCGCTCAAGCAGTTATCTGTTCATCACTTTAATCTTCCTGAACACCCATGGGTCCTCGTAGTCACAGGACAGCCATTAGTAGCGATAGACATGTGTTAGTATCTGAGCAAGCACTCTGATTGGAGAAACAGTTCAGGAGTACATGGAATCTGTGATATTGCTATGTAGCCTATGTTACAGGACCCAAGCTTTACAGAGCAGCAGCATCAGCGAAACATGTAGCAGATGAAAATCATTCAAGTCACTAATCTATGGAAAGTGTCCTTAAAAGGGATTGGGAGGCCTTGTTACCAACAGGCAATGTATTGTTTAACTAACTAAACGTTAAACTGGGGGGGCTAAAATGTGCATAGGGGGGCTAGGAAAATCTAGGGGGGCTAACTTTCCATCTGGGGGGCTACAGCCCCCCCAGCCTCCCCGGTAGAACCGCCACTGCATGTAATGAGAAAAGAGGAGGATAGCTGTGTCAAAAGAAGCATGCAAGCGGAGGTATTATATGGACGACAGAAGAAAAGATGGGAGGACGTGATACAACAGGATCTGAAGCTGCTCAAAATGAAGAAGGAAGACACTGGAAACAGAGACAAAAGGAGGAGAAGGATCCGAGTGGCTGACCCCTCGCCAGAGGGAATAATTCTAGCCTGAAGGGAAAGAAGAAGGACAGACAGATAAAGTACGGTGACGAACAGAGGACGTGACGTCATCTTCTGATGGTCGTCCTGTGGTCAGCAGCAGCAGCAGCAGCAGCCACAGCAGCAGCAGCAGCCACAGCAGCAGCAGCAGCAGCAGCCACAGCAGCAGCAGCAGCAGCAGCATCAACTGTCGTTCGATGACCAATAGATCAAGCATCACCTGTCATCGGTTCGTGTTACCAAGGGCAACGTGGTCGTCGTCACCGTTCGTTCGGTCGGTCGGGTTTGGCCTCCGTCGGGTGGCACCCGCTCCCCCGTCTCATCAGTCCAACGATCCGATCGGAAGGAGGAAGGTCGATGCGGTTCACAGCCACCATCGTCGTCGCCACCATCATCATCATCGTCGTCGTCGTTGTCGTCGTCGTCGTCGTTTATGAGTCGATATAAAAGTCAGTTGCAGCAGTCAGCAGTTCGATCGACCGCTCACACACTCGCGCACACACACGCACACACACGCACACACACGCACACACACGCACACACACGCACACACGCACACACACACGCACACACCGACACACACGCAGTAATTTCTATAGCGCCACTTTTAATAGCAATTCCTCGCTTGAGGAATCTCCTTTCACTCTCAACCGCCGTCTAAGACCACAATGCATCACGCCGTCCATACGCTTCCGGTTCAAGCACTTCCGGTTCAAGCACTTCCGGTTCAAGAAGTCTCGGTCTCTTCTTGGTTTCGACTTGAGACGATATTTCAGCAGCGACTTCGATGAACTTTGACCTTTGAAGATGGAGGAGAAGAAGGAAGAGGAATGGATGGAATGGATGAAATGGATGAAATGGATGAAATGGATGAAATGGATGAAATGGATGAAATGGATGAAGTGGATGATGTGGATGAAGTGGATGAAGTGGATGAAATGGATGAAATGGATGAAATGGATGAAATGGATGAAATGGATGAAATGGATGAAATGGATGAAGTGGATGAAATGGATGAAGTGGATGAAATGGATGAAATGGATGAAATGGATGAAACGGATGAAGTGGATGAAATGGATGAAATGGATGAAATGGATGATGTGGATGAAATGGATGAAATGGATGAAGTGGATGAAATGGATGAAATGGATGAAATGGATGAAATGGATGAAATGGATGAAGTGGATGATGTGGATGAAATGGATGAAATGGATGAAGTGGATGAAATGGATGAAATGGATGAAATGGATAAAATGGATGAAATGGATGAAGTGGATGATGTGGATGAAATGGATGAAATGGATGAAGTGGATGAAATGGATGAAATGGATGAAATGGATGAAATGGATGAAATGGATGAAATGGATGAAATGGATGAAGTGGATGATGTGGATGAAGTGGATGAAGCGGATGAAATGGATGAAATGGATAAAATGGATGAAATGGATGATGTGGATGAAATGGATGAAATGGATGAAGTGGATGAAATGGATGAAATGGATGAAATGGATGAAATGGATGAAATGGATGAAATGGATGAAGTGGATGATGTGGATGAAGTGGATGAAGTGGATGAAATGGATGAAATGGATGAAATGGATGAAATGGATGAAGTGGATGAAGTGGATGAAATGGATGAAATGGATGAAATGGATGAAATGGATGAAATGGATGAAGTGGATGATGTGGATGAAGTGGATGAAGTGGATGAAATGGATGAAATGGATGAAATGGATGAAATGGATGAAATGGATGAAAAGGATGAAGTGGATGAAATGGATGAAATGGATGAAATGGATGAAATGGATGAAGTGGATGAAGTGGATGAAATGGATGAAATGGATGAAATGGATGAAATGGATGAAACGGATGAAATGGATGAAGTGGATGAAGTGGATGAAATGGATGAAATGGATGAAGTGGATGAAGTGGATGAAATGGATGAAATGGATGAAATGGATGAAATGGATGAAATGGATGAAATGGATGAAACGGATGAAATGGATGAAATGGATGAAGTGGATGAAATGGATGAAATGGATGAAATGGATGAAGTGGATGAAGTGGATGAAATGGATGAAATGGATGAAATGGATGAAATGGATGAAGTGGATGAAGTGGATGAAACGGATGAAATGGATGAAATGGATGAAGTGGATGAAATGGATGAAGTGGATGAAATGGATGAAATGGATGAAACGGATGAAGTGGATGAAATGGATGAAATGGATGAAATGGATGAAATGGATGAAATGGATGAAACGGATGAAGTGGATGAAGTGGATGAAACGGATGAAGTGGATGAAATGGATGAAATGGATGAAGTGGATGCAATGGATGAAATGGATGAAATGGATGAAGTGGATGAAGTGGATGAAATGGATGAAATGGATGAAATGGATGAAATGGATGAAGTGGATGAAGTGGATGAAACGGATGAAATGGATGAAATGGATGAAGTGGATGAAATGGATGAAGTGGATGAAATGGATGAAATGGATGAAACGGATGAAGTGGATGAAATGGATGAAATGGATGAAATGGATGAAGTGGATGAAATGGATGAAATGGATGAAATGGATGAAATGGATGAAGTGGATGAAATGGATGAAGTGGATGAAATGGATGAAATGGATGAAACGGATGAAGTGGATGAAATGGATGAAGTGGATGAAGTGGATGAAATGGATGAAATGGATGAAATGGATGGAATGGATGAAGTGGATTAAATGGATGAAATGGATGAAGTGGATGAAATGGATGAAGTGGATGAAATGGATGAAGTGGATGAAATGGATGAAATGGATGAAATGGATGAAATGGATGAAATGGATGAAATGGATGAAATGGATGAAATGGATGAAGTGGATGAAGTGGATGAAACGGATGAAATGGATGAAATGGATGAAGTGGATGCAATGGATGAAACGGATGAAGTGGATGAAATGGATGAAATGGATGAAATGGATGAAATGGATGAAATGGATGAAATGGATGAAATGGATGAAGTGGATGCAATGGATGAAACGGATGAAGTGGATGAAATGGATGAAGTGGATGAAACGGATGAAGTGGATGAAATGGATGAAGTGGATGAAACGGATGAAGTGGATGAAGTGGATGAAGTGGATGAAACGGATGAAGTGGATGAAATGGATGAAATGGATGAAATGGATGAAGTGGATGAAGTGGATGAAACGGATGAAGTGGATGAAATGGATGAAGTGGATGAAATGGATGAAGTGGATGAAATGGATGAAGTGGATGAAATGGATGAAATGGATGAAGTGGATGAAATGAATGAAATGGATGAAATGGATGAAATGGATGAAGTGGATGAAATGGATGAAGTGGATGAAATGGATGAAATGGATGAAATGGATGAAGTGGATGAAATGGATGAAGTGGATGAAATGGATTAAACGGATGAAGTGGATGAAATGGATGAAATGGATGAAATGGATGAAATGGATGAAATGGATGAAATGGATTAAGTGGATGAAATGGATGAAATGGATGAAATGGATGAAGTGGATGAAATGGATGAAGTGGATGAAATGGATGAAACGGATGAAGTGGATGAAATGGATGAAGTGGATGAAATGGATGAAGTGGATGAAGTGGATGAAATGGATGAAATGGATGAAATGGATTAAATGGATGAAGTGGATGAAATGGATGAAGTGGATGAAGTGGATGAAATGGATGAAATGGATGAAGTGGATGAAATGGATGAAATGGATGAAATGGATGAAGTGGATGAAATGGATGAAGTGGATGAAATGGATGAAATGGATGAAATGGATGAAGTGGATGAAATGGTTGAAGTGGATGAAGTGGATGAAGTGGATGAAATGGATGAAATGGATGAAATGGATGAAATGGATGAAATGGATGAAATGGATGAAATGGATTAAACGGATGAAGTGGATGAAATGGATGAAATGGATGAAATGGATGAAATGGATGAAGTGGATTAAACGGATGAAGTGGATGAAATGGATGAAATGGATAAAATGGATGAAATGGATTAAGTGGATGAAATGGATGAAATGGATGAAGTGGATGAAATGGATGAAGTGGATGAAATGGATGAAGTGGATGAAATGGATGAAGTGGATGAAATGGATGAAATGGATGAAGTGGATGAAGTGGATGAAATGGATGAAGTGGATGAAATGGATGAAATGGATGAAATGGATGAAATGGATGAAATGGATGAAATGGATTAAACGGATGAAGTGGATGAAATGGATGAAATGGATGAAATGGATGAAGTGGATTAAACGGATGAAGTGGATGAAATGGATAAAATGGATGAAATGGATTAAGTGGATGAAATGGATTAAATGGATGAAGTGGATGAAATGGATAAAATGGATGAAATGGATTAAGTGGATGAAATGGATGAAATGGATTAAGTGGATGAAATGGATGAAATCGATGAAGTGGATGAAATGGATGAAGTGGATGAAATGGATGAAGTGGATGAAATGGATGATGTGGATGTGTCATGACATGATGCTATCGTCGACTAAATTCTGTATTTTGTATAAATACTTAACCATTGGATTCCTTTCATTATTTCGAATCAAAGCTATAGTCCATCCCACTCTCCATTCCTTCGTTTCCACCATGCACCCACTCATCCACCATTTTATCTCCATGATCTCCCACCATGTATCTCACTCCTCCATCTCTTTCTTTCTCATCATAGATTTCACCTCTCAAGGCCTGAGTCAAAGCTTCCCTCTCCCGCCTTCCACTTCTACCGCCACCTATCTCCCTCCATCCTTCCACCCCTCCATCCTTCCACCCCTCCATCCTTCCACCCCTCCATCCTTCCACCCCTCCATCCTTCCACCCCTCCATCCTTCCACCCCTCAATCCTTCCACCCCTCCATCCTTCCACCCTTCCATCCTTCCACCCCTCCATCCTTCCACCCCTCCATCCTTCCACCCCTCCATCCTTCCACCCCTCCATCCTTCCACCCCTCCATCCTTCCACCCCTCCATCCTTCCACCCCTCCATCCTTCCACCCCTCCATTCTTCCACCCCTCCATCCTTCCACCCCTCCATCCTTCCACCCCTCCATCCTTCCACCCCTCCATCCTTCCACCTCTCCATCCTTCCACCCCTCCATCCTTCCACCCCTCCATCCTTCCACCCCTACATCCTTCCACCCCTCCATCCTTCCACCTCTCCATCCTTCCACCCCTCCATCCTTCCACCCCTCCATCCTTCCACCCCTCCATCCTTCCACCCCTACATTCTTCCACCCCTCCATCCTTCCACCCATCCATCCTTCCACCCCTCCATCCTTCCACCCCTTCATCCTTCCACCCCTCCATCCTTCCACCCATCCATCCTTCCACCCCTCCATCCTTCCACCCCTCCATCCTTCCACCCATCCATCCTTCCACCCCTCCATCCTTCCACCCCTCCATCCTTCCACCCCTCCATCCTTCCACCCCTCCATCCTTCCACCCCTCCATCCTTCCACCCATCCATCCTTCCACCTCTCCATCCTTCCACCCCTCCATCCTTCCACCCCTCCATCCTTCCACCCCTTCATCCTTCCACCCCTCCATCCTTCCACCCATCCATCCTTCCACCCCTCCATCCTTCCACCCCTCCATCCTTCCACCCATCCATCCTTCCACCCCTCCATCCTTCCACCCCTCCATCCTTCCACCCCTCCATCCTTCCACCCCTACATCCTTCCACCCCTCCATCCTTCCACCTCTCCATCCTTCCACCCCTCCATCCTTCCACCCCTCCATCCTTCCACCCCTCCATCCTTCCACCCCTACATTCTTCCTTCCCTCCATCCTTCCACCCATCCATCCTTCCACCCCTCCATCCTTCCACCCCTTCATCCTTCCACCCCTCCATCCTTCCACCCATCCATCCTTCCACCCCTCCATCCTTCCACCCCTCCATCCTTCCACCCATCCATCCTTCCACCCCTCCATCCTTCCACCCCTCCATCCTTCCACCCCTCCATCCTTCCACCCCTCCATCCTTCCACCCCTCCATCCTTCCACCCATCCATCCTTCCACCTCTCCATCCTTCCACCCCTCCATCCTTCCACCCCTCCATCCTTCCACCCCTTCATCCTTCCACCCCTCCATCCTTCCACCCCTCCATCCTTCCACCCCTCCATCCTTCCACCCATCCATCCTTCCACCTCTCCATCCTTCCACCCCTCCATCCTTCCACCCCTCCATCCTTCCACCCCTTCATCCTTCCACCCCTCCATCCTTCCACCCATCCATCCTTCCACCCCTCCATCCTTCCACCCCTCCATCCTTCCACCCATCCATCCTTCCACCCCTCCATCCTTCCACCCCTCCATCCTTCCACCCCTCCATCCTTCCACCTCTCCATCCTTCCACCCCTCCATCTTTCCTTCTCCCTCACATTGCCATTCCCACTCACTCCGCAGTAAATGCAGTGACCGTTTATCAATCGCCCCCTGTCGACGAAACACAGACACAACGCTGGTCATCGATCGTCTATGGACGGACATTCTGACCGTCTATCTAGTATCTACCTCCCTGTCTATGTCTGTGTCTGTCTGTCTCTTTCGCTTCCTCTCTCTCTCTCTTTATATATATATATATATATGATATATAGATGCATATTATATATTTATATATTATATAGATTATAATAATTATAGGTTATTATTATATATGTCTGTTGTCATCATTTCACTCCATAGACTTTTTACTTATTTTCGCCGATGCCAAACATTGATTGGAAGCAGAACATTAACGTACAAACATAGCGTCATAATAATAATTATTATTATATTATTATTATTATTATTATTATTATTATTATTATTATTATTATTATTATTATTATTGTTATTATTATTATTATTATTATTATTATTATTTCTATTATTATTATTATTATTATTATTATTATTATTATTATTATTATTATTATTATTCAACTCTTTCCTAATCATCGATATTCAGAGTCAGGCACAAAAACAGACAGATATAGGCCTATACACTGACACATAAGGAGCGGGACAAAAAGAAATGCAGAGTGAGACACAGAGAGAGGGATAGAATAATAATAAGAGAGACAGACAGACAGAGGCAGAGGCAGAGGCAGAGAAAGAGAGACAGACAGAGACAGAGACAGAGAGAGAGAGATTTTGGATATTGTTCAAAACATCGTCGTCGTCGTCATCTTCTTCTTCGTCTTCTTTCATCGACAGATGAATCTTCTTCTTCTTTCTTTTTCTCTTGACGACGAATCGCTGACCTTTGACCTGACTTCCGTCTCGTTCGATCTGGCTTCCATCGGTCGTGACCTCTCGATGACCTCTCGATGACCTCTCGATGACCTCTATCTTCTGTCTTCGTCGATACGCGTTTGTTGACTGTACGTGGCTAATGTGACACACATTACATCGCACGACGACGATGATGACGACGACGACGACGACATTCTCGTCGACATCGAAGAAGAAGAAGAAGAAGAAGAAGAAGATGATTGAAGAGAGAGAGGGAGAGAGAGAGAAAGAGAGAGAGAGAGAGAGAGAGAGAGAGAGAGAGACGTTGAGATGATCGTTAATGGATGGAATGAGAATCCGTGTCAGCATCAGCATCAGCATCAGCAGCAGCATCAGCATCAGTTTCAGCATCAGCAGCATTACCATCAGCATCAGCATCAGCAGCAGCAGCAGCATCAGCATCAGCTTCAGCATCAGCAGCATTACCATCAGCATCAGCAGCAGCAGCAGCAGCAGCAGCATCAGCTTCAGCATCAGCAGCATCAGCATCAGCATCAGCATCATCAGCTTCAGCATCAGCATCAGCTTCAGCATCAGCAGCAGCATCAGCATCAGCAACAGCATCAGCATCAGCTGGACAAACATCATCAAACTACAAGCATCTCATATCGACAAGAGACATCATCTCAACAACATCCATGCGTAATAATATATCTGCCATTCTACACCGTGAGGCATATAAAAAACTAACCCATCAGTTTTTCATATATATCGCTAATGTCTGATATCATATCAAGTTAAAATTTTCCAAATCTTTAGAGAATTGGACGAAGAATATGATTGCAAAATTTCATGAGATAAAGTTGAGCGGTCTAACTCTAAACGAAGAATCGATATTCAACAACAACAGCTGCTGCTCAAATATTATCATCTTCGCAGATTAAGTTGATAGTCGATGATCTGCAGCTTAGAGTTCACGACCTTTGAACCTCTGATGCCTAGATGCATCGAGTGCGACTGCGCAACGCTGGATAATAACACGTGATATGATAACACGTGATATGATAACACGTGACAACTGTAGTCAGAGCAGTTCGTTGTCACGGTCATCGCTAGTTGTTGTATTATCATTGGGATGCAACAACAACATCCTGACGTCTCTTCTCCCATCATCCATGGATGTGAGAGGAATGTCAATCATTCGCAAGATGGCAGAAGTGTGATGCAGTTGTTGCGGTTAGTTGCAGTCAGAGAACCTGCCTCCATGGAAACCGAATAATAATAGTCGTGGATTCAGAGGCTGCTGCGTCTGCGACAGCAGGTGATGAGGATGACGGCAATTGCTGATACTCTACGGTCTGACACGGTCCGCATCGAATGATGATGATAAGAATTATTATTAAAAATTATCTAATATTACAAATATATAAATTAATTATTTGTAACAGTTTCGGTCGCTTGAGGATGATTTGAGGAACATAAGATAATGCAGATTATTTTAGAATCATTTGAGGATCGTTTGAGAACCATTGAAATCAATAGAGAATGAATTGAGGATGATTTGAGGATGATTTGAGGATGATTTGAGGATGATTAATATTGATGATCATTTTAGAATTTTTAGAATCATTTGATAATCATGTCAGCTGATCATTTGATAATCATGTCAGATGATCATTTCATAATCATGTCGGATGATCATTTGATAATCATGTCAGATGATCATTTCATAATCATGTCAGATGATCATTTGATAATCATGTTGGATGATCATTTGATAATCATGTCAGATGATCATTTGATAATCATGTCAGATGATCGTTTGATAATCATGTCAGATGATCATCTGATAATCATGTCAGATGATCATTTGATAATCATGTAAGATGATCATTTGATAATCATGTCAGATGATCATTTGATAATCATGTCAGATGATCATTTGATAATCATGTTGGATGATCATTTGATAATCATGTCAGATGATCATTTGATAATCATGTCAGATAATCATTTCATAATCATGTCAGATGATCATTTGATAATCATGTTAGATGATCATTTGATAATCATGTCAGATGATCATTTGATAATCTTGTAAGATGATCGTTTGATAATCATGTCAGATGATCATTTGATAATCATGTCAGATGATCGTTTGATAAGCATGTCAGATGATCATTTGATAATCATGTCAGATGATCCTTTAATAATCACGTAAGGTGATCATTTGACAATCATGTCCGATGATCATTTGATAAGCATGTCAGATGATCATTTGATAATCATGTCAGATGATCATTTGATAATCATGTCCGATGATCATTTGATAATCATGTCAGATGATCATTTGATAATCATGTCAGATGATCGTTTGATAATCATGTCAGATGATCATTTGATAATCATGTCAGATGATCATTTGATAATCATGTTGGATGATCCTTTAATAATCACGTAAGGTGATCATTTGACAATCATGTCCGATGATCATTTGATAATCATGTCAGATGATCATTTGATAATCATGTCAGATGATCATTTGATAATCATGTCAGATGATCATTTGATAATCATGTAAGATGATCATTTGATAATCATGTTAGATGATCTTCAGATAATCGAACAGAAGCGGTCATTTGTATACCGATGCTATCGATTTATACGTCGTCTCCAGGGTGAGAATTGCCGGGGGTGGGGGTTTCAATCCCTCAGTCTTTCGTAGAGCCCCATGTTAAAGTCTGTTTTTCACACCAGAATTCCAAGGGATAATGGTCCAACCCCCTGTTATTTTTCCACAATTCTTACACTTGTCGTCTCAAATTGTCTATTAGACAATAATACCTGCGCTATAGAATAATTATCAGTCCACTTAACTTGTGCCATAGTTATGTATACAGCCCGGCGTCATGCAGACGGTTGCCTGCGTTGCTGGTGGATATAATTATAATTATGTATGTGATTCTTGTTGGTCTTGGACGGAGTGCTGTCCCGGATGGTGCTATATAAATGGTCGTGATGGATTGAGGAAGAGAAGGCGATCGACCACCGGAGGAATGAAGAAGTGAAAGAGAAATCATCTGACAATTATTATGCGGCAATGCATCTCCAATCGGTATAATTATATTATATTGAATAATCTTTCTTCGACCACATCTACATCGATGTCTCTAAAACTTTCAATAATTAATCAAGTAATAACTCAGCTTTTTACACGGTTCGATTTTGACAGACTTTTTCCTGATCCAAGTGATTCTTCTGAATCTCTGCTATAATTATTTTAATCATTTGCTTACGAACTTATGACATGCACTCACATCTCTATATATGTATTATTATTATTACTATTATTGATTGATTGATTGATTGATTGATTGGTACGTTGATTATTATCCTACCAGACTTTTCGATCGCCATCTTCTTTTCTCTCAGATTCATCAATCAATTAATTGGATATGATTAGACATTCTATCGACAGGTGGCTTAGCATAATATATCAAGCGGGATGTCCAGCGCATGCTCTGAACGTATACGTAACAATCGGATCGTGCCAGAGAAAACACGGCGTCATCTGAAGCTATTTATAGCACGATCGCTCCTCCCACTGAATGCCATGACAACCGTTGCCATGGTCACCAACCGTCAGCTGCACATGCAGGTAGCAATTCTGTCGTCGATGGCATTTAGAAATGAAGCAAAGACGTTATGGTGGTGATGTTGTTGTTGTTGATGATGATGATGATGATGATGATGATGATTATGATGATGATGACGATGATGATGATGATGATGATGATGATGATGATGATGATGATGATGATGATCGGGATGGTGGTCAAGGTGATCACAGTGCTAGTGGCGGTAGGTGGTGGTCGTGGTGGTCGTGGTGGTCGTGGTGGTCGTGGTGGTGGTCGTGGTGGTCGTGGTGGTGGTCGTGGTGGTCGTGGTGGTCGTGGTGGTCGTGGTGGTGGTCGTGGTGGTCGTGGTGGTGGTCGTGGTGGTCGTGGTGGTCGTGGTGGTGGTCGTGGTGGTCGTGGTGGTCGTGGTGGTCGTGGTGGTGGTCGTGGTGGTCCTGAGGTGCGCGGTAAGATGTTGATCTCTTAGGACAAGACCCAGGAAAATTCTTCAATTGAAAACAGAACGAGTCAATAATCCTCCTTTTTCTCCTCCTTCTTCTCCTAACTCCTCCTCCTACTACTTATCCACCGCCATCTAATTCTACTCCTATTCCTCTTCCTACCCTCCTCCTTATCCTCCATCTTCTCCTCCCCATTATCCTCCATCTTCTCTTGTGGTCCCTCAACCTTCTAACTGGTTGGCAAAATATCCCATCATCATCATCATCATCATCATCATCATCATCATCATCATCATCATCATCATCATCATCATCGTCATCGTCATCGTCATCATCATCGTCATCATCATCATCATCATCATAATCGCCTCATCTAAAGCACAGATCATCGATTTGTTTCTATCGATCGATTGATTGATTTGTCCGATGATTCATCTCAGCATGGATATCGTTCGTCCCTGAACTCCTGCCAGACGTCATAGTTGATGACCTCATCGTACGATGGCATTTCCTCGACGTACTCGAAGAACTCTTCCCACAATTCATCCGGTTCGACTTCGAAGAACTTCGAATGGTTGGCGATCGTTTTGATGATGTCGAGCGTCTCAACGAGACATTCGTATTCGTTCAGTTCAACGATCAACCATTCCTCGTTCTTGTCGAGGAAAGGCTTTCGTTTGTGAATGGCGAGGATGAGTTCTGGTGTCGCTGGAAACTCAAGACGTTGGTTGGGGTCAGCAGGAGCAACGTCGCCCTTCACCACCGATTGCTTCTTCTTCTTACGACTCAACTTCCGCTGCTTCTGCTGCTGCTGCTGCTGCCTCGAAGAAGAAGAAGATGGACCTGCTGCTGCTGCTGAGGATGCGGAGGATGCGGAGGAGGTGGTGGTGGATGGGGCGGCTGATGTCCTCCTAGGCTTCCCCTGCTGCTGCTGCTGCTGCTGCTTCTTCGAATGAGATGATGATGATGATGATGCTTTCTCCTTTGATGCTCCTTTGTCAACAGCTGCAGAGTGTCGTCGGGGAGAGGAGCCAGGAGGAGGAGGAGGAGGATGAGGATCGGATTTCTTCGTCGTCGTCGTCGGTCGATGGTGTTCCTCCTCTTCACCCGGAGGAGGATCGACCGTCACCTCTGGAACGGTCAGTGTCCTCGACCCCTGAGAAGGAGGAGGAGGAGGAGGGGTCTTCGTTCGTCCATGGCCTCCATCTCCTGCGGCCTTTGCTGTCTTTGTCTTACGACCTCCGTCCGCCGATCTTCCTCCTCCTTCTCCATGTCCTCCTCCTCCTCCTCCTCCTCCATCCGTCGGAGAAGTCGGTGACGTTGAACCTGACTTCTCAGCTTTCTCGTTGTCGTCGCCATCGCGAGATTTGTGCGACGAGAAGAGCTTCTTAAAGAATCCGGGTTTCTTGCTTGATTGTGATGACGGCTTGTCTCCCATCGTCACCTGCGATGGTGACCTCTGTATGACCTCTGATGACCTTTGTTCAGATCGTCTCTCAGTCACTGGTCGATGCGAAAGAACTGCGAGAAAAGAGAAACAAACAATAGAAAAAATTCTGGTAAAGTCGTTTTCATTTTTACCATTGTTATTATTTTCTGCACTGAGGTTACATCTCGAACGGTTTCTTCTCATTCTTTTTTTTACGCCATACATGTAGGTATGCACGTAAAATGATCCCTCGTGTCTTAAAAACATGCAAATGCAATACTAAAAGCTTTGTTGTTGTTGTTGTTGTTATTATTATTATTATTATTATTATTATTATTATTATTATTATTATTATTTATTTTTTATTTATTTTATTATTATTATCTTTTAATATCTTCAAGACAACATATCAATAACAGGAAATACAATAAACAAGAAAAGCTATAGCTATAGTTACATGTCCTCTGGCTTCGGCTCAGCTAAAGTGCCTCGAAAGGCCACCGAGTTGAAGCGCTGGACAGTAATAGAGAGGCGTTGCAGCAAAAAACAGGTCTCTCTCATATCACCGGAAGACAATGTTAGAATGCGACCTAAATCAAACAGAAAGTCGAGGCCAATACTGCAAATGGGTCCTAAGGTCTCAAGGGCTAAAGGAACGAAACAGTGAGTGTTTACAAGAGAGACGTATTTAGTGTTTTTCCTTTCCGTTGCAATCTCGGCAGCCGCGCCCGCCGTCGAAGCCGTGGCCTGGATGTATGATGGTGCCAGAGTGTCCACCACTGTCGCATCCCACACAAGATGACGACCCGCACGCCATGGAATCATGGTAAGGCCGTCTGGTCGTCTGCCGTCCGTGCGAAGTAGACCTGGTGGCTCTTTTATTGACGGGATTCCTGCCTTTGAAAGGGAGTGGTATATAATGTCGTTGATCGTGCTATGTCTTGCTATTCGTCCGAAGCCGAGAGAGCAAGACAGGCCGTGGCTGCCTCTGGCGTCGATTTGAGCTCCGCATGCGCAAGTGTGAGGTTCACATATTGCGGCCCCAAGTCGCAAACCGACGGCCACTCGAACATCTTCGTTGTCCAGTCGTAGTCCACATGCGGTTATCGGTAACGCATGGAGCCAATCACTAGCGTGGGGCGATGAGACTGCTTTTAGTCGTGCGATGTTATATACATCCACTGTGTTTTCAAGCAGTGACTTCGCAGTTTTCTCCAACAATGGCTTGTCCCATGATGCTTGTTGATTTGTTGGCATGATTCCTGCTTCATCAAATTCTGTCTTGGAACGCCACTCGGTCGTCATTGATTGAAAGTGTGAGTCCTGTTCGAGATTAATAGAATTGAGAATGAGAGTCTGGAGAGGAAGAGTGCTTGCAGCTGATGCCAGAAAGGCTGGAAGTGCTAGCGAAGACGCTCTCCGAATACCCAGACCACCCATCTTTATGGGCAATGAGGCTTGTGTCCATTGGTTATCGTTTAAAGAAATGTTGAGAATCTTTTCTAAACCTTTGCGTAGTTTGGTGTCGTAGGTCTCCAATTCGGGATGTTTGTCGCTTGGATGGCATCGGAGAGTGTAAACCAATTTAGGTGTACCGAGCGAACTTCTCAAAATCAGGAGTGCATCCTGCCTGGCTATGAGAGCTAATTTGTTCAGACTCTCCTCAAGTTCTTTGGTTCTACTCTCAAGACATTGCTGCAGCGCTTTTCCCGATGACAGTGGAGCGCCGAGTAGCTGGGCTTCGTCCACATCAATTAGTTTAAAATCTTTAAAAGAATCGTATCCTGTGTTGTTTTTGCCGCGTGTTAACACCTCGCATTTGGAACGGTTAAGTGTCAGGCCCATAGTGGAGCACGTTCTCTCGATGAAGTCAACATCAGCTGCGACCATTTCCGCCTTCCCGCCGAGGGTGAGATCGTCGAGGTATCCGAATGATAAGGGTGAGACCAGCTGAAGAAGAATAGGCTGCAGAGGCAGGCAGAAAAGCAAGGGTCCCAGCGGATCGCCTTGCTGAGGCCCCACCCGAGATTGAACCGTGTAGCCGCCGAATTTTAGTGCTGATTCTTCGGCGTAGGATTGTAAACAGTATGGAGCCAGGTCGGGTAAGATCTCGATCACTGAAGCCAGCATGCGGTCTCGGTAGAGACTATTGAAGGCGTTTGATAAATCGAGTTTCACAACGACGTTGTCGTCATCCATGTTTGTGATAAACCTACGGGTTGCATGAACCGCTGCCTCGCATCCGCCTGGAACTCCAACACCCAGTTGTTTCGGCGATAGATAAGCTGCTGCTTGGTCGCTCGCATATTTGTTAGCACATTTAGAGGTTAGTCTGCGCCAATAGTAGCCGATGGCTATTGGTCGTAGACCGCCCGTTTTCTTCTGAAGAGCAAAGAGGGTGCCACCAAACAGAATTGGACGCATCTCTGTCCCATTATTATTATTATTATTATTATTATTATTATTATTATTATTATTATTATTATTATTATTATTATTATTATTATTATTATTATTATTATTATTATTATTATTATTATTATTATTATTATTATTATTATTATTATTATTATTATTATTAATTATTATTATTAATTATTATTATTATTATTATTATTATTATTATTATTATTATTATTATTATTATTATTATTATTATTATTATTATTATACACCGCATTACAGCCCGAGTTTCAATTTTCTGAAGTAGGGTTCCATCGAAGAGCTGCAGCTGTCATATTTATATATATGTATATATATATAAATATATACATACATGTATGTGTAGGCTATATATATATATTTATATGGTGTATTATAAATAATTAATTATAGACAGTCACTCACTCTATTCATTTTGTGGATGCAATTATTTCATTGAGACAGTATTCTAATGAAAGAGAGTTTTTCGTATAGAGCAAACTGGTTGCATCACTTGCGTGAAGAGCAGAACATAAAGTATTCAGGGCACCGACCCCAACTGCACCCTCCCAAAGATAGCTAAAATAATTTATAGGATTGATGGTCGCCTTGCATGGATGCCGCATACGGTTACATTCAACCCCCATCCGTTCATTGGTGATTATAGTTGGTTATAAATGATAATAATTATTGTTTGTTTAAGACATCAAAACCAGAGGGTGCATGGTAGAGTCGATATGGTGCAGACCCAATAGTATTAATGCTGCTACTAGCACTGCCACTGCTGCTAAAATAAGAACCCGATTCATTCATTCATTCATTCATTCACTCACTCACTCATTCACTCACTCACTCATTCATTCATTCGTTCATGTGATGACAATGCTTGTACTACAGTGAGGTCGATGAAAGTAGTGATAATGATGATGATGGTGGTGATGATGATGATGATGATGATGATGGTGATGGTGGTGGTGGTGGTGGTGGTGGTGGTGGTGGTGGTGGTGGTGGTGGTGGTGATGGTGATGTTGACGATGATGACGACGATGACGACGATGACGACGATGATGATGACGACGATGATGATGATGATGACAACGCATATGCTAGTGAGGTCGATGAAAATAAGTAAGTAATTTCGTTTATTCAATAATCAAGTTGACACACGGCAACCAGTTACTGTAGCAGTATAGAGTAATGCAGTAGAGAACAAGAAAAACGTATGATTTATTTTTGACAACAACAATAACAAACTGGCATTGTTACAAATGCTCCTAGGTAGCAGTGAGAACTAGTACATGTGCTTGAGCAAGACACTGGGATGAAATTCCTTTTGTCCTCAGTTGACAAATTATTATCAAAGTAATGTAATGTAATGTAATGACGACAATTTCTATGGCGCCATAACACAGCCATGCTGCTACAAGGGCGCCTTGACAATGACAAACACACACACACACATTCAGAGACAAGCGATCGATGGACTCCACGAAGGCAGCCACACATACGGCGCCAAGAGATCCACACATCATCCCACCACCATCATCACCACCACCACCACCACCACCACCCCCACCACCACCATCATCACCACCATCATCACCACCACCACCATCACCACCATCATCACAACCACCACCACCACCATCATCATCATCACCATCATCACCACCACCACCTTATATGTGGCGGTCCAGACCGAAATCAGCATTAAGTCGGAAATTACACATCAGAGATATTTAGGTCATGTGAACGCGGTATCAGAGCATACTGTAGTCAGAGCATACTGTAGTCAGAGCATACTGTAGTCAGAGCATACTGTAGTCAGAGCATACTGTAGTCAGAGCATACTGTAGTCAGAGAATGCTGTAGTCAGAGCATACTGTAGTCAGAGCATAATGTAGTCAGAGCATACTGTAGTCAGAGCATACTGTAGTCAGAGCATACTGTAGTCAGAGCATCACACTGTAGTCAAAGCATACTGTAGTCAAAGCATACTGTAGTCAGAGCATACTGTAGTCAGAGCATACTGTAGTAGAGTGGTCCAAAAAAATAATCTTGCAGATTTCAGTTCTCCACAAGGCTTGTTTTTGTCCTTATCATGATTATAATAATCACAAAATATTTCAATGAAAACAAATGAAATTTAGAGGTCAACCCATTTGACACTTTTTATGTTATTTGGACATAAGTAGATACATTGTTCCGCAATGGTTAATGTACGACCTGAGCGACATTGAGTCTGGGGAGATTCCATTTCTCAATTACTTCAACACTGGTGTTGGCCTGAGAGTTAGGCCTACCTTGTATGTCGCTCACCATTTTTGAAATTGCCAAACAGTTTTTCCTGGCAATTTCCAGTGAGAACTATCATAATAGCTATGCGGTTCATGTTTGCCTTTTATCCGTCGATGCTGCATGGGCAACATTTTGCTTTCTCAGAGAGGTACATGTAATAGCAGGTCTGCCAGTGTGCACTCTTGTTCTTTCATTACAGCTGCTTCTTGTCTTTCTTTTATAAACTTCTATAATATGTGATTTCTGAAATTAATGTCATAACCAATTGCCAGGGTGGCAGCTCCATCTTCAAACACAGCATAACGGTCTGGAAGGGTAACACGATACAAAGCACCAACAACTAAACTAAAGAAGATGTTCTTGGATCTGTTTTGATAACAAAGCAGACTTTAGTAGCAGCTGCTGTATAAGCCATTGTAGAGTGTAGACAATATGTACTCGAACGATGACTAGGTTGTCTGATACTCATCATTGCATTAAATCGAACAGTAGGCTAAGCTTATTCTTCTTCTGAATCCTGACTAGATGACAAAGCAGAAAGTTCACCTACTGCTTCATTACCGGGTACTGCCTTTTGTCTTGCGTTCTTCATATCAATTTTCACCATTCTCCTGTCGTTGCCTTGTTCTGCTCTCTTTTGCTGCTGTCTTTAGGTCTACAGTAGCCTAGCCTACTCCACTCATGATAGCCTACTGGAAAATACGTCTTTTTGCATTCGAAGGAATTCTCCTTCTTGCTGGATTTCTGTTATCATATCCTTTGAGGCAATATCAAACAAATTTTGAAGGTCACTCTTGAACATGTATTCTTTATCTTGTCACTTGCTCTTTATAATGGTCTGTGAGTCTTCAGAGTTAGGTAGTTCTGATAAAGCTTTGACAGTTTCCTGACACACCGGACAACCAGCTGTGTTGGTATTCTGGCAAGCATCAACTTGCATCACAGGCCATTTTGTAACTTTCCGGATGGGGCCTCCCTTTAGTGACATGATGAAACTGATGCAGTTACTGTGCATCCAGGGCTTCCAGGCTGTGTGGTAATCTTGCAGTAGATAACCGAGAGACTGGTTTTTCCAACTGCCAGTGCTCTGGGTCGGATCTCAAATTAGACAAAGCCATATTAGTCTAATAGCGACGGTTAACATTACGTAAAGACATTATTAGCACTCAACTAAAATCTTGAGGATAGGATGGACACAGAAGATCAACAATGACGAAGTATACAAGAGGGTGGATATGACTGAGAATCTGATGCAGAAGATCATCCAACGAAAACTGAAATTGTTCGGACATATCTGCAGAATGAAAGATGATAGAAAGATTAAGACTCTGATGTTTGGAATAATGGAGGGCAACAACAAAAGAGGAAGGCCGCATCGAGAATGGACTGATGACATTGTAGATTGGTGTGGAGAAGACCTACAGCACCTGGGGCACGCGGCCCAGGACAGACTCAAGTGGAGAAACATTGTGAAGAAGGCGTCGGACACCTACGGGCATTGAGCCCACGGTTGTTGATGATGAACTAAAATGTTCAGAATGGGTTGACCTCTAAATGTTGCACAATCAGGCTGAAATTTTACAGGGAGACTATCTAACCCAAGTGGACAAAATAAGCCTTGTGGAGAAAGAATTCTAAAAACTTAATTTTGTTTGTCTATGGTTAGTGGACCACACTACTGTATTATTCTGTATTATACTGTATTATACTGTATTATACTGTATTATACTGTATTATACTGTATTATACTGTATTATACTGTATTATACTGTATTATACAGTATTATACTGTATTATACTGTATTATACTGTATTATACTGTATTATACTGTATTATACTGTATTATACTGTATTATACTGTATGATACTGTATTATACTGTATTATACTGTATTATACTGTATTATACTGTATGATAATGTATTATACTGTATTATACTGTATTATACTGTATTATACTGTATTATACTGTATTATGCTGTATAATAGGTCGATTTTTACACCAAGTTTAAAAAGCATCTCTTGAGATTTCATCCTGTCGATCTTGAGATTGTCAGTCTGATCGAACCATGTTGACACTTGATCCGATTCCTCGGCAGATCGTATGATCCCAACAATCAAATAATCGTATTAGGCCTATGTATCGTCTGCGTATTTGACATTATGTTTCACTCTGAATGCAAAGGATGAAGATCTGATACATTAATCAATCAATCAATCAAACCAATCAAACCAATCAATCAAATTCATTCATTCATTCATTCAGAGCATTTATATAGCGCCCCTTCAAGAAAAATAAACGATATATAATAATCAGACGGACTGAGTGTTTGATCCGTGGACTACACTTGCTGATTCCGATGCTTGAGAAATGCGACTAGCCAGTTGTAAAAATTATTGTCAGACATGTCAAGCTTTAAAAAAACTTGACTGCCAGAGTCAAGTGTCAAAAGCTTTTGAGAAGTCCAAGGAAATCAGGGCAACGTAAGGACAATTGAAGTGGAGATAGGAGAAAGATATTGGAAATGGAGATAGGAGAAAGATATTGGAAATGGAGATAACGTTAGAGTTGGATAGGTGAGGTCGTTCGTTCCATCGTTCGTCAAAGCAATGACCTCTGTGAGTCGTGACCCGTTGACCCGGAGGGTATTCGAGAAAAACAAATCTCTCTACGTTGAATCGTAAAAACGGAAAG
>OX243816.1:256830-309330 GCA_945859605.1 Lumbricus rubellus | reverse complement strand
CTGCAACTGCTTCAACTGCTGCTGCTGTTGCTGTTGCTGTTTGTCCGTGAGACTCCGTTGCTGGCCGCCAACGCCACCACCGCCGCCTTGGATGACGGAGGGACGAGAATAGATTATTGGTAGGTTGGTAGGAGAAGGAAGAAGCGACGGAGGAGGAGGAGAGGACGAGAAAGAAGAAAAAGGAGGAGGTTAAGGATGAAAAGGAGATGAAGGAAAAATAAGGGTAGAGAGAGAGGGAGGGAGGGAGGGAGGAGGAAGAGAAGAAGGAGAGGATAGAAAAACTAAATGATACTTTGTAAATATAGAAGGAACTCGGAGTTCGGAATTCGTTTTTCCGTGGCAGAAGTAACGGAGTTGGAAGAGGAGGAAGAAAAGGAGGGTAGGAGTAGGAGGAGGTGGAGGAGGAGGAGGAGGGGAGGACTTATGGAATGGAGTGGAATGAATGGGTGGCGATTGAGAAGAGTAGGTCACGAAAGAGAGAAACAACGATACGAGAACAGTAAGAGTCAGACAGAGTGAGAGAGAGAGAGAGAGCGAGGATGAAGATGTATGAGTTGACGCAGATGGCCAAAGATAAAGTGCAGAGAGAGAGAGAGAGAGAGTGTGTGTGTGCGTGTGAGAGGGAGAGAGAGAGAGAGAGAGAGAGTGTGTGTGTGTGTGTGTGTGTGTGTGTGTGTGTGTGTGTGTGTGTGTGTGTGTGTGTGTGTGTGTGTGTGTGTGTGTGTGTGTGTGTGTGTGTGAAAGAGTGAGAAAAATAGACAGACAGAGACATACAGAAAAACGCAATGGATGAATAGTAATGAATAATGGCGGTCAATAGGTGTTGTACCGAATAGTAGAACCAGATGCCTGGTCACGTGCCTGGTCTAACCACAGAGACACAGACAAGGAGACAGACGGAGAAAGAGAGAGAGACACGCAAAGAAAGACAGACAGACAGACAGACAGACAGAGAAAGACGGCCAGGGAAAGAGAGGGATGCTACACGTAAAAATGTTTTCCACCTACGTCATGATCCTCTTTCGTCGTGTTGCTAGAAATGACGGACGAGACACGAGTTTGGCTCTAATTAAGATCTTGCTCCTCCTCCTCCTCCTCCTCCTCCTTGTTTTCCTCCTTCTCGTTTTCCTCCTCCTCCTCTGCATGTATATATATGTCCTTTTCTCTCTTTCTGTCCCTGTCTCTGTCTATGTATCTATCTCTATCTCTTTATCTTCTTCTTCTCCTCTCTCTCTGTGAAACTCTTCTTCTTTCTCGTTTTCAACGCGATTTTATCTGTATCCAAGCGATATCTGCAGATCAGTTGGTTGCCATGACTGCAAGAAAGATTTTAAGAAAAGTCAATGTTATTGATTTCATGAAGATTAGTAAAATCGATGACATGAGTCAATTCGACAGTGATTCCATCACTCAAAGATATCCAAACAGCAAAAGAATGGACACAGACAGAGACACAGAAACAGAGACACAGAAACAGAGACACAGAGACACACAGACAGAGACACAGAAACAGTGACTCAGAGAGAGGTAAGTAGTGCTAGTGCATAGAGGAACAGTTGCAGCTGTTGTCGTCTCAACAGCAGAGACTCAATTCAAACGCAAACTGACTTTCATTTATAGGAGAAGCCATTCAAAACAATAAAAATTATTGCTAATTTGTATATAACACCAATTTATACGACTTTCGTGTTCATTTATTTTATGTCCTGTCGTCACTTTGCATAGTCACTGTGCGACTGAAAGTGACGTCGGACTTCATTTGCAAACAATCGATGAATCAAAGAAGTTGGATATAAAACTATTGCAACTTACAATAATTATAATTATATTGGTCGTATCGCAATAATTATACATGTATAATTTATATATTGGTCGTATCGCTGCTTTTACAATTTCGTTGGCCGACAAACAGAAGAAAGATCAGACTCCACGAGAAATAGAGACACAGAGAGACACAGAGAGAAACAGAAAGACTTAGAGACAGTGAGACAGACATGCAGACAGAAAGACAGAGAGGCAGAGGGACAGAGAGATAGATGGGCAGAGACATAGAGGCAGAGAGGCAGATAGTCAGACAGACAGACAGACATGGATGGACGGAGTAGGAGATGTTCAATGAGATCTGATAAACAGTGGATGAACACCTGAAAGAAGAAGAAGAAGAAGCTGAGGATTCCCACCGCAGCCACCACAGCCATCACAGCCACCGCAGCCATCACAGCCATCACAACCATCACAGCCATCACAGCAATCACAGCCTTCACAGCCACCGCAGCCATCACAGCCACCACAGCCATCACAGCCATCACAGCCATCACAGCCATCACAGCCATAACAGCCACCACAGCCATCACAGCCATCACAGCCATCACAGCCACCGCAGCCATCACAGCCACCACAGCCACCACAGCCATCACAGCCATCACAGCCACCACAGCCACCGCAGCCATCACAACCACCACAGCCATCACAGCCATCACAGCCATCACAGCCACCACAGCCATCACAGCCACCACAGCCATCACAGCGATCACAGCCATCACAGCCATCACAGCCATCACAGCCACCGCAGCCATCACAGCCACCACAGCCATCACAGCCATCACAGCCATCACAGCCACCGCAGCCATCACAGCCACCACAGCCACCACAGCCATCACAGCCACCGCAGCCATCACAGCCACCACAGCCATCACAGCCACCACAGCCACCACAGCCATCACAGCCATCACAGCCACCACAGCCATCACAGCCATCACAGCCATCACAGCCATCACAGCCATCACAGCCATCACAGCCATCGCAGCCACCGCAGCCATCGCAGCCACCCCAGCCACCCCAGCCACCACAGCCATCACAGCCATCACAGCCACCACAGCCACCGCAGCCATCACAGCCACCACAGCCATCACAGCCATCACAGCCCTCACAGCCACCACAGCCATCACAGCCACCACAGCCATCACAGCCATCACAGCCATCACAGCCATCACAGCCACCGCAGCCATCACAGCCACCACAGCCATCACAGCCACCACAGCCATCACAGCCATCACAGCCACCGCAGCCATCACAGCCACCACAGCCATCACAGCCACCACAGCCATCACAGCCATAACAGCCATCACAGCCATCGCAGCCACCACAGCCATCACAGCCTCCACAGCCATCACAGCCATCACAGCCACCACAGCCATCACAGCCACCACAGCCACCACAGCCACCACCGCCATCACAGCCACCACAGCCATCACAGCCACCACAGCCATCACAGCCATCACAGCCATCACAGCCATCACAGCCACCACAGCCATCGCAGCCACCACAGCCATCACAGCCACCACAGCCATCACAGCCATCACAGCCACCACAGCCATCACAGCCACCACAGCCATCACAGCCACCACAGCCATCACAGCCATCACAGCCATCACAGCCATCACAGCCACCACAGCCACCACCGCCATGCATGATGCAGCAGATGATCATCATGAGATTGATGTTCGCAGATAAGAATCCAACAGCATCAACATCATCAACATCATCGGCAGCAGCAGCAACAGCAGCGGTGGCACCGATTGCTGTGGCTGTTTCGGCTGCAATTGTTGTTTGCAGAGTAGAGAGAGAGAGAGATTGGTTAAAGATGCTAAATTACTCTCTCTCCGTTTTTATCGACCGATCGCTGTGAGAGATTTGTGGCCGAAACGAGACATCAACTGTGAGCTATAAGTGAGCGAGAGATCGATGATTAGATCATGATTATGACGATGATAATCATCCATTATCACTCACATGCTTACTTATTCATTGCAGACGTGCAGCTGCAGCAGGCACCATGCATGCAGTCATAAAGCCAACCAGTATAACAATAGAAGGCAGGCAGGTATATAGGCTTTAATACAGAAGACAGCGTATGTGTGATATAAATGTGAGTTTTTATATTAAGTTTGAAATGGAACATTAGACTAAAGTGGCAACAGTAACTGTAGTCTGAAGGAAAGACGAAAGCAAATAATGTCAATCGATTATAATAGTTGATTGTGTTGTTTCTTTCCTTCTTTTTACTCATCATTAGAAGAAGAGAACTTGGCAAGAAAGGTCGGCCACTCGCTTTGACGTCATGATTAGCTACTCTCAGAACAGAATGTGCAATGAAAGCAATTATCATAGAGTCATTGTCTCTTCATCCATCCATCCATCCATCCATCCATCTTTCCATCCCTCCATCCCTCCATCCTCTCTCTATGCGCATCTCTATTTTCTTTTCCCAACTTTCTTTTGATCGTGCAAACGAGACGAATTAATAACTGAACGACGCTGAAGATAATCTCAGAAACGAGACGGCGTCTGAGTTCTGCGAGGAAAAGAAGAACCAAAGATCGATGGAGGAGGAGGAGGAGGAGGAGGAGGAAAACGAGGAAGTGAAGTAGGAAGATGAGGAAGAGGAGGGAGATGAGGAGGAGAAAGACGAGAAAGAGGAGGAGGAAGAGGAGGAAGAGGAGGAAGAGGAGGAGCAAGAAGAGGAAGAGGAGGAGGAGGAAGACGAGGAAGAGGAGGAAGAAGAGGAGGAAGAGGTGGAGAAGGAGAAAGAGGAGGAAGAGGGAGAGGAGGAGGAGGATAGGCGCTGAGTTCAAAGGAAATTTTTTCAAGGACTTTGAAAACGACCGTTCATTTTCGGAAAGGATCGCACCGCGACAAAAGAGATTGCGTTCCTTTCAGACGCTCAGTGCTCGTCCAAACCAGACGTAACCAGACATAGCCAGACACAACCGGACTTAGCAAAACCTAGCCAAACATAGTCAGACCTAGCCAGAAGTAGACGAACTTAGCCAGACATAACAAGACATAGCCAGACATAGTCATACCGAGTCATACATAGCTAAACCTGGTAAGACCTAGCCAGACGTAGCCAGACATAGCCAGACAAAGCCATACCTGCCCTTGCATAGCTAGACGTAGCCAGACCTAGACAGATGGAGCAGGGGCGGGTACAGAAACTTTGGATGGGGGAGGGGGCAAAAATTCTTGGCCTTGGGTTTGGAAAACTGTTCTTTGGCATCCCGCCAAAAGTTGATGACTTTTTTTTGTCATTCAGTCCAAATGTCCTCGAAATACACCATTATACATTGTTCCAAAGCTTGTTGAAACCAAATGGGGGGGTGCCACGATACAAGCATTTCTAAATGGGGGGGCACGACCGGATTGACCAACCCCTGGATCCGCCCTTGAGATAAATCCAGTCATAGCCATACCTGTCCATACCTAACCAGACCTAGACAGATAAAACCAGACCTAGCCAGACGAAGCCAGACATAGCCAGACTTAGCAAAACGTAGCCAGACAGAGCCAGACGTAGCCAGACATAGCCAGACCTAACGAGATGAAGCCATACCTAGACATACTTAGTCAGAAGTAGTCGGACTTGGCCACACATAGCCAGTCATAGCAATACAGTCATGTTCCTATATAGCCAGACGTAACCAGACCTAGACATTAGTGTTAAGCTGCCGAACCCACTGCTGTAAAGCCGATCTGCGTGTTGTGCTATAGTGGGCCGTATTTCGTATAACCTGTACCTGTAATCATTTTGTCAGATTGATTGTTAATAAACGAATATTATTATTATTATTATTATTATTATTATTATTATTATTATTATTATTATTATTATTATTATTATTATTTTTATTATTATTATTATTATTATTATTATTATTATTATTATTGTTAATGTTATTTTTGTTGTTGTTGTTATTATTATTATTATTATTCTTCTTCTTCTTCTTCTTCTTATTATTATTATTATTATTCATATTATTATTATTATTATTATTATTATTATTATTATCATTATTTATTTTTTTTATATTATTTTTATATTATTATTATTATTATTATTATTATTATTATTATAACACAATCTGTCTAGATTATTATTATTATTATTATTATTATTATTATTATTATTATTATTATTATTATTAATATTATTATTATTATTATTATTATTATTATTATTATTATTATTATTATTATTATTATTATTATTATTATTATTATAGACAGACGGAGTCAGACTTAGACGGATGGAGCCATACGTAGCCAGACGTGGACAGATGGAGCCAGACGTAGACAGATGGAGCCAGACCTAGACAGATGGAGCCAGACCTAGACAGATGGAGCCAGACCTAGACAGATGGAGTCAGACGTAGACAGATGGAGTCGGACTTAGACATGCAGATGTAGCCAGACCTAGACAGATGTAGCCAGACCTAGACAGATGTAGCCAGACGTAGACAGATGTAGTCAGACCTAGACAGATGTAGCCAGACGTAGACAGATGGAGTCAGACCTAGACAGATGTAGCCAGACCTAGACAGATGGAGCCAGACCTAGACAGATGTAGCCAGACCTAGACAGATGTAGCCAGACGTAGACAGATGGAGCCAGACCTTGACAGATGGAGCCAGACCTAGACAGATGGAGCCAAACCTAGATAGATGGAGCCAGACCTAGACAGATGGAGTCAGACGTAGACAGATGGAGTCGGACTTAGACATGCAGATGTAGCCAGACCTAGACAGATGTAGCCAGACCTAGACAGATGTAGCCAGACGTAGACAGATGTAGTCAGACCTAGACAGATATAGCCAGACCTAGACAGATGTATCCAGACCTAGACAGGTGGAGCCAGATGTAGCCAGACGTAGACAGATGGAGTCAGACCTAGACAGATGTAGCCAGACCTAGACAGATGGAGCCAGACCTAGACAGATGTAGCCAGACCTAGACAGATGTAGCCAGACGTAGACAGATGGAGCCAGACCTAGACAGATGTAGCCAGACCTAGACAGATGGAGCCAGACCTAGACAGATGGAGCCAGACCTAGATAGATGGAGCCAGACCTAGACAGATGGAGTCAGACGTAGACAGATGGAGTCGGACTTAGACATGCAGATGTAGCCAGACCTAGACAGATGTAGCCAGACCTAGACAGATGTAGCCAGACGTAGACAGATGGAGCCAGACCTTGACAGATGGAGCCAGACCTAGACAGATGTATCCAGACCTAGACAGGTGGAGCCAGATGTAGCCAGACGTAGACAGATGGAGTCAGACCTAGACAGATGTAGCCAGACCTAGACAGATGGAGCCAGACCTAGACAGATGTAGCCAGACCTAGACAGATGTAGCCAGACGTGGACAGATGGAGCCAGACCTAGACAGATGTAGCCAGACGTAGACAGATGTAGTCAGACCTAGACAGATGTATCCAGACCTAGACAGATGGAGCCAGACCTAGACAGATGTAGCCAGACCTAGACAGATGTAGCCAGACGTGGACAGATGGAGCCAGACGTAGACAGATGTAGCCAGATGTAGACAGATGGAGTCAGACCTAGACAGATGTAGCCAGACCTAGACAGATGGAGCCAGACCTAGACAGATGTAGCCAGACCTAGACAGATGTAGCCAGACGTGGACAGATGGAGCCAGACGAAGACAGATGTAGCCAGACGTAGACAGATGTAGTCAGACCTAGACAGATGTATCCAGACCTAGACAGGTGGAGCCAGATGTAGCCAGACGTAGACAGATGGAGTCAGACCTAGACAGATAGAGCCAGACCTAGACAGATGTAGCCAGACCTGGACAGAGGGAGCCAGACCTAGACAGATGTAGCCAGACCTAGACAGATGGAGCCAAACCTAGACAGATGGAGCCAGACCTAGACAGATATAGCCAGACCTGGACAGATGGAGCCATACCTAGACAGATGGAGCCAGACCTAGACAGATGGAGCCAGACTTAGGCAGATGGAGCCAGACCTAGACAGATGGAGCCAAACCTACACAGATGGAGCCAGACGTAAACACAAATGGAGCCAGACCTAGACAGATGAAGCCAGACGTAGACAGATGGAGCCAGACCTAGACAGATGGAGCCAAACCTAGACAGATGTGGCCAGACCTAGGCAGATGTAGCCAGACCTAGACAGATGGAGCCAGACCTAGACAGATGTAGCCAGACGTAGACAGATGGAGCCAGACCTAGACAGATGTAGCCAGACCTAGACAGATGTAGCCAGACGTAGTAAGATGGAGCCAGACCTAGACAGATGGAGCCAGACGTAGACAGATGTAGCCAGACGTAGACAGATGGAGCCAGACCTAGACAGATGTAGCCAGACGTAAACAGATGGAGTCAGACCTAGACAGATAGAGCCAGACCTAGACAGATGGAGCCAGACCTAGACAGATGTAGCCAGACGTGGACAGATGGAGCCAGACCTAGACAGATGTAGCCAGACCTAGACAGATGGAGCCAGACCTAGACATATGTAGCCAGACCTAGACAGATGTAGCCAGACGTAGACAGATGGAGCCAGACCTAGACAGATGGAGCCAGACCTAGACAAATGTAGCCAGACGTAGACAGATGGAGTCAGACCTAGACAGATAGAGCCAGACCTAGACAGATGGAGCCAGACCTAGACAGATGTAGCCAGACGTGGACAGATGGAGCCAGACCTAGACAGATGTAGCCAGACCTAGACAGATGGAGCCAGACCTAGACATATGTAGCCAGACGTAGACAGATGGAGCCAGACCTAGACAGATGGAGCCAGACCTAGACAGATGGAGCCAGACCTAGACAGATGGAGCCAGAGTCATCGACTGACGAGGATGAGAGCGAAACGTAAACTACAAATGAGAAACCGCCGAACGATGTCGCCTTTTAAAAAGAAATTAAACCGTATTTGAAGATAAATTATAAACAAGCAGCTGCAGTCGTTACCAAACGGAATTATTCCATCTTTCGATAAGACGCTTCAAACGTGGTATAATCACAAAAGCAAGTCTGTGGATTACAAGACAGTTTTGGTTTCTACAGACTAGATTAGAGAATAGAAGTGGCTTCAAGGACGACTCATTCAATATTATTTTCTTCATTCTCTTTCCTCGCTAAACTCAACAAAAAAATTGATTAGCCTAGTTTTAATTAATTTAAAACTTATTGTAAATCAATGTTTGCATAATCCAGTTTTTACTGAGTTTTATTGAGCTGTCGTCAATTCGAGTCCATACGTTCGCGTCTTTATAAAACGTCCTTACATCAACAGAACTTTGATGACCCAGTCCGTGGGATGACGAGGAGAGGAAGAGGACGAGGAAGAGGAAGAGGAAGAGGAAGAGGAAGAGGAAGAAGAAGAGGACGAGGAAGAGGAAGAGGAAGAGGAAGAGGAAGAGAAAGAGGAAGAGGAAGAGGAAGAGGAAGAAGAAGAGGACGAGGAGAAGGTGGAGGAAGATGAAGAGGAGGAGGTGGATGATGAGGAAGAGGAAGAGGAAGAGGAAGAAGAAGAGGACGAGGAGAAGGTGGAGGAAGATGAAGAGGAGGAGGTGGATGATGAGGAAGAGCAGGAGCAGGCGGAAGAGGAGCATAAGTAGGAGGAGCAGGAGAAGGAGGATAAGAAGGGGATGAGGAACAGAGGCAGGAGCAGAAGGAAGAGAAGGAGGATAAGGGAGAAGAAGGAGGAGAAGGGAGGAGAAGGAGAATGGAGTAGAAAAAAGAGTAGGATGAGGAGAGCAGTCCCGATAGTAGCCATGTCTTGGACCCCGAAAGAGAACAAATTCTTTCTCCTGCGAATTATTTTGAACGTAATAAAGAATTATTATTTTAATTAATCAAGCACCGCATCAAAAGGTTAACTGTGTAAACTCTGTAAAGATTCTGACTTTATCTCAAACGTCGGGGATCGTGTTAAAGATGATAAAAGGCAAATTAAGGCGATTGTTGACCTCAGACTAAATAAAGCATTGATCTGTGATTTTGTTGTTGACTGATTTTGACGTCAGAGGACAACTGAAATCAACATCTCACTGTTCATCATGGAAACTAATTTAAGATTTATGATGATTTGATCTTCATTCCTACGCAGGATGACGCAGAGATGGAGGAGAAAGCAAAGGAAATTAATTAAGCAATTGACAATAAATAATAATATTTAATATTAATAATAATATTTATTATGATGATTCAACCTCATTGCAGTGCATGCTTCATCTTCCTCTGCTCCTCCTGTTGTCCGTTCCTCTATCTCTGTCTCTATGTCTGTCTGTGTCTGTGTCTGTCTCTCCATCTGTGTCTGTCTCTGTGACTCTGTGACTCTGTGACTCTGTCTCTTCATCTTGATCCGTGGCTTCCATCTGATCTCTGATCGTGTTTCGAGGTTGATTTACTCGATCCGTTAATTCATCGTCTTTTCACCTCTGACCCCCGTACTCCTCCTCTAACTTCTCCATCTCCATCTCCACGTACCTCGATCCTCGGTCCCTCATTCATTCCGTCCCTTCCTCTCTTCACGTCTCATTCCGCTCCTCCTTCTCCTCCTCCTCCTCCTTCTCCTCCTCCTCCTTCTCCTCCTCATCCTTATCCTCCTCCTCATCCTCCTCCTCCTTCTCCTCCTCCTCGTCCTTCTCCTCCTCCTCCTCCTTCTCATCCGTTTGTCCTCTCCCTGACCTTCGCTCCGTTCGTCTGGCTGCTCCTTGCTTCGACCTGAATACGTAATGTCATTAGATGGACGGACGACGGATTGTAGGGACATCTAGCGACTGAAGAAGAAACAATCACCATCACCATCAACCACCTCTTCCTTCTCAAAATCTCCTCTCCGCCTCTATTACCTCCTCCTTCTTTTTCTTCTCCCTATACTCTTCATTCTTTTCCTCTCCTTCCTTTCATTTCTACTCTGTTTTAGCCCATCCACTTCCTACAGCTCGAGAGAGAGAGGAAGAGAGAGAGAGAGAGAGCGAGAGAGACAGACAGACAGACAGACAGACAGACAGACAGACAGATAACATGATCGTCTAAAATAACACTGAGGCAGCAATGGACTTGACAACTGACTGACGACAATGTCGCAGCCACAGGATGAACATTTATATATATATACATATACATATATATATATATGTGTGTGTGTGTGTAGATATATACATATATGTTGTATCTATGGATTTATATAGCGCCTCTCTCGGAATTACTATTCAGAGGCGCTCTCAGCACAAAAAACTCCGGAGGGAAAGATATGTTTTCGAAAAAACGAGAGACTGATAAGGAAAAACGAGACATTAGTTTTGTGTATATATATCATATATATATAGAATACATATACATATACATATACATATATATATAGATATACATGTGTATATATACACATATATATACCGTATAGTGATGGAGAAAGGCTGCAGAACGCATTGAGCGATAAGAAGATGCAGAAAAAGGCTTTGTAATATGTCGTTTGAAATGTATTTAGGGAGATTTGCCAGTTTTGTTTTGGAGACAAGACAGTGGATCTTGTAGTATTATATGCGTGAAGTGATACATACATGCACAGCCAAGGCAATTATGCTTCAAGCATAAAAATTTAGAGAAAAGAGATGGGAAACGTCGGAGTGCATCAGAGTAAGTGGAAGGACTAAGGTGCAACGGTAAGGAAAAGAGATATATACATGTATTGTATGCTCACAAACGAAGATGACGATGATGACATGGAAGTCTTTCTTTGCAGAGAGTTCGAAAGATGATATTCGAGAAGTTGTGATGTAAAAAATGTGATGAGATGAGATGAGATTAGATTAGATGAGATTAGATGAGATGAGATGAGATGAGATGAGATTAGATGAGATGAGATTAGATGAGATTAGATTAGATGAGATTAGATGAGATGAGATGAAATGAGACGAGATGAGATTAGATTAGATGAGATTAGATGAGACGAGATTAGATGAGATGAGATGAGATGAGATGAGATGAGATGAGATTAGATGAGATGAGATGAGATGAGATGAGATGAGATGAGATGAGATGAGATGAGATTAGATGAGATTAGATTAGATTAGATGAGATTAGATTAGATTAGATTAGATTAGATGAGATGAAACAAGATGAGATGAGATAAGATGAGATTAGATTAGGTGAGATGAGATTAGATTAGATGAGATTGGATGAGATGAGATGAGATTGGATGAGATGAGATGAGATTAGATGAGATGAGATTAGATGAGATGAGATTAGATTAGATTAGATTAGATGAGATGAGATGAGATGAGATTAGATGATGAAATGAGATTAGATTAGATGAGATGAGATTAGATTAGATTAGATGAGATGAGATGAGATGAGATTAGATGATGAAATGAGATGAGATTAGATGAAATGAGATGAGATGAGATGAGATGAGATTAGATTAGATGAGATGAGATTAGATGAAATGAGATGAGATGAGATGAGATTAGATTAGATGAGATTAGATTAGATTAGATTAGATGAGATTAGATGAGATGAGATGAGATGAGGTGAGATGAGATTAGATTAGATGAGATTAGATTAGATGAGAATAGATGAGATGAGATGAGATTAGATGAGTTGAGATGAGATGAAATAAGATAAGATTAGATGAGATGAGATGAGGTGAGATGAGATGAGATGAGATGAGATGAGATGAGATTAGATGAGATTAGATGAGATGAGATGAGATGAGATGAGATTGGATTAGATGAGATGAGATGAGATGAGATGAGATTAGATGAGATGAGATGAGATGAGATGAGATGAGATGAGATGAGATGAGATGAGATGAGATGAGATTAGATGAGATGAGATGAGATGAGATGAGATGAGATGAGATTAGATTAGATGAGATGAGATGAGATGAGATGAGATGAGATGAGATGAGATGAGATGAGATGAGATGAGATGAGATTAGATGAGATGAGATGAGATGAGATGAGATGAGATGAGATGAGATGAGATGAGATGAGATGAGATGAGATGAGATGAGATGAGATGAGATGAGATTAGATGAGATGAGATTAGATGAGATGAGATGAGATGAGATTAGATGAGATGAGATGAGATGAGATGAGATGAGATGAGATGAGATTAGATGAGATGAGATGAGATGAGATGAGATGAGATGAGATTAGATGAGATGAGATTAGATGAGATGAGATGAGATGAGATGAGATTAGATGAGATGAGATTAGATGAGATGAGATGAGATGAGATGAGATGAGATGAGATGAGATGAGATGAGATGAGATGAGATGAGATGAGATGAGATGAGATGAGATGAGATGAGATGAGATGAGATGAGATTAGATGAGATGAGATTAGATGAGATGAGATTAGATGAGATGAGGTGAGATGAGATTAGATTAGATGAGATTAGATTAGATGAGATTAGATTAGATGAGATGAGATGAGGTGAGATGAGATTAGATTAGATGAGATTAGATTAGATGAGATTAGATTAGATTAGATGAGATGAGATGACATGAGATTAGATGAGATGAGATTAGATGAGATTACATGAGATGAAATGAGATGAGATGAGATTAGATGAGATGAGATGAGATGAGGTGAGATGAGATTAGATTAGATGCGATTAGATGAGATGAGATGAGATGAGATTAGATGCGATGAGATGAGATGAGATGAGATGAGATGAGATGAGATGAGATGAAATGAGATGAGATGAGATGAAATGAGACGAGATGAGATGAGATGAGATGAGATTAGATGAGATTAGATTAGATGAGATGAGATGAGATGAGATGAGATGAGATGAGATTAGATGAGATGAGATTAGATTAGATGAGATTAGATGAGACGAGATTAGATGAGATGAGATGAGATGAGATGAGATGAGATGAGATTAGATGAGATGAGATGAGATGAGATGAAATGAGATGAGATGAGATGAGATTAGATGAGATTAGATTAGATTAGATGAGATTAGATTAGATTAGATTAGATTAGATGAGATGAAACAAGATGAGATGAGATAAGATGAGATTAGATTAGGTGAGATGAGATTAGATTAGATGAGATTGGATGAGATGAGATGAGATTGGATGAGATGAGATGAGATTAGATGAGATGAGATTAGATGAGATGAGATTAGATTAGATTAGATGAGATGAGATGAGATGAGATTAGATGATGAAATGAGATTAGATTAGATGAGATGAGATTAGATTAGATTAGATGAGATGAGATGAGATGAGATTAGATGATGAAATGAGATGAGATTAGATGAAATGAGATGAGATGAGATGAGATGAGATTAGATTAGATGAGATGAGATTAGATGAAATGAGATGAGATGAGATGAGATTAGATTAGATGAGATTAGATTAGGTTAGATTAGATGAGATTAGATGAGATGAGATGAGATTAGATGAGTTGAGATGAGATGAAATAAGATAAGATTATATGAGATGAGATGAGGTGAGATGAGATGAGATGAGATGAGATGAGATGAGATGAGATTAGATGAGATGAGATGAGATGAGATGAGATGAGATGAAATGAGATAAGATTAGATGAGATTAGATGAGATGAGATGAGATGAGTTGAGATGAGATGAAATAAGAAAAGATTATATGAGATGAGATGAGGTGAGATGAGATGAGATGAGATGAGATGAGATGAGATTAGATGAGATTAGATGAGATGAGATGAGATGAGATGAGATTGGATTAGATGAGATGAGATGAGATGAGATGAGATTAGATGAGATGAGATGAGATGAGATGAGATGAGATGAGATGAGATGAGATGAGATGAGATGAGATTAGATGAGATGAGATGAGATGAGATGAGATGAGATGAGATGAGATGAGATGAGATGAGATGAGATGAGATGAGATGAGATGAGATTAGATGAGATGAGATGAGATGAGATGAGATGAGATGAGATGAGATGAGATGAGATGAGATGAGATGAGATGAGATGAGATTAGATGAGATGAGATGAGATGAGATGAGATGAGATGAGATGAGATGAGATGAGATGAGATTAGATGAGATGAGATGAGATGAGATGAGATGAGATTAGATGAGATGAGATTAGATGAGATGAGATGAGATGAGATTAGATGAGATGAGATTAGATGAGATGAGATGAGATGAGATGAGATGAGATGAAATGAGATGAGATGAGATGAGATGAGATGAGATGAGATGAGATGAGATGAGATGAGATGAGATGAGATGAGATGAGATGAGATGAGATGAGATTAGATGAGATGAGATTAGATGAGATGAGATTAGATGAGATGAGGTGAGATGAGATTAGATTAGATGAGATTAGATTAGATGAGATTAGATTAGATGAGATGAGATGAGGTGAGGTGAGATTAGATTAGATGAGATTAGATTAGATGAGATTAGATTAGATTAGATGAGATGAGATGACATGAGATTAGATGAGATGAGATTAGATGAGATTACATGAGATGAAATGAGATGAGATGAGATTAGATGAGATGAGATGAGATGAGGTGAGATGAGATTAGATTAGATGCGATTAGATGAGATGAGATGAGATGAGATTAGATGCGATGAGATGAGATGAGATGAGATGAGATGAGATGAGATGAGATGAGATGAGATGAGATGAAATGAGATGAGATGAGATGAAATGAGACGAGATGAGATGAGATGAGATGAGATTAGATGAGATTAGATTAGATGAGATGAGATGAGATGAGATGAGATGAGATGAGATTAGATGAGATGAGATGAGATTAGATGCGATGAGATGAGATGAGATGAGATGAGATGAGATGAGATGAGATGAGATGAGATGAGATGAGATGAAACAAGACGAGATTAGATTAGATGAGATGAGATGAGATTAGATGATGAAATGAGATTAGATTAGATGAGATGAGATGAGAGGAGATGAGATGAGGTGAGATGAGATGAGATTAGATGAGATGAGATGAGATGAGATGAGATGAGATGAGATTAGATGAAATGAGATGAGATGAGATGAGATTAGATGAGATGAGATGAGATGAGATGAGATGCGATTAGATGAGATGAGATGAGATGAAACAAGATGGGATTAGATTAGATGAGATGAGATGAGATGAGATGAGATGAGATTAGATGAGATGAGATGAGATGAGATGAGATGAGATGAGATGAGATGAGATGAGATTAGATGAGATGAGATGAGATGAGATGAGATGAGATTAGATGAGATGAGATTAGATGAGATGAGATGAGATGAGATGAGATTAGATGAGATGAGATTAGATGAGATGAGATGAGATGAGATGAGATGAGATGAGATGAGATGAGATGAGATGAGATGAGATGAGATGAGATGAGATGAGATGAGATGAGATGAGATGAGATTAGATGAGATGAGATTAGATGAGATGAGATTAGATGAGATGAGGTGAGATGAGATTAGATTAGATGAGATTAGTTTAGATGAGATTAGATTAGATGAAATGAGATGAGGTGAGATGAGATTAGATTAGATGAGATTAGATTAGATGAGATTAGATTAGATTAGATGAGATGAGATGACATGAGATTAGATGAGATGAGATTAGATGAGATTACATGAGATGAAATGAGATGAGATGAGATTAGATGAGATGAGATGAGATGAGGTGAGATGAGATTAGATTAGATGCGATTAGATGAGATGAGATGAGATGAGATGAGATTAGATGCGATGAGATGAGATGAGATGAGATGAGATGAGATGAGATGAGATGAGATGAAATGAGATGAGATGAGATGAAATGAGACGAGATGAGATGAGATGAGATGAGATTAGATGAGATTAGATTAGATGAGATGAGATGAGATGAGATGAGATGAGATGAGATTAGATGAGATGAGCTGAGATTAGATGCGATGAGATGAGATGAGATGAGATGAGATGAGATGAGATGAGATGAGATGAGATGAAACAAGACGAGATTAGATTAGATGAGATGAGATGAGATTAGATGATGAAATGAGATTAGATTAGATGAGATGAGATGAGAGGAGATGAGATGAGGTGAGATGAGATGAGGTGAGATGAGATGAGATGAGATTAGATAAGATAAGATGAGATGAGATTAGATGAAATGAGATGAGATGAGATGAGATTAGATGAGATGAGATGAGATGAGATGAGATGCGATTAGATGAGATGAGATGAGATGAAACAAGATGAGATTAGATTAGATGAGATGAGATGAGATGAGATTAGATGATGAAATGAGATTAGATTAGATGAGATGAGATGAGATGAGATGAGATGAGATTAGATGAAATGAGATGAGATGAGATGAGATTAGATGAGATTAGATGAGTTGAGATGAGATGAGATGAGATGAGATGAGATGATGAGATGAGATGAGATGATGAGATGAGATGAGATGAGATGAGATGCGATGAGGTGAGATGAGATGAGATAAGATTAGATGAGATGAGATGAGATGAGATTAGATGAGATTAGATAAGATGTGACGAGATTAGATTAGATGAGATTAAATGAGATTAGACGAGATTAGATGATGAGATGAGATTAGATGAGATGAGGTGAGATGAGATGAGATGAGATTAGATGAAATTAAATGAGATGAGATGAGATGAGATTAGATGAGATGTGATGAGATGAGATTAGATGAGATGAGATGAGATTAGATGAGATGAGATTAGATGAAATGAGATGAGATTAGATGAGATTAAATGAGATGAGACGAGATGAGATGAGATGCGATTAGATGATATGAGATTAGATTAGATTAGATTAGATGAGATGAGATTAGATGAGATTAGACGAGATTAGATGAATAGATGAGATTAGATGAGATTAGATGAAATGAGATGAGATGAGATTAGATGAGATGAGATTAGATGAAATGAGACGAGATGAGATGAGATGAGATGAGATTAGATGAGATGAGATTAGATTAGATGAGATGAGATGAGATGAGGTGAGATGAGATTAGATTAGATTAGATTAGATTAGATGAGATTAGATTAGATGAGATTAGATGAGATGAGATGAAATGAGACGAGATGAGATTAGATTAGATGAGATTAGATGAGATGAGATGAAATGAGACGAGATGAGATGAGATGAGATCAGATTAGATGAGATGAGATGAGATTAGATGAGATGAGATGAGATGAGATGAGATGAGATGAGATGAGATGAGATGAGATGAGATGAGATGAGATGAAATGAGATGAGATGAGATGAAATGAGACGAGATGAGATGAGATGAGATGAGATTAGATGAGATTAGATTAGATGAGATGAGATGAGATGAGATGAGATGAGATGAGATGAGATTAGATGAGATGAGATGAGATTAGATGCGATGAGATGAGATGAGATGAGATGAGATGAGATGAGATGAGATGAGATGAGATGAAACAAGACGAGATTAGATTAGATGAGATGAGATGAGATTAGATGATGAAATGAGATTAGATTAGATGAGATGAGATGAGAGGAGATGAGATGAGGTGAGATGAGATGAGATTAGATGAGATGAGATGAGATGAGATGAGATGAGATGAGATTAGATGAAATGAGATGAGATGAGATGAGATTAGATGAGATGAGATGAGATGAGATGAGATGCGATTAGATGAGATGAGATGAGATGAAACAAGATGGGATTAGATTAGATGAGATGAGATGAGATGAGATGAGATGAGATTAGATGAGATGAGATGAGATGAGATGAGATGAGATGAGATGAGATGAGATGAGATGAGATTAGATGAGATGAGATGAGATGAGATGAGATGAGATGAGATTAGATGAGATGAGATTAGATGAGATGAGATGAGATGAGATGAGATTAGATGAGATGAGATTAGATGAGATGAGATGAGATGAGATGAGATGAGATGAGATGAGATGAGATGAGATGAGATGAGATGAGATGAGATGAGATGAGATGAGATGAGATGAGATGAGATTAGATGAGATGAGATTAGATGAGATGAGATTAGATGAGATGAGGTGAGATGAGATTAGATTAGATGAGATTAGATTAGATGAGATTAGATTAGATGAGATGAGATGAGGTGAGATGAGATTAGATTAGATGAGATTAGATTAGATGAGATTAGATTAGATTAGATGAGATGAGATGACATGAGATTAGATGAGATGAGATTAGATGAGATTACATGAGATGAGATGAGATGAGATGAGATTAGATGAGATGAGATGAGATGAGGTGAGATGAGATTAGATTAGATGCGATTAGATGAGATGAGATGAGATGAGATGAGATTAGATGCGATGAGATGAGATGAGATGAGATGAGATGAGATGAGATGAGATGAAATGAGATGAGATGAGATGAAATGAGACGAGATGAGATGAGATGAGATGAGATTAGATGAGATTAGATTAGATGAGATGAGATGAGATGAGATGAGATGAGATGAGATTAGATGAGATGAGCTGAGATTAGATGCGATGAGATGAGATGAGATGAGATGAGATGAGATGAGATGAGATGAGATGAGATGAAACAAGACGAGATTAGATTAGATGAGATGAGATGAGATTAGATGATGAAATGAGATTAGATTAGATGAGATGAGATGAGAGGAGATGAGATGAGGTGAGATGAGATGAGGTGAGATGAGATGAGATGAGATTAGATAAGATAAGATGAGATGAGATTAGATGAAATGAGATGAGATGAGATGAGATTAGATGAGATGAGATGAGATGAGATGAGATGCGATTAGATGAGATGAGATGAGATGAGATGAAACAAGATGAGATTAGATTAGATGAGATGAGATGAGATGAGATTAGATGATGAAATGAGATTAGATTAGATGAGATGAGATGAGATGAGATGAGATGAGATTAGATGAAATGAGATGAGATGAGATGAGATTAGATGAGATTAGATGAGTTGAGATGAGATGAGATGAGATGAGATGAGATGATGAGATGAGATGAGATGATGAGATGAGATGAGATGAGATGAGATGCGATGAGGTGAGATGAGATGAGATAAGATTAGATGAGATGAGATGAGATGAGATTAGATGAGATTAGATAAGATGTGACGAGATTAGATTAGATGAGATTAAATGAGATTAGACGAGATTAGATGATGAGATGAGATTAGATGAAATGAGGTGAGATGAGATGAGATGAGATTAGATGAAATTAAATGAGATGAGATGAGATGAGATTAGATGAGATGTGATGAGATGAGATTAGATGAGATGAGATGAGATTAGATGAGATGAGATTAGATGAAATGAGATGAGATTAGATGAGATTAAATGAGATGAGACGAGATGAGATGAGATGCGATTAGATGATATGAGATTAGATTAGATTAGATTAGATGAGATGAGATTAGATGAGATTAGACGAGATTAGATGAATAGATGAGATTAGATGAGATTAGATGAAATGAGATGAGATGAGATTAGATGAGATGAGATTAGATGAAATGAGACGAGATGAGATGAGATGAGATGAGATTAGATGAGATGAGATTAGATTAGATGAGATGAGATGAGATGAGGTGAGATGAGATTAGATTAGATTAGATTAGATTAGATGAGATTGGATTAGATGAGATTAGATGAGATGAGATGAAATGAGACGAGATGAGATTAGATTAGATGAGATTAGATGAGATGAGATGAAATGAGACGAGATGAGATGAGATGAGATCAGATTAGATGAGATGAGATGAGATTAGATGAGATGAGATGAGATGAGATGAGATGAGATGAGGTGAGATGAGATTAGATTAGATGAAATTAGATTAGATGAGATTAGATTAGATGAGATTAGATTAGATGAGATGAGATGAGATGAGGTGAGATGAGATTAGATGAGATGAGATGAGATGAGATGAGATTAGATGAGATTAGATGAGATGAGATTAGATTAGATGAGATGAGATGAGATGAGGTGAGATGAGATGAGGTGAGATGAGATTAGATTAGATAAGATTAGATGAGACGAGATTAGATGAGATGAGATGAGATTAGATGAGATGAGATTAGATTAGATTAGATTAGATTAGATTAGATTAGATTAGATTAGATGAGATGAGATGAGGTGAGATGAGATTAGATTAGATGAGATTAGATTAGATGAGATTAGATTAGATGAGATTAGATGAGATGAGATGAGATGAGATGAGATGAGATGAGATGAGATGAGATGAGATGAGATTAGATTAGATGAGATTAGATTAGATGAGATTAGATTAGATGAGATTAGATGAGATGAGATGAGATGAGATGAGATTAGATGAGATGAGATTAGATGAGATGAGATTAGATGAGATGAGATGAGATGAGATGAGATGAGATGAGGTGAGATGAGATTAGATTAGATAAGATTAGATGAGACGAGATTAGATGAGATGAGATGAGATTAGATGAGATGAGATTAGATTAGATGAGATTAGATGAGATGAGGTGAGATGAGATGAGGTGAGATGAGATTAGATTAGATAAGATTAGATGAGATGAGATGAGATGAGATGAGATGAGGTGAGATGAGATTAGATTAGATAAGATTAGATGAGATAAGATGAAATGAGATGAGATGGGATGAGATGAGATTAGATGAGATGAGGTTAGATGAGATGAGATGAGATGCATCCATTCAGTTGTTCCGTTCGATGAGATTCCGATGGAATTGCAAAGGTCGTCGGAAACGGATGAGTGACCTCAGTCACGCATCAATGACCGACCGACCGATGGACAGACGGACAGACAGACGAACGGAATGAGAGAGGGATGGAAGGAAGGAGAGAGGAAGGGAGAGAGGGAGAGAGGGAAAGAGAAAGAGAGAGGGGAGAGTGAAAGAGGGACGGAGGTAGAGAAAGAGAGAGGAAGAGCGGGACATAGGGAGATAGGGAGGGAGAGAGGGAGAGAGGAGGAAGAGAGGAAGAGAGATGTAGGGAGAGAGGGAGAGAGAGAAAGAGAAAGAGAGAGGGGAGAGGGAAAGAGTGACAGAGGTAGAGAAAGAGAGAGGAAGAGCGGGACAGAGGGAGAGAGGAAGAGAGATGGAGGGAGAGAGGAAGAGAGGAAGAGAGATGGAGGGAGAGAGGAAGAGAGGAAGAGAGATGGAGGGAGAGAGGAAGAGAGGAAGAGAGATGGAGGGAGAGAGGGAGGGTGTTCTGTGGATTGGCGCCGCCGCCGCCGTCTGCTTAATCTGTCCAATCAATCAACAGATCGATTGAATGAATTCGATCTCAATCTGTCGCGGAAACATAAATCAGACAACAACTCTTCTGCCCTCCTCCCTCCCTGCCTCCATCCATCCCTCCCTCCCTCCCTCACTCACTCACTCACTCACTCACTCACTCACTCAATCAATCAATCAATCAATCAATCAATCAATCAACTTCCTCCTCCTCCTTCTCTGCCTTCTTCACCTCATTCAATCAAGCTCTTCATCCTTCTCTTCCTCCTTTTCCTCTTGCTCTTGCTCTACCTTTATCTCACATTCTCTTCCTCTCTTCCTCTCAATCCTCCTCTGCATCTCCTTCCTCTTCATCTTCTGTTTTCTTACCCGTCCTCCATCTCCTCTTCTCCATCATCATAATTCCTCTTTCCTCCTCCTTATCCTCCTCCTCCTTTTCTTCCTCTTCCTCCTCCTCTTCTATCGTCATATCATCCTTCAAATCCTTGTCTTATATCCTCCATTCCTCAACCTCCGATCAAACTCCATCTCCCAACCGTCGCATCTTTGACTCTGATCTCTCTTTCACTCGCCTCATCAACCGTGCTCTTCTTCCATCCATCCATCCATCCATCCGTTTACCCACCAATGAAGACTCTTCCAGTCCATCTATCCATCCATCCATCTATTCGTCCGTCCATCCGTTCTTCCGTCGGTCGTTCTGTCATTTGCTTCTTTTTCTCGGTCGAGCGACGATTGTCCGACTGCGTCGATCTTTCGATCCATCCATCGACCAACCGCCGCAGAAGAAGAATTCAGCCGAAGCCAATTAGGCAGAAAATTAATAAAGACGACGACGACGACGACGATGACGACGACGACGACGACGATGACGATGACGACGACGACGACGATGACAACGATGACGACGATGACGACGACGACGATGACGATGACGATGACGACGACGACGACGACGACGACGATGACGATGACGATGACGACATTGACGATGATGATGACGAAGACGAGGAAGAGGAATGAAAGGAAAGAATTTGGATGGGGACAACACTTATGATGATGACGATGCATCTAAGACGATGGGGGAGAAAATGGGGGAAGGGGGTCTGGAAAGAGAGGGAAATTGCAGGAAACATTCGGTTTAAAAAGATATAATTATGAAGATCAAATCACTATAATTTAGGATGATGCAGACTACAATAAGCAGACATTTGCGTAAACATAGCCTAAACAAATGTCCATCGTTCCATCAATTATTCCTTACTTCAAAATATTTTTCTGATGATCAGACTTTGATCTCATCCATCTCCCCTGCCTCATTTTTTGTCCCACTCATGGCTACATCCTCTGCTAAGCATTTCGCTGAATGTATGACCATTTACATGTATGTGCCGCCTCATAAGAACATCAAGCTCTTCCATCAAATGACTGTGTCTCGAATATTCGAATGTATTTGTCGATAATTTATAGTAAGCTACAGAATGATTATAATATATAATATTATAATTGCATCGACCGTCGAAGAACTCTTACAGTATATTATTATAGGCACTCGAAGTCTGACCAAATACACACGAGCACTTTCAGTGGATAATGACGTCTGCGCTTTCAAACCTCCTCCTCCTCCTCCAACTCTTCCTCCCCTCCTTCTCCTCCTCCTCCTCCTCATCCACCCGTTTCTCCCCTCATTCTCCCCATCCTCATCTTCTCCTTCTCATCATCATCATCATCGCCATCATCATCATCATCATCATCGCCATCATCATCATCATCATCATCATCATCATCATCATCATCATCATCATCATCGCCATCATCATCATCATCGTCGTCGTCATCATCATCATCATCATCACCATCATCATCATCATCATCATCATCATCATCATCATCATCGCCATCATCATCATCATCGTCGTCGTCATCATCATCATCATCATCATCATCATCATCGTCATCATCACCATCACCATCATCATCATCATCATCATCGTCATCATCACCATCATCATCATCATCATCATCATCATCACCATCATCATCATCGTCTTCTTCCTACATTCATCCGCATCTTCATCGGTCACAAGCAGCAGCTGCAGATGTATGAATACAAGTGGAGCAAGTGTCGTCGTCATCATCATCATCGGTAGTGGCTGCTGTTATCATCTTATCCATTCGAAACCAAATGAAACCAAATCAACGGCGAAGACTTTCGCTTATCGCCCATCATCCCACCTCTTGAGACAGAGGGACAGGAGGAGGACGAGATGAAAGGAGGAGGAGGAGGAAGAGGAGGAAGAGGACGAGGAGGAGGAGGAAGAGGACGAGGACAAGGACGAGGACGAGATAAAAAAAAGAGGAGGAGATGGTGGCGAAGGAGGAGGAGGAAGAGGAGAAGGTGGAGGAGGAGGAAGACTGAAAAAGACGGGAGGAAGACTCTTTAGGAGAATGAAGACGAGGAGAAGATTTGATGAGCGAGTTACAGAAGAGCTATAATGTAGTGTATAGAGAAGGAATAGTCTGAATTAGAATGGAGACACAAGGGAGACTGATAAAGAGGATCACGAGACGATGCATGGGATGAAGAAATGGGACGACGATGAGAATGATGATGACGAAGAGGATGAGGATGAGGATGGAGGAATGTCTATCACGATCTCGTATGAGATGCAACGGAATGAGATGCGATCCGATCACGCAAAGTCTCTCTTTGCCTCTGTCTGTCTGTCTGTCTGTCTGTTTATCTGTCTGTCTATCTGTCTGTCTGTCTGTCTGTCTGTTTATCTGTCTGTCTGTCTGTCTGTCTGGCTGTCTGTCTGTCTATCTGTTTATCTGTCTGTCTCTCTATCTGTCTGTCTGTCTATCTGTTTATCTGTCTGTCTGTCTGTCTGTTTATCTGTCTGTCTGTCTGTCTGTCTGTCTGTCTGTCTGTCTGTCTGTCTGTCTGTCTGTCTGTCTGTCTGTCTGTCTGTCTGTCTGTCTGTCTGTCTGTCTGTCTCTAGGCCACTCCATGCACCAACCGGAAACCGAATGAGGGAGAGAGAGAGTAGGAGCAAAGGAGTGAAGAGACGAAGACGATGCATGATATGCTAAGCCAATTTATTGACAGACTGACAGACAGACGGACAGACGGACAGACAGACAGACAGACAGACGGACGGACAGACAGACGGACAGACGGACAGACGGACAGACAGACAGACAGACAGACAGACAGACAGACGGACGGACAGACAGACGGACAGACGGACAGACGGACAGACAGACAGACAGACAGACGGACGGACAGACAGACAGACAGACAGACGGACGGACAGACAGACGGACAGACGGACAGACGGACAGACAGACAGACAGACAGACAGACAGACGGACGGACAGACAGACGGACAGACGGACAGACGGACAGACAGACAGACAGACAGACGGACGGACAGACAGACAGACAGACGGACAGACGGACAGACGGACAGACAGACAGACAGACAGACGGACGGACAGACAGACGGACAGACGGACAGACGGACAGACAGACAGACAGACAGACGGACGGACAGACAGACGGACAGACGGACAGACGGACGGACAGACAGACGGATGGACAGACATGTGATAGATCTTTGGCGCATCAGATGAAAGTTTAAAGAGATGAAGCGAGATCATCTCTAGGTCAACGTCATCTCTCGGCAGCTTAACATCACCGTCACCCAACGTCACCACCACCACCACCACCACCAATACCACCACCACCACCACCACCACCAATAAAGCCAACACCAATACCCCCCAATAACAACAGCAACAACAGCAACACTAACACAACCAACACCACACCACCAACATCAACACCAAAACCACCAAGACTAACAGACGAACGAATGAACGCCAGATTGTTTAGAAACACATCCTCCCTCCAGTCCTCTTTCCTTCAGTTCTAATTTTCTTTCTTTTTCCTTTCCTCTTTCCTTCAGTTCTTTTTTCCTTTCCTCTTTCCTTCAGTTCTAATTTCCTTTCCTCTTTCCTTCAGTTCTAATTTCCTTTCTTCTTTCCGTTCCTCTTTCCTTCAGTTCTAATTTCCTTTCTTCTTTCCTTCAGTTCTAATTTCCTTTCCTCTTTCCTTCAGTTCTAATTTCCTTTCTTCTTTCCTTCATCTCTAATTTCCTTTCTTCTTTCCAGTCCTCTTTCCTTCAGTTCTAATTTTCTTTCTTTTTCCTTTCCTCTTTCCTTCAGTTCTTTTTTCCTTTCCTCTTTCCTTCAGTTCTAATTTCCTTTCCTCTTTCCTTCAGTTCTAATTTCCTTTCTTCTTTCCGTTCCTCTTTCCTTCAGTTCTAATTTCCTTTCTTCTTTCCTTCAGTTCTAATTTCCTTTCCTCTTTCCTTCAGTTCTAATTTCCTTTCTTCTTTCCTTCATCTCTAATTTCCTTTCTTCTTTCCATTCCTCTTTCCTTCAGTTCTAATTTCCTTTCCTCTTTCCTTCAGTTCTAATTTCCTTTCTTCTTTCCTTCAGTTCTAATTTCCTTTCCTCTTTCCTTCAGTTCTAATTTCCTTTCTTCTTTCCTTCAGTTCTAATTTCCTTTCTTCTTTCCTTCAGTTCTAATTTCCTTTCTTCTTTCCTTCAGTTCTAATTTCCTTTCTTCTTTCCTTCAGTTCTAATTTCCTTTCTTCTTTCCTTTCCTCTTTCTTTCAGTTCTAATTTCCTTTCCTCTTTCCTTCAGTTCTAATTTCCTTTCTTCTTTCCTTTCCTCTTTCCTTCAGTTCTAATTTTCTTTCTTCTTTCCTTCAGTTCTAATTTCCTTTCCTCTTTCCTTCAGTTCTAATTTCCTTTCTTCTTTCCTTCAGTTCTAATTTCCTTTCTTCTGTTCTTTCCTTTTTCCTTCAGTTCTATATTCCTTTCCTCTTTCCTTCAGTGCTAATTTCCTTTCTTTTTTCCTTCAGTTCTAATTTCCTTTCTTCTTTCCTTTCCTCTTTCCTTCAGTTCTAATTTCTTTTCTTCTTTCCTTTCCTCTTTCCTTCAGTTCTAATTTCCTTTCTTCTTTATTTTCTTCTTTCCTTCAGTTCTAATTTCCATTCCTCTTTCCTTCAGTTCTAATTTCCTTTCTTTTTTCCTTTCCTCTTTCCTTCAGTTCTAATTTCCTTTCCTCTTTTCTTTCCTCTTTCTTTCAGTTCTAATTTTTTTTCTTCTTTCCTTCATCTCTAATTTCCTTTCTTCTTTCCATTCCTCTTTCCTTCAGTTCTAATTTCCTTTCCTCTTTCCTTCAGTTCTAATTTCCTTTCTTCTTTCCTTCAGTTCTAATTTCCTTTCCTCTTTCCTTCAGTGCTAATTTCCTTTCTTCTTTCTTTCAGTTCTAATTTCCTTTCTTCTTTCCTTCAGTGCTAATTTCCTTGCTTCTGCCCTTCAGTTCTAATTTCCTTTCTTCTTTCCTTTCCTCTTTCCTTCAGTTCTAATTTCCTTTCCTCTTTTTTTCAGTTCTCATTTCCTTTCTTCTTTCCTTTCCTCTTTCCTTCAGTTCTCATTTCCTTTCTTCTTTCCTTCAGTTCTAATTTCCTTTCTTCTTTCCTTCAGTGCTAATTTCCTTTCTTCTTTCCTTCAATTCTAATTTCCTTTCTTCTGTTCTTTCCTTTTTCCTTCAGTTCCAATTTCTTTTCCTCTTTCCTTCAGTGCTAATTTCCTTTCTTCTTTCCTTCAGTTCTAATTTCCTTTCTTCTGTTCTTTCCTTTTTCCTTCAGTTCCAATTTCTTTTCCTCTTTCCTTCAGTGCTAATTTCCTTTCCTCTTTCCTTCAGTTCTAATTTCTTTTCTTCTTTCCTTTCCTCTTTCCTTCAGTTCTAATTTCCTTTCTTCTTTATTTTCTTCTTTCCTTCAGTTCTATTAATTTCCATTCCTCTTTCCTTCAGTTCTAATTTCCTTTTTTTCTCTTTCCTCTTTCCTTAAGTTCTAATTTCCTTTCTTTTTTTCTTTCATCTTTCCTTCAGTTCTAATTTTCTTTCTTCTTTCCTTTCCTCTTTCCTTCAGTTCTAATTTCCTTTCCTCTTTCCTTCAGTTCTAATTTCCTTTCTTCTTTCCTTTCCTCTTTCCTTCAGTTCTAATTTCCTTTCTTCTTTCCATTCCTCTTTCCTTCAGTTCTAATTTCCTTTCCTCTTTTCTTTCCTCTTTCCTTCAGTTCTAATTTCCTTTCTTCTTTACTTTCCTCTTTCCTTCAGTTCTAATTTCCTTTCTTCTTTCCTTTCCTCTTTCCTTCAGCTCTAATTTTCTTTTTTTCCCCTTTTCTATTTCGATTTGTTCATTTTCATTAATTCAATATTATTATTCCATCTCTTGTTAATTTAATTAATTCGTTCGTATCTCTATTTCCTTCTTTCTTCTCCCATTCTTCTTCTTCTCATTCTTCTTCTTCTCATTCTTCATCTTCTCTTTCCGACCAATCTTCGTCCATCGAAAGCAATCGAACGATTCTTTCGACCAGCATCTTCACACGACAGGCACTACGACCAGCACCACCAGCAGCAGCAGTTGCACCAGCATCAGTTGCATCAGTCGCATCCGTTGCATCAGTTGCATCCGTTGCATCAGTTGCATCAGTTGCATCCGTTGCATCAGTTGCATCAGTTGCATCCGTTGCATCAGTTGCATCAGTCGCATCCGTTGCATCAGTTGCATCAGTCGCATCAGTTGCATCCGTTGCATCCGTTGCATCAGTTGCATCAGTTGCATCAGTTGCATCAGTTGCATCAGTCGCATCAGTTGCATCAGTTGCATCAGTCGCATCAGTTGCATCCGTTGCATCCGTTGCATCAGTTGCATCAGTTGCATCAGTCGCATACGTTGCATCAGTTGCATCAGTTGCATCCGTTGCATCCGTTGCATCCGTTGCATCAGTTGCATCAGTTGCATCCGTTGCATCAGTTGCATCAGTTGCATCAGTTGCATCCGTTGCATCAGTTGCATCAGTCGCATCCGTTGCATCAGTTGCATCAGTCGCATCCGTTGCATCCGTTGCATCCGTTGCATCAGTTGCATCAGTTGCATCAGTCGCATCCGTTGCATCAGTTGCATCAGTTGCATCAGTCGCATCCGTTGCATCAGTTGCATCAGTCGCATCAGTTGCATCCGTTGCATCAGTCGCATCAGTTGCATCAGTTGCATCAGTTGCATATCAGTTGCATCAGTTGCATATCAGTTGCATCAGTTGCATCAGTTGCATCAGTTGCATCAGTTGCATCAGTTGCATCAGTTGCATCAGTCGCATCAGTTGCATCCGTTGCATCAGTCGCATCAGTTGCATCAGTTGCATCAGTTGCATATCAGTTGCATCAGTTGCATCAGTTGCATCAGTTGCATCCGTTGCATCAGTTGCATCAGTCGCATCAGTTGCATCCGTTGCATCCGTTGCATCAGTTGCATCAGTTGCATCAGTTGCATCAGTTGCATCAGTCGCATCAGTTGCATCAGTTGCATCAGTCGCATCAGTTGCATCCGTTGCATCCGTTGCATCCGTTGCATCAGTTGCATCAGTTGCATCCGTTGCATCAGTTGCATCAGTCGCATCCGTTGCATCAGTTGCATCAGTCGCATCAGTTGCATCCGTTGCATCCGTTGCATCAGTTGCATCAGTTGCATCAGTTGCATCAGTTGCATCAGTTGCATCAGTCGCATCAGTTGCATCAGTTGCATCAGTTGCATCAGTTGCATCAGTCGCATCAGTTGCATCCGTTGCATCCGTTGCATCAGTTGCATCAGTTGCATCAGTTGCATCAGTTGCATCAGTCGCATCAGTTGCATCAGTTGCATCAGTCGCATCAGTTGCATCCGTTGCATCCGTTGCATCCGTTGCATCAGTTGCATCAGTTGCATCCGTTGCATCAGTTGCATCAGTCGCATCCGTTGCATCAGTTGCATCAGTCGCATCAGTTGCATCCGTTGCATCCGTTGCATCAGTTGCATCAGTTGCATCAGTTGCATCAGTCGCATCAGTTGCATCAGTTGCATCAGTTGCATCAGTTGCATCAGTTGCATCAGTCGCATCAGTTGCATCAGTCGCATCCGTTGCATCAGTTGCATCAGTTGCATCCGTTGCATCCGTTGCATCCGTTGCATCTGTTGCATCAGTTGCATCAGTCGCATCCGTTGCATCAGTCGCATCAGTTGCATCCGTTGCATCCGTTGCATCAGTTGCATCATTCGCATCCGTTGCATCAGTTGCATCAGTCGCATCAGTTGCATCAGTCGCATCAGTTGCATCCGTTGCATCGGACTGGACGAGAAGGTCACAGTCGCTGATGTTATTCTCGAGCAGACAAATAGGCGCCAACCAACGAAGCAACAACATCAGAGCAGTGGACTGACAACATCAGCCACAGGTAAAACTATCATCATCATCGTCGTCATCATTATCATCAACATCATCATTCAAATCATCATCATCACCATCATAATCATTATCATCATCAACATCATCATTCAAATCATCATCGTCGTCATCATTATCATCAACATCATCATTCAAATCATCATCATCATCATCATCATCATCATCATCATCATCATCATCATCATCATCATCATCATCATCATCATCATCATCATTATCTTCGTCGTCGTCGTCTTCATCATCGTCGTCGTCGTCATCATCATCATTATCATCATCAACATCATCATCATCATCACCATCATCATCATCATCATCATCATCATCATCATTCAAATCATCATCATCATCATCATTATCACCACCATCGACACCAATCTTTTTTTATCATCAGTAACCTGATATTCAGCTATTAACTTCTGTATAATAATTATTATGATAAGAACGCGAAAGAAGTTTCGTCACATCATCATTGACTCGTCATTGTTCACTTTTTCTCGCTCCATTCAACTTCATCCGCCCCCCTCCATGGCCTCCCCATCCTTCATCCCCAATTCCCCTTCCCCATTTGCTCGCCTCATGTCTTCCATATTCCATTCAAATCCTACTTTTAATCTTGATGCTGGAACAATCTCCACTGCAACTGAGTAATTCATACCACATGATTATTTACTCTGATTATCCTCCGTCCATCAATCCATCCGCACCCACCGTCATCAGCTTCAGGCTATTCTACACAACCCCCACCCACCCACCGCAGTCTTTCCATTCAAAATTGAAGCCCAAGCCCACCTTCATCATCAGCGAATCTCTTCCACTGGCAAATGGGCAAATGGATCATTCTCGCCATCTTTCCATCTGATCTCATTGCAAACAAAACAGCAACAGCATTACTGTTGCTCCACTCATCTGACAAGAATCGTCTTCATCCAACGACGTCCTCTTCATTTTTCTCTCCGCCGACCAGACACCGACCTCCGCTGGACATCATCCGTCTCTTGACAACCTCACTGATGCGACGGAGCGATCGGAAATCAACTGGTACCCTGCGTTTTGCTAGGATGAATCGCTGAATGGATGAATGAATGAATGGATGGATGAATGGATGGAGGAATAGATGAATGGATGGATGGATGAATGGATGGATGGATGAATGGATGGATGGATGGATGAATGGATGGATGGATGAATCGCTGATTGGATGGATGGATGAATGAATGGATGAATGAATGGATGGATGAATGGATGGATGGATGAATCGCTGAATGGATGGATGGATGGATGAATGGATGAATGGATGAATGGATGAATGGATGGATGAATGGATGAATGGATGGATGGATGGATGAATGGATGTATGGATGAATCGCTGAATGGATGGATGAATGGATAAATGGATGGATCGATGGATGAATGGATGGATGGATGAATGGATGAATTAATGGATGGATGAATGGATGAATGGATGGATGAATCGCTAAATGAATGGATGAATGGATGGATGGATGAATGGATGGATGAATGGATGAATGGATGGATGGATGAGTGGATGGATGGATGAACGAACGGATGAATGGATGGATGAATCGCTGAATGGATGGATGAATGGATGGATGAATGGATGGATGAATGAATGACTGGATGAATGGATGGGTGCATGAATGGATCGATGGATGAATGGATGGATGGATGAATGGATGAATTAATGGATGGATGGATGGATGAATGGATGGATGAATCGCTAAATGAATGGATGAATGGATGGATGAATGGATGGATGAATGGATGGATGAATGGATGAATGGATGGATGGATGAGTGGATGGATGGATGAACGAACGCATGAATGGATGGATGAATCGCTGAATGGATGGATGAATGGATGGATGAATGAATGAATGAATGGATGAATGGATGGGTGGATGAATGGATGGATGAATGGATGGATGGATGAATGGATGAATGGATGGATGGATGGATGAATGGATGAATGGATGGATGAACGAACGGATGAAGGAATGGATGGATGAATGGATGGATGAATGATTGGATGGATGAATGGATGGATGGATAAATGGATGGATGAATGGATGGTTGGATGAATGGATGGATGGATGGATGAATGGATGGATGAATGGATGGATGAACGAACGGATGAAGGATTGCATGAAGGAATGGATGGATGAATGGATGGATGAATGAATGGATGGATGAATGGATGGATGAATGGATTGGTGAATGGATGGATGATTGGATGGATGGATGGATGAATGAATGGATGAATGGATTGATGAATTGCTGAAGTGATCGATGAATGGATGGGTGATTCGCTGAATGGATGGATGAATGGATGGATGAATGGATGGATGAATGGATGGATCAATGGATGGATGGATGAATGGATGGGTGAATCGCTGAATGGATGGATGAATGGATGGATGGATTAATGGATGGATGAATGTATGGATGGATGGATGAATGGATGGGTGAATCGCTGAATGGATGGATGAATGGATGGATGGATGAATGGATGGATGAATGTATGGATGGATAGATGGATGAATGGATGGATGGATGGATGGATGGATGAATGGATGGATGAATGGATGGAAGAATGGATGGAGGAATGAATGAATGGATGGATGGATGAATGGATGGATGGATGGATGAATGGATGGATGAATGGATGGATAGGTGGGGGTGGACGACGACGACGACGATGACGATGATGATGATGATGATGATGATGACGACGACGACGACGATGATGATGATGATGATGATGATGATGATGATGATGATGATGATGATGATGATGATGATGATGATGATGATGATGATGATGATGATGATGATGATGATGATAATGATGATGATATGGATAACACCCTCTCGATGATGTGATGGGGCAGACGGCAATTAGCAATGTCGCTATCCTTTTGTCTGTCTGTGTCTTTGTCTGTCTCTGTCTGTGTTTATGATTGGGCGCCAGACAAACACTAACAGGAAAATCATTTGCCAGAAGAGATGTTTAGACTGATACATCCATCAATCACCACCACCACCACCACCACCACCACCACACCGTTTGCTCTAATTCACTGTCTGTCTGTCCGCCTGTCTGTCTGTCTCTGTCTCTGTCTGCCTGTCTGTCTCTCACACACACTCTAACTAGCTCTCCGTCTGTATGCCTGTTTGTCTGTCTGTATCGACATGTATGTCTCTCACTCTTACACACTCTCAGTTTGTCTGACTCTCGGTCTGTCCGTCCATCCATTTAATTTAACTTAAAAACCCATCCAATCCACCTCTCCGTCTGCCCGTCTATATAATATCATTCAAATATATATACACACTAGCGTACCCGGCCACGCGTTGCTGTGGCTGAAAAGAGCATCCCCTCCCCTTCCCCTTTCCCTCCCCCTCCCCTCCCCATCCTCCTCCTCTCCCCCTCTCCCTCCTCCTGTCCCTCCCCCTTCCCCTCCCCTCTCCCTCCCCTCCCTCCCTGCTCGTCCCGCTCTCTCTCCTTCTTTCCTCCCTCGCACCGCCCCTCTCCGATAGCGACGCGGATAGCGCCATAAAACTCTTCAGCAAGAAGGCCTCAATTGGATGTGTTGAAATGCGCTACATAAACGGAACACATTTGAACAACCGTTTCAAACGCGGAAGGCAAGGCTTATCGACAGGCGTATATATATGTGTTGAAAACGGTAGAATTTGCAAAGTTGCTTTTTTTGTTTAAAACATTGCGTTTTCCTCCAAAAATCATTCTGCAAACCCGGCCGTGTTGGAACTAAACGTTTTGGTGAAGTTTCGACCAGCAATCAATGAAGAAAGTTCGGAGATCTTTGAAGCCGTGCCAAACGCGGTTACATTTTTATTTATATAGATGTACATACATGTGTATATATATTTAATATCATAATATCACATACATACATACATGTATACACACACATACTCATACATACAAATTATATTACGACTCTCACTGCCTGTGTTTCTCTTGTGCTGTCCGTATGTCTCGCCTCTTGCAGTTTCCACTCTTCGCTCTCTTCATCATTGTTCGTAGACTTTTACGTAATCATTCTAACCGCTTTGAGTATTCCTCGCCTCAGCATCAGCAGCAGCATCAGCAGCAGCAGCAGCAGCAGCTGTTGCATCTGCCTTCTTCTCCTCCTTCTCTACACAAATGACGGATGCTGTCCAGAGATCAAACTTTCCCAGGGCTTTAGCGCAGCTCGTCTCCCATTGACACTCCTCCTCCTTCTCCTTTGTCTCCTCCTCCTCCTTCTCCTCCTTCTCCTTCTCCTCCTCCTTCTCCTCCTTCTCCTTCTCCTCCTCCTTCTTCTCCTCCTCCTCCTCCTCCTCCTCCTTCTCCTCCTCCTCCTTCTTCTGCGCCTCCTCCTTCTTCTCCTCCTCCTCCTTTTCCTCCTCCTTCTCCTTCTTCTTCTCCTCCTCCTCCTTCTCCTCCTCCTTCTTCTCCTCCTCCTTCTTCTCCTCCTCCTCCTTCTCCTCCTCCTTCTCTTTCTCCTCATCCATCTTCTTCTTCTCCTCCTCATCCTCCTCATTTTCTTCCTTCTCCTTCTTCTCCTCCTCCTCCTCCTTCTTCTTCTCCTTTTCCTCCTCCTCCTCCTCGTCATTCTCCTCCTTCTCTTCCTCCTTCTCCGCCTCCTCCTCCTACTCCTCCTCCTTCCTGTTGCTTGCATAGCAGCCTACTGGATTCCCTGCGCTTCTATTAAAACCAGTCAGACTCACACACCATCCCTCATTGATCTCACACACCATCCCTCACCCATCTCACACCCCATCCCACACCCAATCCCTCACCACATTGCACTCCCTATCTCTCCCCATCTCACACCCCATCCCACATCTCACATCCCACTCCATCCAACACACCCCATCACCCCATCTCACACACCATCTCACACCCCATCCCACACCCAATCCCACAACCCATATCACACCCCGTCCCACACCCAATCCCACAACATAACCGATGCCTAACCCTGGACTCGTTCCATTCTTAGGCACTTTACGATCATACTCAATGTGTCCAAATGGTTTTATCCACCTTCCATGTCCGCTTCAACGCCATATTCTCGTGTTTTCGTTTCTCCTAATCCAGCTCCTCCTATTTCTCTTCTTCTCATCCTCCTCCTCCTCATGCTGCTCCTCCTCATCTTCTCCTCCTCACATCCTACTCCTCTCCTCCTCTTCTCTTCCTCCTTCTCCTCTCCTCCTCCAGCTCCTCCTCTTTCTCTTCTTCTCATCCTCCTCCTCATCCTGCTCCTCCTCATCTTCTCCTCCTCACATCCTACTCCTCTCCTCCTCTCCTCCTCCTCTCCTCCTCCTTCTCCTCACCTCCTCCAGCTCCTCCTCTTTCTCTTCTTCTCACCCTCCTCCTCCTTCTCCTCCTACTCCTGGTCGTTCTTCTTCTACTTCTCTTCTTCTTCCTTTTTTTTTGTTTTTTATCTCTCGTGTAACTTCTTCTAAACAATGACGTCGTTGATTCATCGCCTTCTGACTGTCGACAAACGGAGGAGGAGGAGGAGGATTCACAAACAAGGATTCACACGCATCAACCCATTGGCCAGAGATGAGAGGCAAGATGAGGATGAGAATCCGGGATGAGGATGCGAGATGAAGATGTAGGATGAGGATGCGAGATGAGGATGAGAGATGAAGATGTAGGATGAGGATGCGAGATGAGGATGAGAGATGAAGATGCGGGATGAGGATGCGAGACGAGGATGCGAGATGAGGATGCGAGATGAGGATGCGAGATGAGGATGCGAGATGAGGATGCGAGATGAGGATGCGAGATGAAGATGTAGGATGAGGATGCGGGATGAGGATGCGAGATGAGGATGCGAGATGAGGATGCGAGATGAGGATGCGAGATGAAGATGTAGGATGAGGATGCGGGATGAGGATGCGAGATGAGGATGCGAGATGAGGATGCGAGATGAGGATGCGGAATGAAGATGTAGGATGAGGATGCGGGATGAGGATGAGAGATGAGGATGCGAGATGAGGATGCGGGATGAGGATGAGAGATGAGGATGCGAGATGAAGATGCGAGATGAGGATGCGAGATGAGGATGCGAGATGAGGATGCGAGATGAGGATGCGAGATGAAGATGTAGGATGAGGATGCGGGATGAGGATGCGAGATGAGGATGCGAGATGAGGATGCGAGATGAGGATGCGAGATGAGGATGCGAGATGAGGATGCGAGATGAGGATGCGAGATGAGGATGCGAGATGAGGATGCGAGATGAGGATGCGAGATGAGGATGCGAGATGAGGATGCGAGATGAAGATGTAGGATGAGGATGCGGGATGAGGATGCGAGATGAGGATGCGAAATGAGGATGCGAGATGAGGATGCGAGATGAAGATGTAGGATGAGGATGCGGGATGAGGATGCGAGATGAGGATGCGAGATGAGGATGCGAGATGAAAATGTAGGATGATGATGCGGAATGAATATGTAGGACGAGGATGCGAGATGAAGATGTAGGATGAGGATGCGAGATGAGGATGAGAGATGAAGATGTAGGATGAGGATGCGAGATGAGGATGCGAAATGAGGATGCGAGATGAGGATGCGAGATGAAGATGTAGGATGAGGATGCGGGATGAGGATGCGAGATGAGGATGCGAGATGAGGATGCGAGATGAGGATGCGAGATGAGGATGAGAGATGAGGATGCGAGATGAGGATGAGAGATAAGGATGCGAGATGAGGATGCGAGATGAAGATGTAGGATGAGGATGCGGAATGAATATGTAGGATGAGGATGCGGAATGAATATGTAGGATGAGGATGCGGGATGAGGATGAGAGATGAAGATGCGGGATGAGGATGCGAAATGAAGATGAGGATGCGAGATGAGGATGCGGGATGAGGATGCGAAATGAAGATGAGGATGCAGGATGAGGACGAACCTGCAGCAGCAGCAGCAGCAGCAGATGGCACAACACCCGCAGTAGCAGAACATCATTGTGGTAATCTTTTGTAATTTCTTCATTATGATCAGTTTGTTTCACTGTCATTAATTATTATTTAAAGTCTTACTAAAACAGTTTGACTCGTTGAACGTGAAAATCGATCACAAACCGTCAAGTCTGTATACCCACTTTGTACGTGTCTCTCTCACTTAATGCCACCAATGACACTCATGCTATGCTATGCTATGCTACGCTATGCTATGCTATGCTATGCTATGCTATGCTATGCTATGCTATGCTATGCTATGCTATGCTATGCTATGCTATGCTACATGTATATGCTACGCTATGCTATGCTATGCTATGCTACGCTATGCTATGCTATATGCTACGCTATGCTATGCTACGCTATGCTATGCTATGCTATATGCTATGCTATGCTACGCTAAGCTATGCTATATGCTACGCTACGCTACGCTATGCTAAGCTATGCTATGCTATGCTATGCTATGCTAAGCTATTCGCATGAGCTTCAAGTGCGACATCTGACCATGCATTGATTAATTTCATTCGCCGTTGTTGCACCAATCCCTCCTCCTTCTTCTTCTTCTCCTCCTCCTCTTCCTCTTCCTCCTCCTCCTCCTCCTTCTCTTCCTTCTCCTCCTCCTACTCCTCCTTTAATTCCTTCTTATGCAATGATGATCTGCGTCTTAAAGACTGAAAGGTTGTCAGCAGAAATGTGATTACAATGAGGGTTAGCATTCACATCTGGACGATGCTATCTCCTTTTCGCGATCCCTTCATCATCATCATCATCATCATCATCATCATCATCATCATCATCATCATCATCATCATCATCATCATCATCATCATCATCATCATCATCATCATCATCATCATCATCATCATCATCATCATCATCATCATCATCATCATCATCATCATCATCATCATCATCATCGTCATCATCTATAGATTCTATAATACTCTACTTACTCTACTACAATCCTAACTCAACTACTCAACCAAATCACTGACCGCTCGCAAGTCGATGTCTCTGGAGACTCCATGCATACACAACTCATGAGCAGGCTGTTGGTCGGGGGGGGGGAGTTTACGTTTCCCGTTTTCTTCAAGGACTCGATGCTATGCCCCCCCCCCCATTCTCTGTGTATATTTTATTCTCTTTATTCTCTTTACTGCTGACGTAGGTTGTACCGCTTTCATTTGACACCGGTCAAATGGTCATCTTCTTTATGCAGATAATGCATATGTATATATATATATATATCTCGTGTATAATAATTATACACGAGATATATGTATATATATATATATATCTCGTGTATAATAATTATACACACCTCGTCCATTATCATCATTTGATCATCGACTTTCCTCTTAGTACTTCGTTCTGTTGACTCTCTTGTCAACTCTCTCTGTTCTCCTTCCTCTCTTTTCTCCACCCTTCGCCATTCCTATTCTCAGTTACTCTCTCACTTCCACTCCACTCAATCTCTCTCTGGTGCAACATCCAGTCCCCCGCCACAGACAGAGACAGACAGAGACAGACAGAGTCATTCATACAGAGACAGACAGAGACAGAGACAGACAGAGTCATTCATACAGAGACAGACAGAGACAGACAGAGACAGATAGAGTCATTCATGTAGAGACAGACAGAGACAGACAGAGTCATACATATATTATAGAGACACAGAGAGAGATGCAGAGACAGAGGTTCATAGCGCGAGTGAGCATCATAATGGACATAGTGCAGCTGCACTTGTTCATGCTCCATAAAGGTCTCTGTGGAGGACATTACAGACGTACACGTTATAATACGAACTGTTTAAATATGTAGAGCGAAAGTTGTCGGAGAACAACGAGATAGTAACGATGATGATGACAGCTGCTGCAGCGATGAGTTTCATTCATTCAGTCGTCTATTATTTATTCATTCTTTTCTAGAATTTACATAGCGCCTCTCTTCAAAGGAGGCGCACCTCCCCCCCCCCAACCCCTAGCGCGGTCATAAAAAGCTATCTTACGATGAAAGAGAGCAGAGTCTGGAAGGATTGTATGAGGAGGAGAAGGAGGAGGAGGAGGAAGAAGAGGAGAGAGGAGGAGGAGGAGGAGGAGAGAGGAGGAGGAGAGAGGAGGAGGAGAGAGGAGGGAAGACTCTGTCCAGCAGAAGGCAGGAAGAAAAAGGAGGAGGACTAAGCACCAACGGTGGTGAGATAGAACGTTTGCTAAGGTGTTGGCCGGAGTCAGACCTATGTCATGAACATGGGGGAGACCTGGGCGGAGACTTGGGGGGAGGACGAACGAGTGGCCGAAGGAAAGACGCGAGATTTTTGGACGAACGAATGGCTGAGTGTCGGAAAAAAGTTTCCATCTTTTGCCGGACAAAATTTCTGACGACCTTTTTTTAGTCATCTGGCCGAAAAGTCAAGAAATGTTCTATTTTCACCACCAAGAAAGTTGACCTTTTTTTAATCCTGACGCTCAACGATTGGAGGGAAAATGCATGGGCCGTCCCCCCCCCAACACCTCCATTGGGGGCTGTCTCCCTGCCACCCCTAGGTCTCCGCCCATGGTCATGAAGCGCCAGACCAGCTGTAGGACATCTAAGATATGATGATGATGATGATGATGATGATGATGATGATGATGATGATGATGATGATGATGATGATGATGATGATGATGATGATGATGATGATGATGATGATGATGATGATGATGATGATGATGATGATGATGATGATGATGATGATGATGATGATGATGATGATGATGATGATGATGACGATGACGATGATGACGATGACGATGATGATGATGATGACGATGACGATGACGATGATGATGATGATGATGATGATGATGATGATGATGATGATGATGATGATGATGATGATGACGACGACGACGACGACGACGATGATGATGATGATCGTCGTTATTCTCAGCGATGTCGTTGTGGAAGTATAGGATTGGTGAAACGATGCTATTGATGGTCATTTAACGCCGCCGACCATAAAGTGTCTGCAACAGCCGACGACGAATTGGCATCGTGCGAAACATTCGGTCATTAGCTGCAGTTTAGCATATTGTATGTCTAACTATAGCGACACATAAAAGCGACAGACTGTGCGCATGCGCATGCCATGGGTTTGAGGTCGGTTCAATCATCTGACCTCTGACCTGCCTTACCCTATTTTTCGACCAATAGGAGGCGAGGTAAAAAAAGATAATAAATATGGACGAATGGATTATTGATTGGTATGATGGGTATGTGGATTGATTGATTGATTGGTTGGTTGATTGCTTGATCGATCTATTTAATTTATACAAGATAATTATATTATTAGTGAGGCAATAATGAGGTCAATATATATAGTGACTTATGTTTCGGCAACTAATCATAATAGTCTATCATGTGAATCAATTAATATAATATTATCTGCATTGAATGAATGATTGTGTCACGTACAAGCATAGGCGTAGGGGACATTTCAACGTTGGGGGGGGGGGGGCAAAAATGAGACTTTTGCCCGAAAATTTTTTTTCCGTCCGGCCGAAATCTTAAGGAAAATTTCCGTTACGTTTGCCCGAAAATTCTGACGACCTTTTTTAGTCATTCGGGCAAAATCTCCATTTTTGTTCGGGCAAGTCTGATTTTTCGGGCAAGAAGACCCGGAAAATAAGAAAAGTAAAAATTTTCAAAAACTTTTTTTTCCGGGTTTGCCTGCCCGAAAAATCAGACTTGCCCGAAATTTGGGGGGCATTTGCCCCCCCTGGACCCCCGTCTCCTACGCCTATGCGTACAAGTCATGTATGATGCATGACGCTGAGTCGCAAAGACAAACGAGAAAGAGGACAAGAGGAAGAGGAGTAGAAGGCGGAGAAAAAGGAAAAGGGGAGGAGGAGGACGAAGAAGAGAACGAGGAGAAGGAGGAAGTGGAAGAGGAAGAGAAAGAGACGAAGTAGGAAGATGAGGAGGAGGAGGAAGAGGAGGAGGAGAAAGAGGAGGAGGAAGAGGAGGAAGAGGACGAAAAGGAAGAGGAGGAAGAGTACGAGGAAGAGAAGGAGGAGGAACAGGAGGAAGAGTATGAGGAAGAGAAGGAGGAGGAAGAGGAGGACGAGGAGTAGAAGGAGGAGGAAAAGGAGAGGAGGAAGAGGAAAAGAAGCAGGAGGACGAAGAAGAGAAGAAGCAGGAAGAAGAGGAAGAGAAAAAGGACGAGGACGAGGACGAGGACGAGGAAGAGGACGAGGAAAAGAAAGAGGAGGAATAGGAAGAAGAGAAAGAGGACGAGTAGGAAGAGGAGAAAGAGCACGAGGAAGAAAAGGAGGAGGAAGGGATGAGGAGGGGAGGAGAAAGAGGGGGAATAGGAAGAGGAGGAAGAAGAGGAAAAGAAGGAGGCGGAGGAGTACGTGGAAGAGGTAGAGGAGGAAGAGAAGGAAGACGAAGATTAAAATGAGGAAGAGGATGAGGAGGCTGATTGGGTGAGGTGGGAAATGAGTTGGTATGGAGGGAGGTGTGTATGGAGGGAGGTGGGTATGGAGGGAGGTGGGTATGGAGTGAGGTGGGTATGGAAGAAGATGGGTATGGAGTGAGGTGGGTATGGAAGGAGGTGGGTATGGAGTGAGGTGGGTATGGAAGGAGATGGGTATGGAGTGAGGTGGGTATGGAGGGAGGTGGGTATGGAGTGAGGTGTGTATGTAGGAAGGTGTGTATGAAGGGAGGTGTGTAGGGAGGAGGTGTGTATGAAGGGAGGTGGGTATGGAGGAGGTGTGTATGAAGGGAGGTGTGTATGGAGGGAGGTGGGTATGGAGGAGGTGTGTATGAAGGGAGGTGTGTATGGAGGGAGGTGGGTATGGAGGAGGTGTGTATGAAGGGAGGTGGGTATGGAGGAGAGGAGATGGATTGGAGTTTAATGAGGCATGACGCATGCGCTGTCACGCTCTGCATTTGCCTCGCGCAACCGGATCTGATTGTTTTGTGAACCGGTTTCCGATTCACTGTAACTTAAACTGCGATCTAATTAACCCATTTACCGCCGGCGTTGCGAAAACGCAACGCACTACTTAAAAATTGTGGAAAAATTAAAAACAAGAGAAACCTAAACAAATCCATTTTTTCTTACTTAATGGGTGTTTACTAAGTATGCTGTTACCAAATATAATATTATTTGCTGTCATCTTATATTTTTTTGAATTTGTCAAAATTTGGTCTTTTTGCTGTCTGTTTAGGGGTTTTGTTCAATAATTATTTTTTCTCATAACTCGTCAATATTTCCGAGAAGTGAAGCTGTCCGATTGGAACACTAATGTGACTAATTAACGTCTTTTGTTTATTAAATTTATATCTCATTGTATACTGAAACCGTAATCTGCGAAATCTTAATGTTGCGTTTTCGCAACATCGGCGGAATGCGCTATGCGAATTATGTTGCGTTTTCGCAACTTCGGCGGAATACGCTATAAGCTTACGCATTATGGCACGTATACAGTGCATTTAGTAACTCATATAACCTTATTTGAACTTACGATTGCTTACACAAAACTACCTGGGATACTCAGCGTTTCCCAGGAAATTTTGTGTTTCCGCCCCACCAGCCCTCATCAGCACCAACTATGGGGCGGAGTGTCCCAACCAGCTTCCAGACAGCCCCTACCTCTATGGGGTATCCGGCGTTGACGCAGCTCGGAAAGCTTCGGCTTTCCCGCCCTTGCCACTACCCACTACCCCACCCTCTCAACCCCATCCGGTTTCACGCTATTTCCCCCCACCCACCCCATTCTAGACCTATTCCATCCAGCCCCACCCCTACCCATCCACGCCTGCCAGGCCCTAACATGCTTCCACCGATTTGGTGTCCCCCAGTGTTATCCAGTAAATTTAGGTTTGTGACTACTAACACCAACTGCTATCCACACCTCGCCACCACCCCCACCCACCCCACCACCACCACACCACCACCCCACCACCCACCCACCACACCCCACCTCACCAGTCGCCACCTAACTCGCTCCCACTCCCCGGAGTCCCCATCCTCTCCTCTGAAGTAACCGGCGATATCCATGAAATTTTGAGGTAAAAGTTTTGGTTCACCCAGAAACCCAGCGCCCACCCTATCCCTGGTGGGTGGGGGGGTGTCCTTGTGGGCGAGAGGTCGCCGTGGGGACACTCGGCCTATAGCTGTCAGCTTCGAATTCGATGTGAAACTAAGTCGAAGATGTGGAAACAACGATATTTGTGTTATTTTCCAGCCGCCCACCGACCCCCCCCCCCAACATTGAGGGGTAAAACCCAGGCCCTCCACTGGATAGCCCTGGCGGCCCTCTGCTCAGTTGCAAGGTTTCAGGTCAATAGCAACGAAACTGTGGGCGTACATACTGGAAAACACACATACATTCATAGTCACATTCACCTTTACATGCATAGATAAAGATCACCTTTCCTGCCGTTGTTGCGAAAACGCAACGTCCTGAAACTAGGTCACAACAAATAATTTAAATGAAATTGCACTCTCAGAAGCTTATTGGCATCATTTTGATGATATACTATCAGCTGCAGCCTGATACGATGGCTATTTCTCATAGCGGCGGTAAATGGGTTAAGCCGACATCTGTAATCGCAATGCGGGCAACGAATGACAAAGAGAGTCAGACAGTCTGACAAATACATGTAGACAGACACACAGACACACAGACACACAGACACACAGACACACAGACACACAGACACACAGACACACAGACACACAGACACACAAACACACAGGCGCACAGACACACACATGCATATAACACGAAGATGACATCTGATTTACATTTTGGTCATTGAGTTAAATAGTCTGATTACCTGGCTCCCTCTCGAAGAATAGTCTGCCTTCCTCCCTCCTACCGTTCGTCATCCATCATTTCCAAAAGTCTTCTTTACCCGATTCGTGATCGCTCGTTTCCGGTCTCTTCTTCCTCTTTCCATTTCTGTGCGAAGTACTTTCACTCATTCCTCAATATCCCCCACCCTCCAAAATCTTTCTCATCGCATCTTATAATTATTATTATTCATGGAAAGGTCAATGTTATATCCGTTGACCTTGGAAAGGCAGCTGCATGATATGTTATGATTTGTTGTTAACTGTGTTTTTCATAATGATGATCAAAACTGATCTCATTCCGTTTTCTTATAGAAGATAAGGAGAAGGAGGAGGAGAAGGAGGAAGTAGAGGAGGAAAAAGAAGTGGGGGCGGAGGAAGAGGAGGAGGAGAAGGAAGAGGAAGAGCAAGAAGAGGAAGAGGAAGAAGAAAAAGCAGGAGGAGGTGGAAGAAGAGGAGGAAGATGAAGATAAGGAGGGGAGGAAGTGGGGAGGAGAAAGAAGAGGAGGAGAAGAAACAGGAGAAAGAGGAGGATGAAGAAAAGGAAGAAAAGGAAGAAGAGGAAGAAGAAGAAGAAGCAGGAGGAGGAAGTTGGGAAGGAGGAAGAAGAAGAGGAGGAGAAACAGGAGGAAGAGGAGGAGGAGAAACAGGAGGAAGAGGAGGAGGAGAAACAGGAGGAAGAGGAGGAGGAGAAACAGGAGAAAGAGGAGGAAGAGGAAGAGGAAGAAGAAGAAGAAGCAGGAGGAGGAGGTGGAGGAAGAGAAAGAAGATGAGAGAAGGAAGAGAAAGTGATGAAGGAGGAAGAGGAGGAGGAGAAAAAACAGGAGGAAGAGGAGGATGAGGAAGAGGAGAAGAAAGAGGAAGAAGAAGAAGAAGAGGAGGAGGAAGAAGAAGAAGAAGAAGAAGAAGAAGAAGAAGAAGAAGAAGCAGGAAGAGGAGGAGGTGGAGGAAGAGGTGGGGGAATAAGAGGAAGAGGAAGAAGAAGAAGAAAAAGAACAATTCACCCACCTACCAACCCATCCACCTACCCACAAACATTAAACAAACACCTACCCACTCATCTACCAAACCACACACCTGCTCACCCACAAACACAAACCTACCCACTAACCAACACACCTACCCACCCACCCACATACCTACCCATCCACCAACACACCTACCCACCCACCCACATACCTACCCATCCACCAACACACCTACCCACCCACATACCTACCCATCCACCAACACACCTACCCACCCACCCACATACCTACCTATCTACCAACACACCTAGCCCACCCATCCACCCATCCGCTCTTCCATGTCTCTAATGTGTCTTCTCTAATTGGAGGATGTGGTCTGACGCTAATTCTGAATCAACCATGGGTCGGACGGAAGGACGGACGGCGGACAAACGAAGGAGGACGAACGGACGAATAGAAGGACGGGAGGAGGACGACGGAAGGACGGACGGCACTGTCTCCCTGGCGACGACGACGACGACCATCCTGAATGTTTGATGCGCTATATAATTCAGGTTCCTGCTGAGAGCGAATATCGTCGATGAGTAGCTGGGACAGAAAGAAATGTTTGGCGGATGACTGTAGGGGAGGAGGAGGAGGAGGAGGAGGAGGAGGAGGAGGAGGAGGAGGAGGAGGAGGAGGAGGAGGAGGAGGAGGAGGAGGAGGAGGAGGAGGAGGAGGAGGATGGAGAGGGAGGAAGGATAGACGTGGAATGAGACGGAATGCGAGAGATGGAGGGAGGGAGGGAGGGAGGCAGGGAGGGATGAAAGGAGGAACGGTCGAAGCGAGGGAGGGAGCGAGGGAGCGAGGGAGCGAGGGAGGGAGTCTTTTAATGCGCGGCGCCGACGATAATTTGTTTGATGAATTATTCAAGTAAAACGTAAGTTAAATAATGGATGGCTTTGGAGGATTATGATCGACGATGGAAGCAGCAGCAATTATACCCCGTCCACATTCAGAATTCCCTTCATCTCCCTCTCTATCCGACATCTCTCCTTTCATCCCATCCTCCCACCAGGGGCGGAAACAGAAATTTTCTAAGGGGGACCAAAATTTTGGACCGTGGGTCGGAAAAATTTGTTCTGGTCTTTTCCAGAAAAACTGATGATTTTTTTACTCATTTCATCGACCAGCTGTCTTGTTCAATGTTCATATACCATTTTTTACAAGCAAATGATACAATGATCATCTGTTTTCTTAGTCATGTTCTATTTTCACCTTTGCCCACTCCATTGATCGAACACTTCTTGAAACCTAATGGGGGTGGGGACGTCCCATGGACATTTCTGATGGGGGGGGGGGGGCATGGCCGGATTGGCACCCACCTGGATCCGCCCCTGCCTCCCATCACACATTACATCTTTAACTCATCTATCCATTCATCTACTCATCCACATCTTCTTCGTTCCAGTCACATCTCAGTCATTCCATCTTCCATTCCATCCATGGACCATCATCCAAGCTCCAATCAATCATCCATCCGTTCCTGACCACATCCTTCTCACATCCCGTCCATCCATTCCACAACCCATCCATTCTTCCCTTATTCCCTCCATCTTTCCCTCATTCCATCTCTCATTCCATAACCAATCCGTTCATCCATCCACCATTCAATCCATCCATCTAACCAGCCCCTCATGCCATCAATCCTTTCCTCAATCAATCCATTTCTAATCCCACCCATCCTTCCCTCATTCCATCCCTTATTCCATCCCTTATTCCATCCATGCATCTCTCATTTGTACCTGTTGCATAAGATTGGACGTGTCAGTTGAGGAAGCATGGACATCGCCACTGACCACTGACCACCGACCACCGACCACCGACCATTGACCACTGACCACTGACCACTGACCATTGACCATTGACCACTGACCACTGACCACTGACCACTGACCACCGACCACCGACCACCGACCACCGACCACCGACCACCGACCACCGACCACCGACCACCGACCACCGACCACCGACACCGACCACCGACCATTGACCACTGACCACTGACCACTGACCACTGACCAATGACCATTGACCATTGACCATTGACCATTGACCACTGACCACTGACCACTGACCACTGACCACTGACCATTGACCACTGACCATTGACCACTGACCACTGACCACCGACCATTGACCACAGACCGCAGACCACTGACCACTGACCATTGACCATTGACCATTGACCATTGACCATTGACCATTGACCACTGACCATTGACCACTGACCACTGACCACTGACCATTGACCACTGACCACTGACCACTGACCACTGACCACTGACCACTGACCATTGACCACTGACCACTAACCACTGACCACTGACCACTGACCACTGATCACTGACCACTGACCACTGACCATTGTCCATCGACCGTTGGCCAATGACCACTGACCACTGACCACTGACCACTGACCACTGACCACTGACCACTGACCATTGACCATTGACCACTGAACCACTGAACCACTGACCACTGAACCACTGAACCACTGAACCACTGAACCACTGAACCACTGAACCACTGACCACTGAACCACTGAACCACTGAACCACTGAACCACTGAACCACTGAACCACTGAACCACTGAGCCACTGACCACTGACCACTGACCACTGACCACTGACCACTGACCACTGACCACTGACCACTGACCACTGACCATTGACCACTGACCACTGTCCACTGTCTACTGACCACTGACCACTGACCACTGACCCCTGACCACTGACCACTGACCACTGACCCCTGACCACTGACCACTGACCACTGACCACTGACCACTGTCCACCGACCACCGACCACGGACCACCGACCACCGACCACCGACCACCGACCACTGACCACTGACCACTGACCACTGACCATTGACCATTGACCATTGACCACTGACCACTGACCACTGACCACTGACCACTGACCACTGACCACTGACCACTGACCACTGACCACTGACCACTGACCACTGACCACTGACCACTGACCACCTGACCACCTGACCACTGACCACTGACAACTGACCAGTGACCAGTGACCACTGACCACTGACCACTGACCAGTGACCACTGACCACTGACGACTGACCACTGACCACTGTCCACCGACCACCGACCACGGACCACCGACCACCGACCACCGACCACCGACCACTGACCACTGACCACTGACCACTGACCACTGACCATTGACCACTGACCACTGACCACTGACCACTGACCACTGACCAGTGACCAGTGACCAGTGACCAGTGACCAGTGACCACCTGACCACTTACCACTGACCACTGACCAGTGACCACTGACCACTGACCAGTGACCACTGACCACTGACGACTGACCACTGACCACTGACCATTGACCACTGACCACTGACCACTGACCATCTGCTGTTGCTGCATGCATAAAAATACCGCATTCGTTCTACGTCCTTTCGCAATCCTCCTCCTCCTCCTCCTCCTAATCCTCCTCCTTCACCTTCTCTTGCCCCTCTCCTTCCTGTCAATCATCTCTAAATAAATCATGCGCCTGCTCTGCGTCGTCATCGTCGTCGTCATGGAAACGAGATGTGTAATAGAATCTGCAAATGGATGACGACGACGATAATTATGAGAGTAACGAATACGAGACAAGACGAACAGACGCAGCATGTGCGACAAAGATACAAAAATGGTGGTGGATATTGGTGGATGTGGAATAAAGAGGGTGGTGGATATTGGTGGATGTGGGATAAAGATGTTTGGATAAAGATGGTTGGATAGAAATGGTAGTGGATATTGATGCATGTGGGATAAAGATGGTTGTATAAAGATGGTGTGATAAAGATGGTAGTGGATATTGATGCATGTGGGATAAAGATGGTTGGATAAAGATGGTGGGATAAAGATGGTAGTGGATATTGATGAATGTGGGATAAAAATGGTGGAATAAAGATGGTGGGATAAAGATGGTAGTGGATATTGGTGGATGTAGGATAAAGATGGTTGGATAAAGATGGTTGGATAGAAATGGTAGTGGATATTGATGCATGTGGGATAAAGATGGTTGTATAAAGATGGTGTGATAAAAATGGTAGTGGATATTGATGCATGTGGGATAAAGATGGTTGGATAAAGATGGTGGGATAAAGATGGTAGTGGATATTGATGAATGTGGGATAAAAATGGTGGAATAAAGATGGTGGGATAAAGATGGTAGTGGATATTGGTGGATGTAGGATAAAGATGGTTGGATAAAGATGGTAGTGGATATAGGTGGATGTGAGATATAGATGGTGGTGGATATTGGTGGATGTGGGATAAATATGGTGGTGGATATTGGTGGATGTGGGATAAAGATGGTTGGATAAAGATGGTGGGATAAAGATGGTAGTGGCTATTTATGCATGTGGGATAAAGATGGTTGGATAGAGATGGCGGGATAAAGATGGTAGTGGACATTTATGCATGTGGGATAAAAATGGTGGAATAAAGATGGTGGGATAAAGATGGTAGTGGATATTGGTGGATGTAGGATAAAGATGGTTCGGATAAAGATGGTTGGATAGAAATGGTAGTGGATATTGATGCATGTGGGATAAAGATGGTTGTATAAAGATGGTGTGATAAAAATGGTAGTGGATATTGATGCATGTGGGATAAAGATGGTTGGATAAAGATGGTGGGATAAAGATGGTAGTGGATATTGATGAATGTGGGATAAAAATGGTGGAATAAAGATGGTGGGATAAAGATGGTAGTGGATATTGGTGGATGTAGGATAAAGATGGTTGGATAAAGATGGTAGTGGATATAGGTGGATGTGAGATATAGATGGTGGTGGATATTGGTGGATGTGGGATAAATATGGTGGTGGATATTGGTGGATGTGGGATAAAGATGGTTGGATAAAGATGGTGGGATAAAGATGGTAGTGGCTATTTATGCATGTGGGATAAAGATGGTTGGATAGAGATGGCGGGATAAAGATGGTAGTGGACATTTATGCATGTGGGATAAAAATGGTGGAATAAAGATGGTGGGATAAAGATGGTAGTGGATATTGGTGGATGTAGGATAAAGATGGTTGGATAAAGATGGTTGGATAGAAATGGTAGTGGATATTGATGCATGTGGGATAAAGATGGTTGTATAAAGATGGTGTGATAAAAATGGTAGTGGATATTGATGCATGTGGGATAAAGATGGTTGGATAAAGATGGTGGGATAAAGATGGTAGTGGATATTGATGAATGTGGGATAAAAATGGTGGAATAAAGATGGTGGGATAAAGATGGTAGTGGATATTGGTGGATGTAGGATAAAGATGGTTGGATAAAGATGGTAGTGGACATTTATGCATGTGGAATAAAGATGGTTGGATAAAGATGGCGGGATAAAGATGGTAGTGGATATTGATGCATGTGGGATAAAGATGGTTGGATAAAGATGGTGGGATAAAGATGGTAGTGGATATTGATGAATGTGGGATAAAAATGGTGGAATAAAGATGGTGGGATAAAGATGGTAGTGGATATTGGTGGATGTAGGATAAGGATGGTTGGATAAAGATGGTAGTTGTTATTGATGAATGTGGAATAAAGATGGTTGGATAAAGATGGTGGGATAAAGATGGTAGTGGCTATTTATGCATGTGGGATAAAGATGGTTGGATAAAGATGGCGGGATAAAGATGGTAGTGGATATTGATGCATGTGGGATAAAGATGGTTGTATAAAGATGGTGTGATAAAGATGGTAGTGGATATTGATGCATGTGGGATAAAGATGGTGGGATAAAGATGGTAGTGGATATTGATGAATGTGGGATAAAGATGGTGGAATAAAGATGGTGGGATAAAGATGGTAGTGGATATTGGTGGATGTAGGATAAAGATGGTTGGATAAAGATGGTAGTGGATATAGGTGGATGTGGGATAAATATGGTGGTGGATATTGGTGGATGTGGGATAAAGATGGTTGGATAAAGATGGTGGGATAAAGATGGTAGTGGCTATTTATGTATGTGGGATAAAGATGGTTGGATAAAGATGGCGGGATAAAGATGGTAGTGGATATTTATGCATGTGGGATAAAGATGGTTGGATAAAGATGGCGGGATAAAGATGGTAGTGGATATTGATGCATGTGGGATAAAGATGGTTGTATAAAGATGGTGTGATAAAGATGGTAGTGGATATTGATGCATGTGGGATAAAGATGGTGGTGGATATTGGTGGATGTGGGATAAAGATGGTTGGATAAAGATGGTGGGATAAAGATGGTAGTGGCTATTTATGTATGTGGGATAAAGATGGTTGGATAAAGATGGCGGGATAAAGATGGTAGTGGATATTTATGCATGTGGGATAAAGATGGTTGGATAAAGATGGCGGGATAAAGATGGTAGTGGATATTGATGCATGTGGGATAAAGATGGTTGTATAAAGATGGTGTGATAAAGATGGTAGTGGATATTGATGCATGTGGGATAAAGATGGTGGGATAAAGATGGTAGTGGATATTGATGAATGTGGGATAAAGATGGTCGGATAAAGAAGGTGGAATAAAGATGGTGGGATATAGATGGCGGTGAATTGTGGTGGATGTGGGGTAAAGATGGTGGGATAAAGATGGTGGTGAATTTTGGAGGATGTGGGAATTAAGAAGGTGGGATAAAGATGGTGGTGGATATTGATGGATGTGAGAGAAAACTGGTGGGATAAAGATGCTGGAATAAAGATGGTAGTGGATATTGATGAATGTGGGATAAAGATGGTCGGATAAAGAAGGTGCAATAAATATGGTGGGATAAAGATGGTGGTGGATTGTGGTGGATATGGGACAAAGATGTGTTTGTATATGTCTATGTCTGTATATGAATGTGTCTGTCTATCTATGTCTATGTTTGCCTAGGCATGTGTTTGTCTATCTATGTCTATGTCTGCCTATGAATGTGTCTGTCTATGTCTATCTCTATGTCTGCCTCTGAATGTGCTTGTCTATGTCTATGTCTGCCTATGAATGTGTCTGTCTATCTATGTCTATGTTTGCCTAGGCATGTGTTTGTCTATCTATGTCTATGTCTGCCTATGAATGTGTCTGTCTATGTCTATGTCTATGTCGGCCTCTGAATGTGTCTATCTATGTTTTTGTCTGCCTATGAATGTGTCTGTCTATCTATGTCTATGTCTGCCTATGAATGTGTCTGTCTATGTCTATGTCTGTCTATGAATGTGTTTGTCTATGTCTATGTCTATGT
>OX243816.1:250000-256630 GCA_945859605.1 Lumbricus rubellus | reverse complement strand
CATCACTCCTTCTCTTTTTCTTCTCATCCCTCCTTCTCCCTTTCTTCCTCATGACTCCTTCTCTTTTTTTCTTCCTCATCCCTTCTTCTCTCATTCTGTCTCATCACTCCTTCTCCCTTTCTTCCTCATCACTCCTTCTCCCTTTCTTCCTCATCCCTCCTTCTCCCTTTCTTCCTCATAACTCCTTCTCTTTTTTCTTCCTCATCCCTTCTTCTCCCATTCTGTCTTATCACTCCTTCTCCCTTTCTTTCTCATCACTCCTTCTCCCTTTTCTTCCTCATCCCTCCTTCTCCCTTTCTTCCTCATCACTCCTTCTCCCTTTCTTCCTCATCAATCCTTCTCCCTTTCTTCCCAATCAATCTTTCTCTCTTTCTTCCTCATCCCTCGTTCTACCTTTCTTCCTCATAACTCCTTCTCTTTTTTCTTCCTCATCCCTCCTTCTCCCATTCTGTCTCATCACTCCTTCTCCCTTTCTTCCTCATCACATCTTCTCCCTTTCTTTCTCATCACTCCTTCTCCCTTTTCTTCCTCATCCCTCCTTCTCCCTTTCTTCCTCATCACTCCTTCTCCCTTTCTTCCTCATCACTCCTTCTCCCTTTCTTCATCATCCCTCCTTCTCCCTTTCTTCCTCATAACTCCTTCTCCCTTTCTTCCTCGCCAATCCTTCTCCCTTTCTTCCTCATCACTCCTTCTCCCTTTCTTCCTCATCACTCCTTCTCCCTTTCTCCTCATCAATCCTTCTCCCTTTCTTCCTCATCACTCCTTCTCTTTTTCTTCTCATCCCTCCTTCTCCCTTTCTTCCTCATGACTCCTTCTCTTTTTTCTTCCTCATCCCTTCTTCTCTCATTCTGTCTCATCACTCCTTCTCCCTTTCTTCCTCATCACTCCTTCTCCCTTTCTTCCTCATCCCTCCTTCTCCCTTTCTTCCTCATAACTCCTTCTCTTTTTCTTCCTCATCCCTTCTTCTCCCATTCTGTCTTATCACTCCTTCTCCCTTTCTTTCTCATCACTCCTTCTCCCTTTTCTTCCTCATCCCTCCTTCTCCCTTTCTTCCTCATCACTCCTTCTCCCTTTCTTCCTCATCAATCCTTCTCCCTTTCTTCCCAATCAATCTTTCTCTCTTTCTTCCTCATCCCTCGTTCTACCTTTCTTCCTCATAACTCCTTCTCTTTTTTCTTCCTCATCCCTCCTTCTCCCATTCTGTCTCATCACTCCTTCTCCCTTTCTTCCTCATCACATCTTCTCCCTTTCTTTCTCATCACTCCTTCTCCCTTTTCTTCCTCATCCCTCCTTCTCCCTTTCTTCCTCATCACTCCTTCTCCCTTTCTTCCTCATCACTCCTTCTCCCTTTCTTCATCATCCCTCCTTCTCCCTTTCTTCCTCATAACTCCTTCTCTTTTTTCTTCCTCATCACTCCATCTCCCTTTCTTCAACATCACTCCTTATCCCTTTCTTCCTCATCAACCCTTCTCTCTTTCTTCCTCATCCCTCCTTCTCCCTTTCTTCCTCATAACTCCTTCTCTTTTTTCTTCCTCATCCCTCCTTCTCCCATTCTGTCTCATCACTCCTTCTCCCTTTCTTCCTCATCCCCCCATCTCCCTTTCTTCATCATCCCTCCTTCTCCCTTTCTCCTCATCCCTCCTTCTCCCTTTCTTCCTCATCACTCCTTCTCCCTTTCTTCCTCATCAATCCTTCTCCCTTTCTTCCTCATCCCTTCTTCTCCCTTTCTTCCTCATCACTCTTTCTTTTTCTTCCTCATCCCTCCTTCTCCCTTTCTTCCTCATCATTCCTTCTCTTTTTCTTCCTCATCACTCCTTCTCTCTTTCTTCTTCATCACTCATTCTCCCTTTCTTCCTCATCACTCCTTCTCCCTTTCTTCCTCACCACTCCTTCTCCCTTTCTTCCTCATCATTCCTTCTCCCTTTCTTCCTCATTCCTTCTTCTCCCTTTCTTCCTCATCACTCATTCTTTTTCTTCCTCATCCCTCCTTCTCCCTTTCTTCCTCATCATTCCTTCTCCTTTTCTTTCTCATCACTCCTTCTCCCTTTCTTCTTCATCACTCCTTCTCCCTTTCTTCCTCATCACTCCTTGTCTTTTTCTTCCTCACCACTCCTTCTCCCTTTCTTCCTCATCATTCCTTCTCCCTTTCTTCCTCATCACTTCTTCTCCCTTTCTTCCTCATCATTCCTTCTGCCTTTTCTTCCTCATCCCTCCTTCTCTCTTTCTTCCTCATCACTCATTCTTTTTCTTCCTCATCCCTCCTTCTCCCTTTCTTCCTCATCATTCCTTCTCCTTTTCTTCCTCATCACTCCTTCTCCCTTTCTTCTTCATCACTCCTTCTCCCTTTCTTCCTCATGACTCCTTCTCCCTTTCTTCCTCACCACTCCTTCTCCCTTTCTTCTTCATCATTCCTTCTCCCTTTCTTCCTCATCCCTTCTTCTCCCTTTCTTCCTCATCACTCATTCTTTTTCTTCCTCATCCCTCCTTCTCCCTTTCTTCCTCATCATTCCTTCTCCTTTTCTTTCTCATCACTCCTTCTCCCTTTCTTCTTCATCACTCCTTCTCCCTTTCTTCCTCATCATTCCTTCTCCCTTTCTTCCTCATCATTCCTTCTCCCTTTTCTTCCTCATCAATCCTTCTCCCTTTCTTCTCATCCCTCCTTCTCCCTTTCTTCCTCATGACTCCTTCTCCCTTTCTTCCTCTTCACTCCTTCTCTCTTTCTTCCTCATCACTCCTTCTCCCTTTCTCCTCATCCCTCCATCTCCCATTCTTCATCATCCCTCCTTCTCCCTTTCTCCTTATCCCTCCTTCTCCCTTTCTTCATCATCACTCCTTCTCCCTTTCTTCCTCATCCCTCCTTCTCTTTTTCTTCATCATCCCTCCTTCTCTTTTTCTTCCTCATCCCTCCTTCTCCATTTCTTCCTCATCACTCCTTCTCCCTTTCTTCATCTTCCCTCCTTCTCCCTTTCTCCTCATCCCTCTTTCTCCCTTTCTTCATCATCCCTCCTTCTCCCTTTCTTCCTCATCCCTCCTTCTCCATTTCTTCCTCATCACTCCTTCTCCCTTTCTTCCTCATCATTCCTTTTCCCTTTCTTCCTCATCACTCCTTCTCCCTTTCTTCCTCACCAATCCTTCTCCCTTTCTTCCTCATCACTCCTTCTCCCTTTCTTCCTCATCACTCTTTCTCCCTTTCTTCCTCATCAATCCTTCTCCCTTTCTTCCTCATCACTCCTTCTTTTTTTCTTCTCATCCCTCCTTCTCCCTTTCTTCCTCATGACTCCTTCTCTTTTTTCTTCCTCATCCCTTCTTCTCCCATTCTGTCTCATCACTCCTTCTCCCTTTCTTCCTCATCACTCCTTCTCCCTTTCTTCCTCATCCCTCCTTCTCCCTTTCTTCCTCATAACTCCTTCTCTTTTTTCTTCCTCATCCCTTCTTCTCCCATTCTGTCTCATCACTCCTTCTCCCTTTCTTTCTCATCACTCCTTCTCCATTTTCTTCCTCATCCCTCCTTCTCCCTTTCTTCCTCATCACTCCTTCTCCCTTTCTTCCTCATCAACCCTTCTCTCTTTCTTCCTCATCCCTCCTTCTCCCTTTCTTCCTCATAACTCCTTCTCTTTTTTCTTCCTCATCCCGCCTTCTCCCATTCTGTCTCATCACTCCTTCTCCCTTTCTTCCTCATCCCTCCATCTCCCTTTCTTCATCATCCCTCCTTTTCCCTTTCTCCTCATCCCTCCTTCTCCCTTTCTTCATCATCACTCCTTCTCCCTTTCTTCCTCATCAATCCTTCTCCCTTTCTTCCTCATCCCTTCTTCTCCCTTTCTTCCTCATCACTCATTCTTTTTCTTCCTCATCCCTCCTTCTCCCTTTCTTCCTCATCATTCCTTCTCCTTTTCTTCCTCATCACTCCTTCTCCCTTTCTTCTTCATCACTCCTTCTCCCTTTCTTCCTCATCCCTCCTTCTCCCTTTCTTCCTCATAACTCCTTCTCTTTTTTCTTCCTCATCCCTTCTTCTCCCATTCTGTCTCATCACTCCTTCTCCCTTTCTTTCTCATCACTCCTTCTCCTTTTTCTTCCTCATCCCTCCTTCTCCCTTTCTTCCTCATCACTCCTTCTCCCTTTCTTCCTCATCAATCCTTCTCCCTTTCTTCCTCATCACTCCTTCTCTCTTTCTTCCTCATCACTCCTTTTCCCTTTCTTCATCATCCCTCCTTCTCCCTTTCTTCCTCATAACTCCTTCTCTTTTTTCTTCCTCATCACTCCTTCTCCTTTTCTTCATCATCACTCCTTCTCCCTTTCTTCCTCATCAACCCTTCTCTTTTTCTTCCTCATCCCTTCTTCTCCCTTTCTTCCTCATAACTCCTTCTCTTCTTTCTTCCTCATCCCTCCTTCTCCCATTCTGTCTCATCACTCCTTCTCCCTTTCTTCCTCATCCCTCCATCTCCCTTTCTTCATCATCCCTCCTTTTCCCTTTCTCCTCATCCCTCCTTCTCCCTTTCTTCCTCATCACTCCTTCTCCCTTTCTTCCTCATCAATCCTTCTCCCTTTTTTCCTCATCCCTTCTTCTCCCTTTCTTCCTCATCACTCAATATTTTTCTTCCTCATCCCTCCTTCTCCCTTTCTTCCTCATCATTCCTTCTCCTTTTCTTCCTCATCACTCCTTTACCCTTTCTTCTTCATCACTCCTTCTCTCTTTCTTCCTCATCACTTCCTTCTCCCTTTCTTCCTCACCACTCCTTCTCCCTTTCTTTCTCATCATTCCTTCTCCCTTTCTTCCTCATCCCTTCTTCTCCCTTTCTTCCTCATCACTCATTCTTTTTCTTCCTCATCCCTCCTTCTCCCTTTCTTCCTCATCATTCCTTCTCCTTTTCTTTCTCATCACTCCTTCTCCTTTCTTCTTCATCACTCCTTCTCCCTTTCTTCCTCATCACTCCTTCTCCCTTTCTTCCTCACCACTCCTTCTCCCTTTCTTCCTCATCATTCCTTCTCCCTTTCTTCCTCATCACTTCTTCTCCCTTTCTTCCTCATCATTCCTTCTCTCTTTTCTTCCTCATCCCTCCTTCTCCCTTTCTTCCTCATCACTCATTCTTTTTCTTCCTCATCCCTCCTTCTCCCTTTCTTCCTCATCATTCCTTCTCCTTTTCTTTCTCATCACTCCTTCTCCCTTTCTTCTTCATCACTCCTTCTCCCTTTCTTCCTCATCATTCCTTCTCCCTTTCTTCCTCATCATTCCTTCTCCCTTTCTTCTTCATCACTCCTTCTCCCTTTCTTCCTCATCACTCCTTCTCCCTTTCTTCCTCACCACTCCTTCTCCCTTTCTTCCTCATCATTCCTTCTCTTTTTCTTCCTTATCCCTTCTTCTCCCTTTCTTCCTCATCACTCATTCTTTTCCTTCCTCATCCTTCCTTCTCCCTTTCTTCCTCATCATTCCTTCTCCTTTTCTTTCTCATCACTCCTTCTCCCTTTCTTATTCATCACTCCTTCTCCCTTTCTTCCTCATCACTCTTTCTCCCTTTCTTCCTCACCACTCCTTCTCCCTTTCTTCCTCATCATTCCTTCTCCCTTTCTTCCTCATCACTTCTTCTCTTTTTCTTCCTCATCATTCCTTCTCCCTTTTCTTCCTCATCCCTCCTTCTCCCTTTCTTCCTCATCACTCATTCTTTTTCTTCCTCATCCCTCCTTCTCCCTTTCTTCCTCATCATTCCTTCTCCTTTTCTTCTCATCACTCCTTCTCCCTTTCTTCTTCATCACTCCTTCTCCTTTTCTTCCTCATCATTCCTTCTCCCTTTCTTCCTCATCATTCCTTCTCCCTTTTCTTCCTCATCAATCCTTCTCCTTTCTTCTCATCCCTCCTTCTCCCTTTCTTCCTCATGACTCCTTCTCCCTTTCTTCCTCATCACTCCTTCTCCTTTTCTTCCTCATCACTCCTTCTCCCTTTCTTCCTCATCATTCCTTCTCCCTTTCTTCCTCATCACTCCTTCTCCTTTTCTCCTCATCCCTCCTTCTCCCTTTCTTCCTCATGACTCATTCTCCCTTTCTTCCTCATCATGCCTTCTTCCTTTCTTCTCATCCCTCCTTCTCCCTTTCTTCCTCATGACTCCTTCTCCCTTTCTTCCTCATCATTCCTTCTCCCTTTCTTCCTCATGACTCCTTCTCCCTTTCTTCCTCATCATTCCTTCTCCCTTTCTTCTCATCCCTCCTTCTCCCTTTCTCTCATGACTCCTTCTCCCTTTCTTCCTCATCATTCCTTTTCCCTTTCTCATCACTCCTTCTCCCTTTCTTCCTCATGACTCCTTCTCCCTTTCTTCTCATCACTCCTTCTCCCTTTCTTCTCATCACTCCTTCTCCCTTTCTTCCTCATCACTTCTTCTCCCTTTCTTCCTCATCATTCCTTCTCCCTTTTCTTTCCTCATCCCTCCTTCTCCCTTTCTTCCTCATCACTCATTCTTTTTCTTCCTCATCCCTCCTTCTCCCTTTCTTCCTCATCATTCCTTCTCCTTTTTTTTCTCATCACTCCTTCTCCCTTTCTTCTTCATCACTCCTTCTCCCTTTCTTCCTCATCATTCCTTCTCCCTTTCTCCTCATCCCTCCTTCTCCCTTTCTTCATCATCCCTCCTTCTCCCTTTCTTCCTC
>OX243816.1:237500-242500 GCA_945859605.1 Lumbricus rubellus | reverse complement strand
AAGGGAGAGGGAAAAGGAGAGGAAGAGGGAGAGGGAGAGGGAGAGGGAGAGGGAGAGGGAGAGGAAGAGGAAGAGGGAGAGGGAGATGGAGAGGGAGAGAGAGGGAGATGGAGAGGTAGAGGGAGATGGAGAGGTAGAGGGAGAGGGAGACGAAGAGGGAGCGTTTGGCTGTGGACATGAATGAGTGCGTGATGAGTTTTAATGATACCAATCGAATGCTATCTAACGTTACAGTCGTCGTTGTTGTCGTCGTCGTCGTCGGATGATGCGGTCGATGATGATGACGACGACGATGGGAGTTTCGACGTCACGTGGTCTTCCTCTTAGGAAGAAGAAGAGGAGGGGAATAGGGGAACGTCTGTCTGTTCGTCTGTGTATCTGTATGTCCGTCTGTGTGCCTGTCTATCTGTCTGTCCGTCTGTTCGACCGTCTGTTCGTCTATCTGTCTGTCCGTCTGTGTCTGTCTATCTGTCTGTCCGTCTGTTCGTCCGTCTGTCCGTCTATCTGTCTTTCCGTCTGTGTATCTGTCTATCTGTCTGTCCGTCTGTTCGTCCTTCTTTCCGTCCGTCTATATGTCTGTCCGTCTGTCCGTCCGTCTGTATGTATTTCCGTCTATCTGTCTGTCTGTCTGTCCGTCCGTTTGTATGTCTTTCCGTCTGTGTATCTGTCTATCTGTCTGTCCGTCTATCTGTATGTCTGTCTTTGTGTCGGTCCGTCTGTCTGTCCGTCTGTATGTCTGTCTGACTGTCTGTCTGTCTGCCTATAAGTCTGTCTGTCTGCCTATAAGTCTGTCTGTCTTTCTGTTAACCCTTTCAAAACATTGTTGTCCAGACCGATCCTCTGTTACAATCAACAACGACCGGTGTGAATATGAATAAACATGAGCCTGCATCATCGGCGACTCATGAATATTCAGAGCCTGGCGAATGTTTCTCTCGTCTGATTGGCTGGTAGAGAACGGCGACGTCATAATCTAGAGACCGCCGTCATTAAGATCGACCGACGACGAAGACAAAAGAAGAGGAAGATGATGATGATGATGAGAAATGGCACAGAAGCACCACCAACAGTAGCAGCAGCAACACCAGCAGCAGCAGCAGCAGCAGCAGCAGCAGCAGCAACAGCACAGAGACAGAGCCACATATAGGCTCTGATCCACTATTTCGCCTCCATACTTACGCATAATTATGTACGGGGTGGTTCAATAAGGAAGCATTTCAACGGCAACTGGCAGTTATTTCTCTGCATCCATTCGAGATATTATGTTTAATTGTTTATTCCACAATTTCATGATCTATTGTAGAGGAAATATTTCTCGCCGAAGCGCATGCGCAAAGGACGTGCTCGGGATTCCTACGCAGCGGTTTGAGTTTGATTCGAACCCGCGTCCTTCCGGTTCCAAACTTCCAAAGTATCGAGCATACATGTATCTCCCTGCATCACCGTGCCCCAGATCAGCATGCGTACACACAAGCAATGTCATACTGTCAAGCATGCACACACACACACACACACACACACACACAGTCTTTAGCATAATTATTACATGACATTGTACACTGTACATTTTACGGTTGTATCCAGATAATAATTATGCAGAAACACATGAAATGATAAGCGTGCATACTTACACACGATGACGACATCGCATAATTATCATACGATCAGCACTTAGATACTAACAGGTCATGTAGCGTACGAAGTGCGTGCGTGTGCGTGTGTGTAAGTGGATTGGTGGGTGAATGCATGCGTGTGTGCGTTTGCGTGTACTTGCTGTGTCAGTGAGACATGATATCATCGTATGTATTCTATAAGAGATTCGCTTACTCCTCCTCTTTCTTTTCCTCCTCCCATTTCTTCTCCTCCTCTTTCTTCTCCTCCTCTTCTCCTCCTTCTAGTACTCCTCTTCCTCATCCTCATCCTTCTCTCTTCCTCCTGCACCTCCTCCTCCTCCCTCCTCCTGCTTCTCCTACTCATCATCTTACTCCTCCTCCTCCTCTTCCTCTTCTTCTTCCTCCTCCTCCTCCTCCTCCTCTTTCTACTCCTTCTCTTTCTCTTCTTCCTCATCCTGCTCCTCTTGCTCCTTCTCCTTCATCCTTCTTCCATCCTCCTGCTCCTCTTGCTCCTTCTCCTTCATCCTTCTTCCATCCTCTTTCCCTTCTTCTGCTCCTTTTCCTACTCGTCCTCCACCTCGTCCTTTTTCTCCTCCTCCTCTTCCTATTCTTCTTCTTCCTCCTCCTCTTCCTTCTCCTCCTCTTCCTATTCTTCTTCTTCCTCCTCCTCTTCCTTCTCCTCCTCTTCCTTCTCCTCCTCCTATTTTTTCTGCTCCTCATCCTCTACTCCTTAGTGGTTCCACAGTCCTTAGTTTCAAGGTCTCACTGACGTCGGTCTGCCATGGAGGAGTGAGACACTTTATCTTTGTTGAAGGCAACTGACGAGATGCGATCAGTTGTCACGACGCGACACTCGTGAGACTGTCATAGGCGTAGGAGACGGGGGTCCAGAGGATACACCCCCCCCCCCCCCCATTTCGGGCAAGTCTGATTTTTCGGGCAAGCAGACCCGGGAAAAAGCTTTAAAAATTCCGGCAAAAGTACCGGATGACTAAAAAAATCGTCAGAATTGTCGGGCAAACGTAACGGAAATTTTTCTTAAGATTTCGGATGGATGAAAAAAAATCGGGAAAAGTTCTCATTTTTGCTCCCCCCTCCACTGCTGGAATGTCCCCTACACCTATGGAGACTGCAGCAGTGCAGCTGTATCTTGGCTTTTGATAGCACATCATTTAGAGATGACGACATTTCGAATGGAGTCTTGTCGAGTCCTCATGACGTCATCGTTCTGCTGAATCATGATGACTGAATGATCTGTCGAATCCTTTCTTCGTTTCCTCTTCTTCTTCTTCTTCTTCTTCTTTCACAGCAGCAGCAGAACATCGGCAATGTTGCAATCCTCGGTCTATATAATAATCATAAAATCTTACATAATAATTAGACCATTATTTAAGAAGTAAGTCATCGCTGTAACTCCTGAAAACCGTTTCAATGTCGAATAAATTTGATGTTTCGACTGCAGCGATTGTGAAGCTGGTTGGGAGGAACTGGAGAGGAGGAGTAGGTGGACGAGGAGGAGGAGTAGAAGAAGGAGGAGGAAGAGGAGAAAGAAGAAGAAGAGGGTGAGAGAGAGAGAAGAAAAGAGAGAGTGTGAATGAGAGAGAGAGAAGAAAAGAGAGAGTGTGAATGAGAGAGAGAGAAGAAAAGAGAGAGTGTGAATGAGAGAGAGAGAAGAAAAGAGAGAGTGTGAATGAAAGAGAGAGAAGAAAAGAGAGAGTGTGAATGAGAGAGAGAAGAAAAAAGAGAGTGTGAATGAGAGAGAGAGAAGAAAAGAGAGAGTGTGAATGAGAGAGATAGTGTGAGTGCGAAGTGAGAGTGTGAGAAAGACAGAGAGTGAGTGTGTGTGTGTGTGAGAGAGTATGTGAGAGAGTGTTTGTGTGAGATAGAGAGAAGGCAAGAGAGAGAGAGAGAGAGAGAGAGAGAGAGAGAGAGAGAGAGAGAGAGAGAGAGGAGAGAGACGGTACTATAAGAAGTGTGTTGATGGGGCAGAGGTGTTGCATGGAAGAGGAAAGATAAGAGCTGAGCGGCTGTTGTAATCGGTTCAGTTGGGCGCGCACACACACACACACACACACACACACACACACATGCACACACACACACACATTCTGAGATGGCAAGATAATCGCATCTTTAGCAGCAGCAGCAGCAGCAGCCATATAGCATCCGATGTTAATTGGAGCGCGACTGGAGCCAGACTCATTCGTTCTGTTGTTTGACGGTTTCGAAGCTTGATGTCTGTCTGTCTTAGACACTTTCACAAAAGACAGCAGGACAGAGAGACATACAGACAGACACCTAGTCACCTACGGATGGACGGGTTGAATCGAACAGAGACGAATAAAAAAAGACATGGACATTTGACAGACAGAGACAGACACATGGACATATAGAAACAGCCATAGACAGACAGAGACAGACACATAGACATATAGAAACAACCATAGACATATAGAAGCAGCCATAGACAGACAGACACAGACACAGACACATAGACATATAGAAACAGACATAGACAAACAGAGAAAGACACATAGACATATAGAAACAGCCATAGACAGACAGAGACAGACACATAGACAGACAGAGACAGACACATAGACAGACAGAGACAGACACTTAGACATATAGAAACAGACACATAGACAGACAGACAGACACTGACATATAGACGCAGGTGATGTGAGGAAGGAATTTTGTTTTTAGTAAGTTAATAATTTTATCTGCGAAAGAACGAAGAGAAAGCAAAGCAACGAAAGAAGAACAAGAACTGAGAGGATGAGAACCATTAGTTTCTCGTTCTCTCGTTCTTTCGTTCGATGAACGACGTTGAAAGAAGCGACGTTTAATCTCGTCGATCGAAACAAAGCAACGCAGATTTCGTTCTGTTTGTTTCCTCTGCCACCCCTGCCTCCCTCCATCCCCCGTCCCTCCTCTGCCCTCAGACCATTGCCTCCTTCCCTCCTTCCTCCGCCCCTTTTCTGTCTCTGTCTCTGTCTGTCTCTCTCTCCTCTTCTTTGCCTTTCCATCTCTCTCTCTCTCTCTCTCTCTCTCTCTCTCTCTCTCTCTCTCTCTCTCTCTCTGTCTCTCTCTCTCTCTGTCTCTCTCTCTCTCTCTGTCTCTCTCTATCTCTCTCTCTCCGTCTCTCTCCCTCTCTCTCTCTCTCTCTCTCTCTCTCTCTCTGTCTCTCTCTCTCTCCGTTTCTCTCTGTCTCTCTCTATCTCTCTCTCTCCGTCTCTCTCTGTCTCTCTCTGTCTCTCTCTATCTCTCTCTCTCCGTCTCTCTCCGTCTCTCTCTGTCTCTCTGTCTCTCTGTCTCTCTCTCTCTCTCTCTCTCCGTTTCTCTCTCTCTCTCTCCGTCTGTCTCCTTCTCTCTTCTCTTTTTCCG
>OX243816.1:0-232500 GCA_945859605.1 Lumbricus rubellus | reverse complement strand
CCATCGACCGGGGTCGTGACGACAACAACCGACCTCCGTTCCATCTCATTCGCTCAACATTTTGTTCGCATCGTCGTTCAAGATGGCGGACATCCACCGAGAACGTCATCCGTCGACGTAAGAATCGTCGTCGATGCCAACATCGCATTCGAAGACAATGACGCCAGTGGCACCGGAGGAGGAGCAGGAGGAGCTCAGAAGCCGACTCTGCTGTCGAGGAAGCCGGAAAGAGGAGGAGGAGGAGGAGAGGATGGAGCTGAAGAGGAGGAGTCTGAGGATGAGGCTGAGTCTAATTACTTGCTCATCATCATAGCCGTGTCTTGTGTGGCAGCGGCTGTTCTCATCGTCTTGATTGTAGTTGTTGTGGTCGTTAGGTTGATCGAGAGGAGAAGAAACGAATCGTCCGCCGTCTACCATTGCAGAGAGCAGGAGAGGAAGGTGATGGCCGACGAGAAGCAGAATGACGACGACGACGACGACGACGATGAAGATGAGGATGAGGAGGATGCTGAGGTTGAGGCAGTTGCTGCTGCTGCACCTGTGCACGACTGCTCTTCGATTCATCCAACATCTGCTGCTGCTGCTGCTGCTGCTGCTGCTGCAGACTCCGATCAGTCCATCAATTCAAAGGTGAGAAACGAAGACGACAAGAGTAATATTTCAGTCTTCTTTCATTTCATCCATAAAGACTAATCCACCTGTATTATTATAATAATATAATACCTATGCACGTCGTCCGTTCGTGTGTAAAGCAGCGTGTCTGTTTCGTAGATTTGAATTGATAGCCTACTTGTGCGCTGCGAATAATTATTATTGTTATTGTTCGCTTGTGTTTCATGAATACTTTGGAATGCGAAATGTCTGACGAAAGACATTGAAGGATTTGTTAGAACTAGAGAACCATGATAGTGTCTGACGATAGTGTCTGACGATAGTGTCTGATGATAGTGTCTGATGATAGTGTCTGACGATAGTGTCTGATGATAGTGTCTGACGATAGTGTCTGACGATAGTGTCTGACGATAGTGTCTGACGATAGTGTCTGATGATAGTGTCTGACGATAGTGCCTGACGATAGTGTCTGACGATAGTGTCTGACGATAGTGTCTGACTATAGTGTCTGATGATAGTGTCTGATGATAGTGTCTGACGATAGTGTCTGATGATAGTGTCTGACGATAGTGTCTGACGATAGTGTCTGATGATAGTGTCTGACGATAGTGTCTGACGATAGTGTCTGATGATAGTGTCTGATGATAGTGTCTGACGATAGTGTCTGACGATAGTGTCTGACGATAGTGTCTGACGATAGTGTCTGACGATAGTGTCTGACGATAGTGTCTGACGATAGTGTCTGATGATAGTGTCTGACGATAGTGTCTGACGATAGTGTCTGACGATAGTGTCTGACGATAGTGTCTGATGATAGTGTCTGACGATAGTGTCTGACGATAGTGTCTGACGATAGTGTCTGATGATAGTGTCTGACGATAGTGTCTGACGATAGAGTCTGATGATAGTGTCTGATGATAGCGTCTGACGATAGTGTCTGATGATAGTGTCTGACGATAGTGTCTGACGATAGTGTCTGACGAAAGTGTCTGGTGGAAGAGTCTTCTGCAACTGCAAACTGTTACACTCTTATCTCGGAAGATTGTCATCGTACGTCACACTTCTGCTGCTACTGCTGCTGCTACTGCTGCTGCTACTACTACTGCTGCTGCTACAGCTGCTTCTGCTGCTGCTAATACTGCTGCTGCTACTACTGCTGCTGCTACAGCTGCTGCTGCTACTACTTCTGCTGCTGCTACTGCTGCTGCTGCTACTACTACTGCTGCTGCTACAGCTGCTGCTGCTACTACTTCTGCTGCTGCTACTGCTGCTGCTACTACTACTGCTGCTGCTACAGCTGCTGCTGCTACTACTGCTGCTGCTGCTACTACTGCTGCTGCTACAGCTGCTGCTGCTACTACTGCTGCTGCTACTACTGCTGCTGCTACAGCTGCTGCTGCTACTACTGCTGCTGCTGCTACTACTGCTGCTGCTACTACTGCTGCTGATGCTGCTACTGCTGCTGCTACTGCTGCTGCTGCTGTATCAGATCTGCTACAGCGGATGAATCGAACAAATTACGATTGGCGACTTGATTCGGTCTCGTATAGTAAATACAGAGACGAAATTTGGTCAAACGACGACGAGGACTAGCAAGACACGTGACTACGGGGGATGGGGGATAGGGATTGGGATAGGTGGAAGGGGAATGGGGGAAGTTGGGGTGAGTTCGGCTGAAATCGATTTGATCTGAGTCGAATTCAGATCAAATCAACTGAATCGTTTTCTGATCAACTTGCTGATTTATTCATTAATTTATATATCGCCTCTTACGTTGAAGAAACTACCCAGAGGCGCTCCCGGCACCAGCTCAGCGAAGAGGGACATTTGGATGCAACCAAGGCGCTTCAGTAAGAGAATCACAGAGCAGGTTCATTTCAAGGTCAGTCCGTTAATTCCCTCATGAAGCAGCCGCAGTTCAAATGAAGCCCGATCCACCACCCAACCATAACCATAACCATAACCATAACCACAACCACAACCATAACCATAACCATAACCATAACCATAACCATAACCATAACCCCAACCACAACCACAACCACAACCATAACCATAACCATAACCCCAACCACAACCACAACCACAACCATAACCATAACCAAAACCACAACCATAACCATACCTATCACCACAACCACAACCACAACCACAACCATAACCATAACCACAACCACAACCATAACCATAACCATAACCACAACCACAACCACAACCATAACCATAACCATAACCACAACCACAACCACAACCACAGCCACAACCACAACCACAACCACAACCACAACCACAACCACAACCACAACCACAACCACAATCACAATCACAATCACAACCACAACCACAACCACAACCACAACCATAACCATAACCATAACCATAACCATAACTATAACCACAACCACAACCACAACCATAACCATAACCACAACCACAACCACAACCATAACCATAACCATAACCACAACCACAACCACAACCACAGCCACAACCACAACCACAACCACAACCACAACCACAACCACAACCACAACCACAACCACAATCACAATCACAATCACAACCACAACCACAACCACAACCACAACCACAACCATATCCATAACCATAACCGCAACCATAACCATAACCATAACCACAACCATAACCATAACCATAACCATAACCACGGTGAAGTCCAGTTTCATAGCTTTGGTCGTTTTGGCCCCTGTTGGTATTCATCATTTAGCAGAGTCAACGTTAAAGTCTGAAAAAATTTAGTAATAACGCCTTCTGTATGCGCTCTTAATCTCTCCATTCAGTGTTCACCTAATAAGTAAGAAAAAAGCGTTTCGATTTGAAAAGTGCCGTACGACTATTTCTACTTCAAACCAAAATTATGTCGTCAGAATATTTTGACAAAACGGAGTTTTGCAGTTTTCTCGTTTGCTTCAATTTCCTCCAAACGTTCGAAAATGACTCGAACCTGATCTGCCTGATTCTCTGTCTGTCTGTCTGTCCGTCCGTCTGTCTGTCTGTCTGTCTGTCTGTCTGTCTGTCTGTCTGTCTCTCTCTCTCTCTTTCTCTCTCTCTCTCTCGTTTCCTCTCTCAGCGGAAAAGTGTACATTGAACGACATTTCTTCTGTAGCATTCATGACATTTTGTTCCTATGTCCTCCCTCACTCCCTTCCTCCCTTCCTCCTTCCTCCCTCCCTCCCTCCCTCCCTTCCTCCCTCCTTACCTCCCTTCTTACCTCCCTCCTCCCTCCATCCATCCCTTCCTCCCTCCCTACCTCCCTCCATCCCATCCTCCCTCCCTTCCTGCCCCCTTCCTTCCTTCCTACCTTCCTTCCTTCCTACCTTCCTTCCTTTCTTCCTTCATTCCTCTTCCTCCCTTCCTTCCTCCCTACCTTCCATCCTTCCTTCCTCCTTTTTTTTCCTTTTTTTCCCTTTAATCCTTTCTTTCTTCCTTCCTTCCTTCCATTCTGTCTTCCTTCTTTCCTTACTTCTTCCTTCAATCCTTCCTTCCTTCAATCCTTCCTTCAAACCTTTCTTTCTTCCTTCAATCTTTCCTTCAATACTTCCTTCTTTTCTTCCTTTCTTTTATCCTTTCTTCCTTTCTTTGTTTTACTTCCTTCCTTCCTTGTTTTCTTACTTCCATTCTGTCTTCCTTCTTTCCTTACTCCTTCCTTCAATCCTTCCTTCCTTCAATCCTTCCTTCAAACCTTTCTTTCTTCCTTCAATCTTTTCTTCAATACTTCCTTCTTTACTACCTTTCTTTTATCCTTTCTTCCTTTCTTCGTTTTACTTTCTTCCTCCCTTCCTTCCTTCAATCCTTCCTTAAATTCTTCCTTCCTTCTTTTCTTCCTTTCTTCCATCCTTACTTCCTTCCTTGCTTTCTTCCTTGCTTTCTTTCCTCCTTTCTTCCTTCATCCAATCTTTCCTTCTTTATTTCAATCCTTACTTTCTTCCTTCCTTCAATCCTTCCTTTCTTCAATCCTTCTTTCTTTTCTTCCCTTCTTCCTTCAATCTTTCCTTCAATACTTCCTTCTTTCCTTCCTTTCTTTATCCTTTCTTCCTTTCTTCGTTTTTCTTCCTTTATTCCTTTCTTCCTTCCTTCCTTCCTTCAATACTTTAATTTTTCCTTTCTTCTTTTCTGTACTCAATACCATTTATTCACTTCACATCTTTCTTACTCTCCTCCTTGCTTCTCCACTGTTTTGTCCTTTTCTTTTGTCTATCCATTGTCCTTTCCATACTCGTTCCCTCCCATATCTCTTCCTTCCGTCGATTCTGGAAATGAGCAAAACTCGCATTTTTCGTTGACCTTTGATATTTTCATCTCGAGATGATCTCAAAGTCAATGCAACGAATTTGAATGATTTTTGTTACATAGAGAATGAGGGACGATCAAAATGGAGACAGCGAAGCACGGAGACCAGCGGCAGGAGGAGGAGGAAAAGAAAAAGGAGGAAAAGGAGGAGGAGGAGGAAGAGGAGGAGGAGGTGGCAGTCGATCTGCATTCAACGAATGCATGTCATCGTCGTTTGAGGTTGGTTGTTTCCATTGACAACTCCAATCAAACGACCATCTTATTTGATGTCGCTTTCAAAGGGAAGGGAAAGGAAGAAGTAAGAATGGAAGGGGTGAGAATGGAAAGAGAAGGGTGAGAGGGAATGAAAGGGATGGGGTGAGAAGGGAAGAGAAGGGGTGAGAAGGGAAAAGAAGAAGGGAGAAGGGAAAGGAAGGTGTGAGAAGGGAAGGTAAGGTGTGAGAATGGAAGGTAAGGGATGAGAAGGGAAGGGGTGAGAAGGGAATAGAAGGATGAGAAGGAAAGGGGTGAGAAGTGAAAAGAAGAAGTGAGAAGGGAAAGGAAGGGAGGAAGGGGTGAGAAGGGAAGGTAAGAGATGAGAAGGGAAATGGTCAGAAGGGAAAGAAAGAAGTGAGAAGGAATGGGAAGTAATGAGGATAGAAGGGAAGGGAAAGAGTGAAAAGGGAAGGGGTGAGAAGGGAAGGAAAGGAGTGAAAAGGGGAGGGTGAGAAGGGAAGTGAAGGGGTGTGAAGAAAAGAGAAAGGAAGGGATAGAAATAGAAGGGAAGAAGAGACTGGTCAGAGAGAAGGAAGAGCGGCAAGGAAAGTGTGAAGGAAATGAGAACGAGAACAATTATGGAAGATTTGGATGGCAAGCAGGAGTAAGAGGAGATACAGATAGACAGACAGACAGACAGACAGACAGACACACGACAGAAAGACAGACAGACAGACAGACAGACACACGACAGAAAGACAGACAGACAGACAGACAGACACACGACAGAAAGACAGACAGACAGACAGACAGAATCAAAGATAATTATAGCGAGTGGCGAAAGCGGAAACAGAATGGCATTTAAATTATTTTGCAGCTACTTCATCCCAACTTCAGAAAAGAAGTTTCTTTGATTAAATTATAAATAATATAAATATAATATATACACTGTGTCTACGTTAAAGTAGAACCCACAAAAAAGTGTCATAACTCGGTCAAAACAGTTAGGGTTTGTCTGAAATTTTAAACACAACAACAGTGACCAACTGACCATATTTACACGCGATCCTAAAGCCGATTAGAAATATTCTGTAGTTTATCAAAATTTATGAGCGTTTGAGATGCAGCACAGAAAAATGCAACTTTCCAACATGCAAAAGCTGAAAAGAAGTAAAATTCAGCTAAATATGGTGCTCAAAATGTCATTTTTGTTCACGAACACACGACCATGGACGTAGGGGCTACAGCCTGTTTGATGTCCGGTCGATGATCACCTGGTCAAACAGCTGCCACTCTTCAATCAGACGCGCCCTACGGTTATTATCGATGTCATGAATACGGGAACGAATAACGCGCTACTCCGGTACATGTACCGGGATCGAGGTCTGGACTGCTAGGCGGCCCCAGCTGCGGATATGAAGCCGAGTGTCTTCCGGGACAGCTACTACACTACTACGTCTTTGCTCGGTGGTGGAGAAATGGGTGACTTTGGGGACAAATTGAGACGGTGTGACCTCCCTCTTTCTCTTTCTAAGAGAAGCTACTAAAACGGTGACGACGTTGAGTAAGTTTCGTTGACAATAATTCTTAAATATTAACTTGTCTCTCTCTTTTCTCTTGCATCTGTCACATCTTCTCCACGTGACGTCATCACACTTCCGGTTGAACAGCGGAAGCGGGCAAAGGAGTTACGCGATGGTGGTGACGTCATCTTCATTGACGTCGCCGATGACTCATCGTTGACTGACATTTCTGGAGACAGTGGATTGGGAGCGACGATGGAAGAGATCGACAGATGGATGACCATCGGCGGCGGACCACATCACCAGCACCAGCACCAGCAGCAGCACCAGCAGCAGCATTTTAATCATCCAATGACTCCAGGTACAATGTATGCTGCAAGAAAGCTCTTCGTTCTTCTTTGTTCTTCCACTTTATATATAATGGATGAGAAGAAAGGCCAAAGATGGTGGGAGGGTCGACTGATGAAGCTGCTACTATAAAATTGTGGAAATGTGATAAAGACAAGCAGACAGACAGACACAGACAGACAGACAGACAGACAGACGGACTACAGAAAGAAACAAGTAAAGACCGAGACAGACATATAGAGAGACAAAAGACATATAGAGAGACAAAAACCAAAGAGAGATATAGAGACATACATAGGCTACATTCAGACATCCAGAAATGCAGACAGACGGACAGACGTACAGACAAACAGACAGATAGACAGATAGATAGACAGACAGACATATAGACAGACAGACAGATAGACAGACAGATAGACAGACAGACAAACAGACAGATAGACAGACAGATAGACAGACGGACATATAGACAGACAGACAAACAGACAGATAGACAGACAGATAGACAGACAGACAAACAGACAGATAGACAGACAGATAGACAGACGGACAGACAGATAGACAGACGGACAGACGTACAGACAAACAGACAGATAGGCAGACAGGCAGACAGACATATAGAGAGCGAATGATTGCAAAAGATTCTTGAGCTACATAAATTATTTATCATCTATTCTATGTGGATATGAGCTGTGATGCAATCCAAACAATACGAAGTGAATAAGTAAGAACTTAATGACGACTCTCGCCTCCGTCCGTCTGTTTGGTCTGTTTGGTTTGTTTGGTCTGTTTGGTCTGTTTGGTCTGTTTGGTCTATTCGGTCTGTTTGGTCTGTTTGGTCTGTTTGATCTGTTTCTTTAATCTGTTTATAAATTACTAGCTGAACCCGGCCACGCATTGCTGTGGCTGAAAAGAGCATACAACCATCCCAACCTACCTCCCCCAACCCCCTCCCCCACCCCTCCTCTTCCCCTCCCCAACCCTCCCCCTTCGCCTGCCCCTCCCCTCCCCTTACCCTCACCTCACCCTCCACTCCCCCACCCCCTCCCCCACCCCTCCGCACCCCTCCCCGTCCCCGTCCCCCTCCCCTCCCCCTGCCCCTCCCCTCCGCCTACCTCTCTCTGCATCCCTCCCTCCTCCATCGCTCCCCTCCGCTCCCTCCCCACCCTCTTCGTCCCGCTCCCTCCGGTCTTTTCCTCCCTCACATCGTCCCTTCCTGACAGCGGATAGAGCCCAAGAAAGGTGAAAGGCCGATTTCGTTTTTGAATGAAGGGAAATTATTATGCAACTCGCTTATGACGTCACGGCACTCGACCTCATTCTATGTTTCGTCCGCGACGTTTAAAATTGTATAGCTCAAATAGTCGACGAATTTGATCAAATATTGTTGTTAAAGATTGCGTTTTTTTGGGGGGGGAAACCATTCAAAGAACACTCACGTATTCGAATGGAACGTTTTGGTGAGATTTTGAAAAGAATCGGTGCGTTACTTTGGGAGATCCTATCATTTTCAATTTGGTGCGAACGCCGCTACATTTTTATTTATATAGATTGGTCTGCTTGCTAAGTCTGCTTGGTCTGTTTGGTCCATTTGGTTTATTTGGTCTGTTTTGGTCGACGGAGGCTTTGCTTGGAGAAGATGATTGAGGAAACATTGGAAAAGTATTCCACGTGGAAATCACGGTCGTCTCCGTCTCCTCCGTCTCATCCGCGACAAACAGACGCCAACGAACGAGTCATTGGGAGAGGAAAGAAGGACAAATGAATCGGTCCGTAATGGAAGAGGAGGAAGAGGAGGAGGAGGAGGAAAAGAAGGAGGAAGAGGAGGAGGAGGAAAAGGAGGAGGAAGAGGAGGAGAAGAAGGAGGAAAAGAAGAAAAAGGAGGATGCTGAGGGGGAGGAGTAGAAGGAGGAGGATGATAAGGTAAAAGAGTAGGACGAGGAGGACAAGGTGAAGGAGTAGGAGGAGGAGGAGGAGGATGGATCAGTTGATGTTGAGTTGGTGGGGTCTTTCAGAAAGTCCCTGATGGGATACGACGACGACGACGACGACGACGACGACGACGACGACGACGACGACGACGATGATGATTGTGATGACGGTGACAGGGACATGTACACATTGGACAGGGACAGGGACTGGGACTGAGGCAGGGACGGGGACAGAAAGTGTTGGAAGACAATTGAGAAGAAGAAAAGTTCTCAACAATAATTTCTTATCGTCGAAATCGTCATCATCGACGTCATCATCGACGTCATCATCAACGTCAACATCGACGTCATCATCAACGTCATCATCGACGTCATCATCGACGTCATCATCGACGTCATCATCGACGTCATCATCGACGTCATCATCGACGTCATAATCCACGTCATGGACATCGTACATTTTCCTGGGATTAATGAGTGCAGCTGTTTTCTGTCGTACAGATGCAACGAATAGATGGATGAAAGAAGAGATGATCGTCGTCGGTCGACAGCAGCAGCAGCAGCAGCAGCAGCAGCAGCAGCAGCAGCTCTACAGCTACTGCTCTCTTCCCCGGACCAGCAGCAACAGCAACAACAGCCGCATCATTTCTACCAAAGCAGGTGCTGCTGCTGCTGCTTCTGCTGCTGCTGCCGTTCCTTCCTTGACAAGTACGTTTAAAGGAGGAGTGCCTCACAACAGTTGCGCCACTCAGATCGTTGCCCTGCATGGAGCATCACCCCATCACATGCCCGGAAGAGGAGGATCAGGAGGAGGAGGAAGAGGAGGAGGATCAGGAGAAGGAGGAAGAGGAGAATGCGACGCCTACGATGACGCCATCTACCGATGCAGCAGCAGCAGCCGCTGTGCTCAGCCGCTGGCTCCATGCATTGGGCTTTTCAACGACGGCGGTGGCCACATCAAAGAAGATGAAAAGTGCCGACGACGACAAGATGAAGAGCGAGAGATGAGCGAAAGTCTGATGGACGAGATTCACAGGTTCAAAAGAAGAATGGCCAAGTTGGGATCACCACCACCACCACCGCCGCAGCCTCTGTCTCCGCCGACGACGACGACGCAGCACAGCTCCTCAGCATCGCCGCTTCATCGGTGGCGAATGCAGCCGGATGAAAAACCGAGAAGAGATGAGGAGGAAGAAGAAGACAACGACGACCGAAGCAACGGACCCAGAGAATGCAACGCTTCAAAAGACACAGCGCTTTATGACGAGGTCGATGACAACGAGGAGGAGGAGGAGGACTACGAGGAGGAGGATGATGAGGATGGAGATGACTATGAGCAAGTGGAGGAGAAGGGATGGAGGAGGGATGAGAGGCAATACTTGCGTCCTATGTTCTCTAAACCAGAGACGATGTCGTCATAGGATGACGATTGATGACGTCACTTCCGCTCTTCTGCTTCTTCGATTCTAGCTTTGAACAACGACGACGACAAGCGAAAGAAGGAAGCCTCGCTTTCGATCTCAGCAGACGATTTTCAATATTATGCGAAAATAATTATTGAATTTTAACGAACAAAAATAATGAAAAACGGAAGAAAAGCGAAGAGTTTTCGCTTCGAGAAAGAGGCTGATGTCGAATGCGAAGACCAACACGATAAGATTGGCTTTGCTGCCTGTCCAATGATTTAGAAGGAAAGAAAAAAGGAAAAGTGTCTGTCTGTCTGTCTGTCTGTCTGTCTGTCTGTCTGTCTGTCTGTCTGTCTGTCTGTCTGTCTGTCTGTCTGTCTGTCTGTCTGTCTGTCTGTCTGTCTGTCTGTCTGTCTGTCTGTCTGTCTGTCTGTCTGTCTGTCTCATATCTCCTTTCTCATCCCTTCTCTGTCTCCAATCCTCATCTTCTCTGCTCTCTGTCTTCAATCCTCATCTTCTCTGCTCTCTGTCTCCAACCATCATCTTCTCTGCTCTCTGTCTCCAACCCTCATCTTCTCTGCTCTCTGTCTCCAACCCTCATCTTCTCTGCTCTCTGTCTCCAACCCTCATCTTCTCTGCTCTCTGTCTCCAACCCTCATCTTCTCTGCTCTCTGTCTCCAATCCTCATCTGCTCTGCTCTCTGTCTCCAACCCTCATCTTCTCTGCTCTCTGTCTCCAACCCTCATCTTCTCTGCTCTCTGTCTCCAACCCTCATCTTCTCTGCTCTCTGTCTCCAACCCTCATCTTCTCTGCTCTCTGTCTCCAACCATCATCTTCTCTGCTCTCTGTCTCCAACCCTCATCTTCTCTGCTCTCTGTCTCCAACCATCATCTTCTCTGCTCTCTGTCTCCAACCATCATCTTCTCTGCTCTCTGTCTCCATCCATCATCTTCTCTGCTCTCTGTCTCCAACTATCATCTTCTCTGCTCTCTGTCTCCAACCCTCATCTTCTCTGCTCTCTGTCTCCAACCCTCATCTTCTCTGCTCTCTGTCTCCAACCCTCATCTTCTCTGCTCTCTGTCTCCAACTATCATCTTCTCTGCTCTCTGTCTCCAACCATCATCTTCTCTGCTCTCTGTCTCCAACCCTCATCTTCTCTGCATGCTCTCTGCCTCTTTTTCTTCCACGAGATTAACAATTTCCTGTTCTATGATCCATGATTCAGTCAGATAATAAACATTGTTATTCCCCCCTTCGTCGTCGTCGTCATCATCATCATCTCTTCAATCGTCCCTAAACTCAACGATTCTTTTCTTTATAGCACTTCTCCCAGAAACTATATTCCGCTCTTTAAGGCCCCGCTCCGCCTCGCTGAGCCCCATCCCACCTCGCCTCCCATGATGAGGACGGTCAGGGGCGGATCTAGGGCGCAAATCTGTTTTCTTAGTCATGTCCTACTTTCACCTTTGCCCACTTCGTTCATCGAACACTTCTTCTGCCCCCTCCCATCAGAAATGTCCATGGGACGTCCCCACCCCCATTATGTTTCAAGAAGTGTTCGAACAATGGAGTGGGCAAAGGTGAAAGTAGGATCATATGACTAAGAAAACAGATGATCATTGTAGCATTTGCTTCGAAAAATGGTAGGCTATGTTCACAGGCGTCGGTCGATGAAATGACTAAGAAAGGCCATCAGCTTTTTCGGCCAAAGACCAACGAAATGTTTTCCGACCCAAAGTCAAAAATTTTGCTCCCCCCCCCCTTAGAAAACTTCTGTATCCGCCTATAATTATTGCTGCTGCTGTTGCTGCTGCTGCTGCTGTTGCTGCTGCTGCTGTTGCTGCTGCTGCTGTTGCTACTGCTGCTGCTGCTGCTGCTGCTGCTGCTGCTGCTGTTTATAATTATAGGCTCGTTTAGTTGTACGTTTGTGAGAAAAGAAGAGCGACAACAACATGCAGGAGCAAAGAAACTGACATTATTATTATATTATTATTTTGTTCATTAGAAAGTAATCTGATTGATTTGCTTTTTGCGTTGACAATAATTATGCATTGTACGTAGTTCTAAATGGAAAATAGTTGAGGATTAAGTCGGTTTCAATGGAACGGTCCACACAGTCGTTTCGACGTCATGCAGAAACCAAAGTGTTGCTCACAATACAGGATTGTATAACAATAATAAATTATTATGTTGAAAGATCTTTACTAGGCTGCGGCTACATATTAACATGTCTAGCGTCAAACAGAAGTAGAACTTTTTCCAATTTATATTTAAAATTATTCGATTATAATGATAATAATAACAATCAATGAAGTATGTATTGTACCGTATATATCTACTTATCTAATGCAAGCCAACAGTTAAATGTTCTAAATCTATATCTATATAAATAAAAATGAAACTTTCCAATAGTTCGTTATGAGTGTTCTCGAAAACTAACGGAAAGATTGTTTCGAAAATTTTACAAAACCTTCCATCCCAATAGCCTAGAACCGTGTTGTATAATGCTTTTTTCGAAAAAACGCAATCTTTTCCACAAAAAGTGAACTTTGCAATACGTTCGACCGCCATTTGCAAATTCAACCAAACCTCACGCTTGGGAGGGGGAGGGGAGGGGGAGGAGGAGGGAGGAGGGGAGGGAAGAGAAGGGGAGGGGAGGAGGAGGGGAGGGAGAGGGGGAGGGGAGGGGAGGGAGAGGGGAGGGGAAGGAGGAGGAGAGGGGAGGGAGAGGGGAGGGGAGGGAGAGGTCTTTTTTGCCACAGCAACGCGTGGCTGGGTACAGCTAGTATTAAATAAAATTTGTGTGCGTGTTTTTATGTGCCACGGATTTTCACAAAGTGCGCACTGACAACTGCAACGGTCGATGACAAAACGCAATGACCAATGAACCAATGCTGGGTGAAGCTAGGTTAAGGTTATGGTAGGGACTAAGGCAGGGCTTAAACTGTGGCAGGACGGTCATAGACGGCGTCCTGGCACTTATTTTCAAATCTCTATGCCGTCCTGCCACTTGTTTGTCTGTCACCTTGTCACCTTGTGCTGTCAGTTCGTTGAAAACTCTAGCGATCGACAAGGCCAGCCTTCATTTTTGGCTGTCCTCATCGATTTTCTTGGCATATTGACAGGGGTGGTTTGCCATTGCCTTCCCCTGGTTTTTGCCTGCCGTGCCCGTTCGTTCACTTTCCCATTACAGGAAAGTTACTAACGGTCTGCACCACTTGAAGGTGGGCACGGAGGACTTTGGTTCAACAGCCCAGGTCGGTTCCGAGTCTACGATCAAAAGATGCGTCGGTCAGGTCTCCTCCCCGTTTTACTTTAGCAAGCTAAAGTAGGAAGAGGAGTGAGGCAAGGATGCCCCCTGTCACCAATTCTATTTAACATCTATATTGAAGAAATTGTCAGAGAAACGTTGGATGGGCTGGAGGAGGGGATAAAAGTGGGTGGGAAAATGGTGAAAGCACTAAGATTTGCAGACGACCAGGCGATGTTGGCTGGCAGTCAGGAAGGCTTACAAAAGATGATGGACCGCTTAAATACGACATCGCTGAACTACGACATGAAAATAAACATAAAGAAAACAAAGGTGATGAAGATAAGTAAGAGAGGAGAGGAAACGGTAAATATCACATTAAATGGGGAGGAAATAGAACAGGTGAAGAAGTTCTGCTATCTGGGAAGTGTGGTTACAGAGGATGCAAGGTGTCACGTAGAAATAAAAAGAAGAATAGCTATGGGAAAAGATGCATTCTACAAGAGGGGGGAGCTACTCAGAGGAAGTCTAAACATGAATCTGAAGAAGAGAATGGTGAAGACATTGGTGTGGAGTGTTGTCCTGTACGGCTCGGAAACGTGGACAATGCGACAAGAGGACATAAAGCGACTGGAGGCCTTCGAGATGTGGATATGGCGCAGAATGGAGAGAATCAGCTGGGTTGAGCGAAAAACGAACGAGGAAATCCTACAATTGGTGGAAGAAAAGAGATCACTGATGGACACTATACGTAGGCGACAGAAGAAATGGATAGGACACATCTTAAGGAGCGACACCCTACTAAAAGACATCATTGAGGGAAGAATGGAGGGGAAAAGGATGCGCGGCAGACCAAGAACAATGCTGCTGGACTGGATGCTGTCAGAAGAGGGATACAGTGGAATGAAAAGAGAAGCTCAGGACAGAGAAAAATGGCGTCGTTGGACATACGAACCTGCCTGACGGCAGAGAACATGAAGAAGAAGAAGAAGCTAAAGCGGCTGAAGAACCTTAGCAGACCCAAATTATTTGTCTAGCACACCTTAAAATGTATGGGGCGTCCTGGCATTTCTTTTGGAAAGGTGAGGGGCGTCCAAGCACTTTTTTTTACACTTTTAGCACTGGACTAAGGTTATCGTAAGGACTAAGGTTAGGGTAAGGACTAAGGTTAAGGTTAGGACAAAGGTTATGGTAAGAATAAGATGAAGGTGATAAAACAAGGTTATGGTAAAGACTAATGTTATTATCAGCCGACGAGTCAACATCTCTCTTGCAAGCGTTTTCCTTAGACCCGTTTTTTCCAGACATAACACCATTTCAAAGTAAACATCATTCTGACCAAAGGTAGGAAACTCTGCCACGGCAATTGGCATTTAAAACATCCTAGCTTTTTGTCGTGCCAGTCCCAAGCCTGGTAAAATAACAAGGAGGAGTGAGCTGCTTTTTAACATCCAACGGCTGATTTTGTCAATTACGTACTTATCTTCCATCATTGTCACTTCGTCCTTTTTGAACTCCAGGGTTCGGCCTGAGCCAGTGCTTCATGTCTTTTGGCATGAATTGTAGTGTTTTCGACCTAACCCGAAAGCTGACAAAATCTTTCAGCAGGTTCAAGCAAACAAAAAAATTCAAGATCTGTCATAAAGTAAGACAGACTTGAATGGTCTTGCAACTCTTGCAATCGAATATGATCTTCCAAAATCATTGATCATCTGCGAGGATATTATAAAGATTTTTTGCAGTTAAATAGATGTCGCATCCCGTGTGAAAGGGCGCATTTTTATCCTAGTGGTAGGCTATACGGATTGGTTTTACTGACTGAAATGCTTCCATATTCAACAAAACTCCCAGTTTTCTTATGAAATATATAATATAAAGTTATCCAATTTCCAAAGACACAAACAAACAATAATCCTATTTACCTAGTGTGGCGAGTTATCTAAGAATTATTTCATTTGTGCTTATCTGTCGAGTAGTATGATACTCGATTGACTTCAGTTTCTCTCCGAACAGTTGAAATGTAGTCATGGAAGAAACCACATCAACCGTCTTACTCGTATCTTACCATATCTGGGTTGCCCGTATTCACCATGCAGCACTCTTCTTCTGCAGACCAAAACGTCCGTTGAACTGCACCCGCCGATCATACTTTGATCTGTCGGTTGACACTCCGAACAGACCAATTACCTTCGTCTCTACTCTGGAATTACAACTTTAGATTGACGGCCCATGCGAATCAATCCACCATTTCCAGTTATACCAGTTGTAGAGAGTCCAACTCTCAACGTCTCTTTCGCTGACGTCAGTTTTCCACCGTCACGTCCTTCGTTTTCCAGGTTGCGCACGTCGTGGATTGGCTAAGCGTCGTTTGGTTGGCATGGTAACCTTGAAGTCACTTCACTGTGTTTGGCTGCAGGCCTTGATTTTTATGTATCTCATGTTTTATATTTTGCCACACACACTCGCCAATTAAATTGTCTAGCTTAAATATTACCTAGAATTAATAATCATACGTACATAGCAATTGTTTAATTTGATAAGCGTTTAATCTAGCCATCTCTCGGGCATGTTTCTTTCATCTAAGGAGAATCAGACAGCTCCGCTCTACTCTTGACTCAGCATCACTGAAAACACTGATTCACTGCCTTGTTCTTACGCGACTTGACTACTGTAACTCGGTACTTTACGGTCTCCCTAAATGTACACTTCTTCCTCTAACTAGAATACTTCATCAAGCTGCAAGACTGTGTCTTGGACTCTCTTACAGAGACCACATCACACCAGCTCTGCGCTCTTTACACTGGCTGCCTGTATGTGAGCGCATTCGCTTCAAGCTGGCACTTCTCTTGTACAAAGCATGCACTGATCACCTGCCATCCTACTTATCTTCTATGATCACATCTTGTAACTCTGTTAAAGGTCGCTCTTCTCTTCTATCAGCATCTGCTGGAAAGTATGTAGTTCCTGGTACGGTACACATCTTGTTTTTGGCCGGCGTTCTTTCACATTTGCTGGTCCCTTCGTCTGGAACTGTCTGCCTCCTTATGTTCGTAACTCCCCCAGCGAGTCTGTATTTCGTTTTAAACTGAAAACTTTCCTCTTTGAGTCTGCCTTTAGATAGTTTTAATTTCCACCGAACTTCAATGTGCACTTCTGAGCTTTGTAAGAAGGGCATTATCAAATTTCAGTTGTATTGTATTGTATTAATCTAACCGCTACAATAGGCCTACAGAAAAGTTGCACTTTGATTAGGCCTAGCTAGCCTGCCATGGTATAAATAATTATTAGAAATTGCAGATCTTAATAATAATTAAGAACTGATTAAAATTATCAATGTTTGCGTTGTATAGCCTACTTCGCTTATCCAACAAATTAAGTTGACAGACCGCAACAGTAGTAGTATTAGGGGCCTTCTAGCATATTTTCTATTTGAGCTAATAAACAAATTAAATAGGGTTAAAAGCAGTTAAATTCTTTTGGATAAGCTTTGGTTAAACAGCGAGCAATGAGCGTTTTAGATAGCCCATCACCTAGGATTATAATTATACCGAAGCATGCAGCAGGCATCGGCGTTCGTATACCTCGCCAGTAATATAATTAAGCGTCTGGCATGCGATCAGCAGGGCTAAGGTCGTAAGAATACTGCCGAAAAGTCTCTAGCTAATATACTTAGTGCGATGTGCGAATAAACGAATATCTCGATAAAATCGGTGTTGGTTACGAAAACTATGCCACTACCGGTTGAATTGTTATACGCAGCTCCCGTTCCCCCTCCGCCCGCAATTTGCATGTAATTCGCCCCATTTTTATACAGGAAGACGTTACCATGAGCGGTATTAGTGTCACAAAATTCTATATACGTCGAAACCAAATAGTATCCGGCTTTTCCGGGAGTGACACGAGTCAGTCTCGTACTTATGCCAGCATTGGTTTTGAATCTTACACTATCGAAAGAAACTCTTGTGTGAGTTTTAGCGTCTATGGCTTGACGAGTTAAAGAATGAATGCTAAGCGCGGGACCGATTGAGATAGAATCTACATACTGCTTCGTAGCTGCATCGCTGGCGCTGTTGGGATCGTGTAGACCTGTAATGTAACCATCATGCATAAAGATGGTTGTATGCACATTTATTTGAGATGAAATATTGTATTGCGTCGACTTAACCATCTCTAACATGATTTCATTGTTTATTCTAAAACGAAATCCATCCATCGATTGTAATGTAATAGGATTGTTTAACGAACATTGTAGTTTATTTCGTATACTACCTAAGAAAATAGTGAATTCTTTATTATCTCCTCTCAAGTCCTTACAACCCATTGAACGCAGACGATCGGAGCCAACGTTTAAGATTAGATCACCAGTCATGGTATCACCAGTTTTAGACACCTTCAATGTAACTTGTTCATCAACGTATTTCTTATTCGTCAAATGATTATCGTTGGACGGAGAATCGTCGTGATTCGTTATCAAATCAATGGCTTGACCTCGACTTAAGGCTTCATCCATTCCTGCTGTCGAAGTGTTCGTTGTAGGCAGTCCTTTAATTTTGTGTCCACCCATTTTTAGATTTCCAGTCGCGGGGTTTGTTCCATCCAATCGAAGAAAACTCTCATTTATTTGACTAAGAGTAACTCCTCCAGCGATTACTCTTTGTGATGAACCAACATCAGTGTGACCAAATTTATCAACAGGCATTTTATATATAATAATTTTTAATGCAAGCCATTTATAACTTCTTGAAAATTCATTCCATTGTTCATCGTTTTCTTCAATACATACAGACACAAATGACCACAAAATACTTCGTTATCGGGTTGTATTCGCTCGCTGTTATATAACACTGGACGGCGTAAATACTTTATCAGTTCCAGAGGGGGAGGAAGGCCGTAACTATCGAAATATATTTTCTCATTACCGCTCTTTAAGAAAGAGCACCAATGCTGACCGGTTCCTTTAGAATCATCTAGATTCAATACCCCACATTCAATCCGTCTAGGTTTATTCGGCAGCTCGTCTCGCACGAAAACGCCTCTAAAATTCGGAATATTCAGCTTCTTCGCGGCATCCAATAATTCAAAATTCGTTAACGGATGATTTGGAAGAACTACGCCTTCGACATCGATGTTTTTCACAGTTGCAGAACTCATTTTATATTTCATCTAAATGTTTTAAAAAGTAATTCGATTTTACTTCCTGCATTACATTATTAAATAGTTTTCAACAAATAGTGTCCATATGCTAAAGTATGAATGCCATCCTCCATTATTACTCGTTTATCGTCGTCGGCGGACAGCGCGACTTTATTAATTTCTTCCGTATAAATATCGTGATGATAAGATCTAATAACATTCATCGTTCGTTGTTGTTCTTTTTTGGTAAATAAGCAGTCTTTATAATCTTCGTGAGTAATAGTTTTCTGGACAACATTCTTCTTAATACCTTTACATTTCTTGTGCTCATCTCCAGCAGCCATCTTATAAGAATACAACTTTGCTCGCAAACCGACAAATTCTTCGATTTGTTTACCCGCTGCCTCGTCCTTGAACATGCCTATAACTTTTTTATTTACTCCAACCTCAATACCAGATGGATGATCTTTCGAGTATTCACTCGTATCGAATCGAGCTTTAATATCCTCTGCGATATCTGAGTAAAAGTCTTCAGTTTTAATTTCGTATGCCAAAGAATCTGTGTCGGTGAATAAAAGCTTGGCCCTATCTCCGTACTTGGTCTTGATGTAGTTATAATTGAAATCATACATTAAAGTTTTACTCAAGTCTAAAATACACATGCCAAGATAGATAGGTTTATTATAGAATAATTTAGTTCTTTTCATGTGAACGGCTATTAGATTTTCATCGAAAATGGTACAACTCTCGTAATTAGGTTTAGCTGCTAATTTAATAGCCTCCTTCTCTTGACACACTAACCTTACATCAACACGATTTTCAATGTTCTCACAAGTTTTACCAAAAACACTGTTATTCATTAGTTTGAAAAAGTCTTTCTCAAAGTCATTAGTAGCTTTCGTTCTAAGAGCTGTATTTAAATCGATATACTTTTTCAACCAATCACTTTCTTCGAATAGTATACCTCTATGCACTTTTGTTATTTTCAAACCTAAACTCTCATACAGCTTCAGATTATCGTAATGCAGCACATACTTCTTTTTATGGTTTAAGTTTGGAATTAACTTTTTGACTTTGTTAATCTCAATGCTTTCAGGAGCTAACGGATAATCGTTATGCAGGTCGTGTAACTCTTTAGGGTATTCCAAATCAACTTCCAATATGCATGGAATACTTCTCCAATTATTTAAATCAGCTTCATTCATCCATTTGAACCCGTGAGTAGGTAAAGGTTTGATCATAGCCCATCCATATAGATTATTCGCATCCAGGTAAGTGATAAATGTAGAATTTTCGTTGCTATTGAAATCGCTCATATATTTATTATTCGCTTTCCCGTAACGATTTGATATTGTGCTCACTCCTCCTCTCATCCCTTGCTTAATCATCAGAATCATATCGTAATCATTCAATAACTCCAATTTCACGCCTGTCAATTTTAAAGCGGCATCCCAGGCTAAACCAGGAGATGTAAAATACCATGCAGGGTCAAGCGTATAGTTCTTCATACACACATCTCTAAAGTTTTCGAAAACATCGGCAAGTAGCAGAACATCCGAAACGTTGTATAAATCGTGATATTCTCTGAATGTTTTGCATCCAAATTCTTTCCATACCGTTTGTGCATGCTCGTAGTCTTCATCGCTAATATTCGAATCATTTAGCTTAGAATAGAAAGCGGATTTTGGTGGTAGTTCGGTTTCATTAAAGGTAGTAAATGAATCGACGTAGTCATAAGGATATATGCCTTTTCGTAGCAAAAGATCGAGCTTCTTTCCTGTATATCGTTTACCAATATTTTTACACTGGTCTTTGCTTAGGTTCCTCGATAAAGCATCAAGACTCGAAGCCATAAATTTAAAACTGTCGATAAAACGCAGTTCTCGTCGTACTAGTATTTCTTTTCCATCTTTTACAAACTTATCAACTACGACATCTCTGCTAAAAGATATATACTTTTCCTCGTTATTAGGTATGCAGTTAATTTTCTCACCTCTCAGTTTCTTAATGAACAGATGACAATCGTACCCGGAAAGATTATGAAACACGACAGGGAAAAACTTGGGGACTTTATAGTCTAAATTACAAATGTTATGAGCAGCCCCTCTAAATTTACCGCTAAGATGACAGTGATCTCTAACTCGGTCTTCACCCAGCGTTTTTTCGCAGATATGACATACAGTAGCTCCATCGAAACACTTCTTGTCCTCTTCGGTAAATATCATCTTCTTGTGAAATTTGAATTGATTATATATTCGTTTTATATTCTCTTCGAGTTTATCTACAAATATTTGACCAACATCATCATCTTCACTTTCAGCCGTAAACGTCACAGGATCTTGAGAATATACACTATCGTCGAAACATTTTATGTGGTAACAAAAGGAGCTAGGAGTATGCTTTTGATATTTATTAGTGTACGACAACTCTGGATTTGGTTGGCATGTATCGATCGGTTTCACAAAAGACTCGAAATCTGCGTAGACTATAAAAGGAACCCTCATAGATCGGTTATAATTTTTAAAACTTAACATAGTTCCTGGCTCTGGCATTTCTATTTTTTGTGCGTTATGTTGTGAGCAGTACTCGCTGTGTTTCTTAAGCGAAACTACAGTTCTATAGCCGATCAAACATCTTTTACAGTAATGCATAGAATGGTGGGATTTTTCTGTTCGGAACGTCATCAATCTGTTAAAGTTTTTAATCCAACAATAGTGCTTCCTATCTCCATCAGATATGACTAGTAGATCAACACAAATATCGCTTTCACACTTAGACAGATAAAGCGGGTAGACAAATTTTTCGTAACCAAATACATTAACACTAATATTATTATTTCTCTCAAATTTACCTACCACATTAGCATCAGCAGCAACTGGAAATTCAATACCACCCCAATTAAGTTTTTTTGATTGTTCTTTCAAAGCTTTAGTTATTATCTGTGGGTTTTTTTCTACAGGGTTCAACGCTCTAGTAATACACCATTTGAAGCATTCTTCGTCGTCGTTTTTCATATTTATAATAGCCTTTTTATTAGCTAAGAAGTTGGGAAGCGGAATGTAAGAACTACCTCTTAAGGGTGTATATTTTACCGTATTTATATCTAATTTCACAACAGCTTTAAATCTCCAATTACTTCCTTGCATCTGAAAACTAGCAATAGACTCCATGATTTTATCCTTTTTTCTGCTGTATATTTCATTCAAGTCGGTAGCATCTAAAATAACTTCTGCCCTGGAAACGAATGGTATATCCTCTGAATTAACTACTCCAGATTTCATATCTACTCGTTCCATAGTACAAGTAAGAACTAAATTAGTCTTTGTCTGACGATTACTGGACAACAGATTTACTACCTGCGGTCTGACGAAATCAAGAAACGACGAGGCATCCATTCCATTAATTCCATCTATTCTATACTGCTTGGTGAATCCTTTAATAGCCGTCGCCGTTTCTCGAATTTTATTTTTATCAAATATCCTTGAAACAGTTGACTTCAATGATTCCAGTTTTTCATTAACTTCTCGTTCAGGCACATAACTAAGTAACCAATCCGCAAAATCATTAATTTTGGATCTAACCTTATTGGTGTATGTTCTCGTAGGCACTACTGGCTTGTACTTTCTCGGCGTAAGCGTAGGAACCTTAATGTCAGGAACCGACGAGTCAAGCAAGTGTTCAACATGGTCCATATTTCTTAAACTACTTTTCTTTAAATCCATTTTATCTTACCACGCAAAAATATTAATACTCTCGCACACTTTAATATCTCTCATACACTTTAATTTCATATCATTCTATCGCTCATACACTTTAATTTCGTATCTATCTTTCCAGACATTTCCGTTATGATAAGCTATTATGCCAGCACTCTGACCATACGCCTTAGCGGCTTTATACATCGATGGATACGAGGTAACAACGTTAGTCTCTCGATCTATAATATCTACTCTTCTCGGTTGTTTCCTGATACTACCCAGCGTGTCATGTCGATATGACACAGACTTGTAGTCCGTCGGAAGAATATTCTTTTCGATCAGTACAGCTATCATTTGAGGTTTGTTGAGATGCGAAGTACCTGTGATGTCGTGTCGCTTGGCCAACAATCTTAGCTCTGGTAGCTTCATAATATATAAGTATTCTTTAATTCAATTTTCCATACACAACACTCATTTTCTGACCATCCGATTGGAACTGCAGCAACCTATCCGAAATTACAACGGCGAAAGCTTCGGTGTCGGCTGGCACTGCTGCATTGAAAAGAGCCTTAATCTGTATATCAACGACAGATGATTTCAAACGCTCAGATTGTTTGCTTACATCGAACACGAACAACGGATATAATTCTTTATAATTTATAGGTGATATATTGCTTTGCGTAATCAACCGATCCATACCATAGAATTTTTGACTAAAGGAGGATGCGTCTCTGTACGCTCTGGAGAATTGTTGATTAGGAAACGACAGGTTATGATCTACAGCTGGATATCTTTCTTGATTCATCATCACATAAATGTTCTTGATATCGCAGTGATCAAAGAGCGATGGATTACTTTCCTGATCACCGCTACGACCCGTCTGAAATCCTACGATAATATATCTAGGCTTCTCGGGTGACGTTTTAACACTTAATCGCCAACTGAAACTTGTCGACTGAGGAACTGTTATCGTGTCGCATTGACGTGCTCTATACGCAACTGGCAACGTTAATTTTGATTCAATCGTCTTATACAACTGCATTCGTTCCATATCGGAAGGAATAACGTGTGGAATAAACCATGAAATTTTGTTTATAGCAACTTTTCCAGCAGCTGCAGCGTTATCGCGGAATATGGCATCATCATCAGCTTTACGAACTAAAGTCAGCGTCTGTTTAAAGCCGTAAATAATCTTGTCGTAATCATCACAAAATCCGAAAATATGCTTCAACGGAACAATAAAACTGAACATTCCCTTAGTGTTTGGCTTACGAATGAGAAAGATTTGTCTAGTGGAAAAGCCGACGTTGTCAGCAATAACAGCAGTCGCACCAGTGTCTTTATACCACAGCTGATTTAAGCCTTGAGTCAACTGAAAATCGTTTGGATACGTAAGTAAACCGAGCATCGTTGTAGCTTGACCCGGATGAAATAGCGTTTCAATTTCTTGATTAGATAACTGATAGGATATTTGACTGAATAGATGCATAAGCCCATTATTCGTAAGAGCGATTGCATCGGCATTAACGTATGCGGTGTCATCAGCTTTAATTAGTCTTCCTTCGAATTGCAGATACGACTCTGCTGGGTGACTGTATAAGTCTTGTAATTCAATATTTATTCTTATTTCCCCAGAACTGTTAAGATTAGTTCTCGCTACAGGTTCGTACTCGTGCCATTCGTATCGCTCGATACCTTCATCGATCAATGGTTGCTCTGTGAATCTTAGAATATCGGATTGCATTTTATTATACATATATTTTTAAATAAGAAAATACAGTTAAGCAAAATAAATTTAAACTGCCATTTTCAAACCACCTCCGTTTAAGCGTTTTACTAGATCTTGAATTCTAATAGCTCCTCCCGTCGATCCGAGTAATCTAGCTAGAATGACTTTAGTTTCCTGAGTTATAGGCTGCTGAGCTGTGGTTGGTGGGAGTATCTTATTGAGTAATCGTTTTCCAACGTCCATCGCCTTATCCTTAGCAACACCCCCAATCTCTTTGACAGCTGTGCTCGCAATTTGTTTGGCTGCATTCGATGTCACTAGTCTCTTGAGAAATCCTGCAATGGAATCGAATATTCCTGCTCCACCGACAACGTGTACTTTTTTATAACTTCTTTTCGCAACGACCAGCATTTCTATATCATTAATTTTTAATTAGATCATCAATTTTTAAATTAGATCATCAATTTTTTATATTAGATCATCAATTTTTTATATTCATCTTTGGTTATCACTCCCTGTCTCAGTAACTCATCCGTCATACCTACAATTTCATTTCTTACTCCTGTATTTCCCGCTTTGTAGCTATATATTCGCAACTCTAATTGTTTTACTAATTCGTTAGGATCTGAAGGAATGGTAATTATTCCGCTTCCTGTTTTACCTCTTAACTTTATGTAATCGTCCCATATGGGTTTTATTATCTTTGCATATTTTACACTTCTAGACGATTTAGGTTTGTTTGGTTTATTTGGCTGACTCATGGCATTCGTTTTAATTAGAATCTCGGCGTATTCTTCGAGATCACGATTATCATAAATTGAACTGTTTGGACTAGCTAACGTTAACAATTCCCATAATCCTGGAGTTCCTTGATAAGTTGTGGTTCCAACTGTAATATCATTTCCTTGGATTGAGGCTTCGCTGTCACCGATGTAGAATTTTCCATCTCTTGATCTTAATCCGAATGTTGTATCCACAAGTCTTCTATCGGAAGCATATTTTTTAAGGTATTCAACTGCAATATTTCCTAATTCTAACCTTCTAATGTCTTCTACTGGGTCATCGTCATCGTACGCCTCTATAGACGGATACTGGGGAAATTGAATAGTTTTCAACGAATCTGGAAGTGATTTTAGAGCGAGTGATGTTGCTGCAGAGTTATCTTTTATTGTCGACAGCAAAGCGTTTTGTTCTTTTGAAATTGCTGATTGAGAGTCGACTATTGGTTTGTAGATTTTCGTTAATTCTCGTTGAAGTCCAAGATCATCTATTCTCTCAGAGAGAAAGTTTTGTTTAATATTTTTTTTCGTTTTTAAAAACTCTTCGATAATAAAATCTCTTTTTGCAGGATCGCTAATTTTCAGTAGTGACATTTTTTATTATAAGTATAATGTTTAAAACGTAACGTAAAACGTAAACGTAAAACGTAAACATAAAACGTACAATTTATGCATCGTAGTAATTAACATAACAAATTGAGTCTTTTTCGTTTATAGTAACTGGTGAATCGGAGTTGTTTTGTATTGTAATTATTATATCCTCTGCGTCCTCTAGGACAGTACCATCTTGAAGACTCAGTCTGAGTTGTTTCAACTTCTGTCTAAGAGAGACTAGACACATTCCACTGGTCATTCGGACTCCAAGGCCTACTTCTACTGTAATATTTGTCTTTGGTTCAATCGTTATCGCTTGCTGAGCAAAAATCTCATATCTGTCGCCTGCTCGTTGTCTTGCAGGAGCATGAGTGACCACTTTAGGCATCCAAATTATCGTACTCACACGAGGCTTCCGTTTGGTGATAAATTTGTGTATTGGGTGACCGTATCCAGACATTTATAAAAGAGATTGTTTAAAGTAACATTCCAAGAATAGGAATATTTTTAAATGGTGAATTGGGACCAAGTATAAGACCTTCACCGCTGACATATCCTGTTCCTCTTTTCATAAACAGACCGGAACCTGATATCGAAATACCCTTTTTCCACGGAGATAGAAAAAGACCTTCCCCAGCAGGCACTATCTTACAGCATATTCCTCCTTTCTTAACGTACAGCACGCCAGATCCACTTATCGAAGATCCACTTATTTTATCGACAATTTTGGAACCAGCTGCAGAACCCAATCCTGTTAAGGCTCCTGTGGCTAAACTCGGAAGAACACTAGACAGAAGAAATTTTCCGGCTGTTGCTAAGAACGGTAGAATAGCGCCAATAAATCCACCTTCGACTCTCGCATTGTCTTCTAATTGCTTTTTACCCATTTTAATTGTCACACCAGTTCCATTCTGATAAGCTTTCGTTATCTTGTTAATTTGCCTCTGGTTTAGAGCTAATAAATGCTCACCAGTTATGTCTCCATGAGAAAGTCTTATACTCACTCCAGTCCCTACTTGAGCAGCTCGCTTAATCTTCTCTTTTTGCCCTTCAGAAATATTAACTTTGACCTTAGCGTAAGCGCTCATCTTATATTAAATATAAACTTTAAATTAAACCTCTCTTATATGAAATCGTATCGACAATTCCTCACCTCTTAAATTAATTAGTTTTCCATTTTGGTCTATTAGTTTTGTTTCCATCGATGAAATAGAGTATAGCGTTATTGGAAGATAAACGAGATTATGAGGAGATTCGATTATCTTATAGCCAGGCCCGACCGATGGAAAGAAAGAATAAATTATGTTCTCTGTAGTTCCGTTGGCATACGATGATCCTATTATATCACTGGTAATTCGTAAACTATTCACGCTGTTTATATCGACTATGTGCTCGGATTCGTTATATCCTTCGGAGTATACACGACTCTGAAATCCTAGAACGGTACTAATTGAATTTGGTACTGTAAAATCAACTTTATAGTTCTCATCAATTTCCAAAACAGCCTTCAAAGTATTGTTATTTGGTTGCAACTTTATACATTGACCATGACCTTCTTCCTTTAAAATTCTCTGTATGTATTCGTTTAAGTCATCGATTTCATAGCAACCGGTTGGAATGTCTAAATCTTCCCATGTTACACCGTTATCTGACGAATATACGAATTTATTATTTGTTTCATCTATATTAGGAAAACTGTAGTAAGTTTCAAGATTGACAAGAGCCATTTCATACGTTTTACTTTTGTCCAGTTCGATTAGTGGATTAAATTTCGTTCGAATTCGTGTGCTCCTTTCGCTCAACAAAATGCAAAAGGATTCTTTAGCCTCTGTGTTGCGTGCAATCGTTTCAGTATTAGAAAAAATCTTTTCCAGAAGGCCTTCCATTTTAAATAGTTATTTTTAAATCTAGAATATAAAATCTTAAACTTTGTTATCATTTTATTATTGATTTTATTTAATATAAAATGTATCTAATCCACATCTGTACTTACCATTATTTGTTTTACTAGTCAGGTCAATAACTACAAAACCGTGCTGATCATCCCAAGCAGTTTTGCATAGTTTTCTAAATTCTTCAATGGTCATATCATCTACGCCTATATGGTCGCTGTATATATGATTAATATTTTTGAGGTCTTGAGGGAATAGACATATAAAGTTAGCATTCTCTCTTATAGTTTGTCTAGGCAGCTTGAAATAATTTTGTGCTAGGTAAAAGCAGTCTACATTACTATGCCTACCTCTTATATAATACGATTCGCATTTATTTTGTCGCTCTAACTGTAAATCATCAAAAATCATGAGATTCTTCTTATCTCGACTTAAGTCTCGTGGATCTGGAACATCTTCAGAGGTTTCATAGAACTTGCAGTCTATATCCGATTTTTTGGTCATGTTTTTAGACATCTCCTCGACTACGGCGGTCGGTGATACATTTAATTTCATTATCTCATCTCTATTATCGAAAAGTCTTATAATTGCTTCCTTTGGTAATTTCTCTTCGAATGCTTTCTTAAGTATCTTATATTCTGATTGAAATAAACTTTTGCCAAAGATTTGCAGGTTATCGTAATCTAACCAACCAGGTCTCAGTAATAAATTAAGTAGTAAAATCGTTTTACCGCATTGAGACTTACCTACGATCAAACCTCTGATGCTTCTTGGTAGGAGAGGACTGTTAAAGCGTTTAGATGTATCTTCATTCCATGATAGGTCTTGGACTTGCATTTTAATTATATTATATTAAAATGGAGTATTGTGTTAAGTGTAAACGAAAAACTGAATCCAAAGATATTCAACGAGTCGTCAGTAAAAATGGTAGACCTATGATTAGGGGCGTATGCGTTGAATGTGGCGCTAGAAAAACTCAGTTTACTAAAATGTCTACTACTGTACAAGGAGGTGATTTGGTCTCTGCTCTGAATTCTGCTACTTCCAATATTAAACTTCCATGGGCAAAGTATCCTGGTGAAATGCATCTTCCAGGACATTCTTTCACAGGTCCAGGAACCCGATTGGATTTGCGTTTGAATAGTGACGGGACGCCAAAAGACTGGAGTAAACCAGTAGATAGGGTTGATGAAGCGGCCTACCGTCACGACCTAGCTTATGCTAAACATACTGATACAGCAGGGAGAAACGTCGCTGACAGAGCTATGATAGATGAATTAAATAATATACCTAATCCTTCGTTCCGCGAACGAATTGAAAGATCTATAGTTAAACCAATATTATCGACGAAGACCCATTTTGGAATGGGGTTGAAAAAAATCTGAGATGGACAGACCAACTTGCTGACGAATTGCATAAACCTATAGTCAGGAAGTTCAGGAAGCGAGTTGTTTATGTTCAGGGAGTGGACAAAGTTTGGGCAGCAGACTTGATTGACATGCAGGCTTATGCTAAATTTAATTCTGGGGTGAAATATTTGTTAAGTGTTATTGATATATTTTCCAAGTATGCATTTATTCAGCCGTTAAAAGATAAGCGCGGAGAATCTGTGGCAGATGCTTTCGTTAAAATATTTAATACGAGCAAAAGAAGGGGTGAAAAACTTTGGGTCGATAAGGGAACAGAATTCTATAATAAACAGGTAAAATCATTAGGTATGCAGTTGTACTCAACTGAGAATGAAGAGAAATCTTGTATCGTAGAAAGATTTAATAGAACAGTGAAAGAGAAAATGTTCAAATATTTTACAGCGAATTCAACTCAGAGATATATCGATGTTTTAGATAATATGGTTAGTTTATACAACAACACAAGACATTCTTCCATTAAAATGACTCCTGTTAAAGCGAGTGTCAAAGCAAACGAATGGGTTGTGTGGATGAATCTGTATGGTGATGCTGTACCTGAAACTATTAAACCTAAATTTTCGGTAGGAGATAAAGTAAGAATTTCTAAGAAGAAAAAGACATTTGAGAAAGGCTACACAAATCGTTGGACACAAGAAATTTTTACTATAACACACATTCAATACACAGACCCTATAACCTATAAAATATCAGATTATAATGGAGAACAAATACAAGGGACATTTTATGAAGCTGAGTTACAACTGACAACGCAAGATACATTTAAAATAGAGAAGATTATTAGGAAAAGTGGTAATCGGTCTTTGGTTAAATGGTTAGGCTATGATAATTCATTCAATTCATGGGTTAATAATAAGGATTTGGTAACACTGTGATAGCACGAAAAACTAATAGGCCTACATAAAAACAACTCAATTAAGAAATCTCGTTCAGGAATGTGGTATTTGACAATCCATTCTACACGAAATCAATACTCAGGTGTAGAATCTCTTTCAGTGTGACATTCCTAAGTTCTGAGACCGGGACTCTGGAATGCGGTATTTGACAATCCGTTCTACACGAAATCAATACTCAGGTGTAGAATCTCTTTCTGTATGACATTCCTAAGTTCGGAGACCGGGACTCAGGAATGCAGGATCGATGAGTATACTGCAATGCGTCTCGGTTGTTAAGGGAGAATAACAAACACGCTGGTTGTCAGCTCGGCTGGCGTTATCGATCGCTGTGTATCGACCACGGAGTCCACAGGAGCATTCTGCACTGCATATTGATCGTTCCTTCCATAGCCAGAAAAATTTATTGATCGTTCCTTCCATAGCCAGAAATGTAATATAATGTGTTTTAAAACTTTAGAGAAACTGTGGAATGTCTCTTTCATCCAGTAAAATCTGCTGTGGACCAACAGCATCTTGTTGAATACAGTCTGCATCAGTATTAATTGGATGGAGGTTCACCGTTGTTGGGATTGATGGAATTGCAGTAGACATGATGTGAAAATTTGTGTGATGTGCAGAAACGACAGCGTTTGATTTAAGTCTCTCAGCTAGTTGAAGATCTGTCCCAAGATGCTTTAGAATTCGATTGTGATGTTTCGATAATTGATTAAAACTTAAATCGCAAAATATTAGCCTAGGATATATTGCGATTAGCATGTAGAACAGAATGTAACGCTGAACTGTATTGTAATTAAGATGAAATTGTAAAAAGTAAAATCTTTTAATATTTGCACCTTCAGGCATAAAATTCCGAGCAGTTACGTATAACAGACCTCGGTGATAGGCGGCGATCTGTTGTAGACCTAACATCGATTTTTCTTCCTGAACGATCCTTGCATGTGCAGATTTTATTAAAGGAAGATCGGAGAAATCAAAACCTATGAATCTAGTGTCGAGATGCCATTCCAAATCCTCAACATTGTTCAACAAATGGTGTTCATATTGTGCAAGTTTTTCCCGAATCTGCTTTAGAATCACATCGTTGAAAATCTTTACGTGTGAATCGATGTTAGGTCTAGGTCTATGGTGTGGTCTCCTCCTTTCAGGTGGTTGATCCAGAAATTCAGTTATAGCTCGTAATTTCTCTTCAAAATTCCGTCTTTCATCATCATTGTCTTGAAACACTAAATGAATAGCCAACTGGATAGCATCTTCAGAAGACTTAGAAATATCACAAATTAACGCTGCCATTTCTGATGTAGACCTATACGCACAAGCACAGAACGTTGAAAGCCAGCTGACGTCTCAAAATTATTTGCAACAGACAACTGTTTAGTTACTGTCATGACAACGGTGGCAACAACTCCATGCAAAACAGGGATGTCCGATTTCTGAGTCTCGAGATTATGTAAAAAAAGGCGCCCAAAATCGCGAGACAATTCAAAAGGAGCAAAAGTGGTAAGGTTGAAAATTAGGCCTACAGTCGATTGCGTCTTTAAAAAGTAGCCTAACGCATACACTTTTGTAACACCCTAGCAACTCCGTGCAGTACTGCAGACCTTTATTTACAAATCACCATAGGGACTACTGCGACGCAGATCCAGTGGTCGATATCACGAGGCTATTCTGTTTACAGTAATTATCGACTGTCTGCTGCCGCACGCGGGTCGATACATTCTCTCCGCCACGATCTGCGACGTATTTGCAGCATAGGTAAATATTGACCGACGAAGGCTGTTGTCTGCATCTTAGTCGATAGCTTAGTATAATCATCACCATCACCGACTCAAGAACAGCAGTAGGCAGTAGGCTATGTCTTGATCGAGGCTGATGAGGATGCTGGCATGCGTCGATATAATTATAATCCTAGGTGATGGGCTATCTAAAACGCTCATTGCTCGCTGTTTAACCAAAGCTTATCCAAAAGAATTTAACTGCTTTTAACCCTATTTAATTTGTTTATTAGCTCAAATAGAAAATATGCTAGAAGGCCCCTAATACTACTACTCGCAACTTATTACGTGAAAAAATAGAAGAAAAGAAATGGATTAAAATAACAGTACGTGTCTGCAGAATTCAGGTTGGAAGCTTGCGAAATAACCTATATAGATTTCTGGTTCCTATAGAGTTAGGCCTAACACTGCGAACCGTTTTAAAACGAACTCGAGAGATGAAATTAAAGTATTTCTTTTCTATAGCAGTTCAAAGTAAAGCTCTAGCCGGCCGCGCCGCGCCGCCGCCGCCGCCAATTCATGGGCGCCGCCGCCGCCGACTTTTTTGGGTCGGCGCGCCGGCGTCGCCGCCACCGAAAATTTGTCGGCGCGCCGCCGATGCCACGCTGATTTGTCTATTTCTTTTTGTTGAATTTTTCAACTTTTGCATGATTTCGCTAAAAACATTGTTGCGTCAGTGCGAAGTAGATTCTTTTTCATGCGTACTTCGATTTTTACTGGCGATTTTGTGTCAATGCTATGAAACCTATGATGTTACCTCCTCGTTTTGACTTTTGGAACAATGCGCTTAGCGTTTAAACTTTTGTTCATCTTGTGATTTGATTTGACTTGCGCAGCAACAATGGTAAAAAGTACTGTATGTATGTGGTATGTATGTATGTATGTATGTATGTATGTATGTATGTGTGGTATGTAGGTATGTATGTATGTATGTATGTATGTATGTATGTATGTATGTATGTATGTATGTATGTATGTATGTATGTATGTATGTATGTATGTATGTATGTATGTATGTATGTATGTATGTATGTATGTATGTATGTATGTATGTATGTATGTATGTATGTATGTATGTATGTATGTATGTATGTATGTATGTATGTATGTATGTATGTATGTATGTATGTATGTATGTATGTATGTATGTATGTATGTATGTATGTATGTATGTATGTATGTATGTATGTATGTATGTATGTATGTATGTATGTACGTAGTCTATGTATGCTATGTATGCTATGTATGTATGCTATGTATGTATGTATGTATGTATGTATGTATGTATGTATGTATGTATGTATGTATGTATGTATGTATGTATGTATGTATGTATGTATGTATGTATGTATGTATGTATGTATCTATGTATGTATGTATGTATGTATGTATGTATGTATGTATGCATGTATGTATGTATGTATGTACGTAGTCTATGTATGCTATGTATGTATGTATGTATGTATGTATGTATGTATGTATGTATGTATGTATGTATGTATGTATGTATGTATGTATGTATGTATGTATGTATGTATGTATGTATGTATGTATGTATGTATGTATGTATGTATGTATGTATGTATGTATGTATGTATGTATGTATGTATGTATGTATGTATGTATGTATGTATGTATGTACGTAGTCTATGTATGTATGTATGTATGTATGTATGTATGTATGTATGTATGTATGTATGTATGTATGTATGTATGTATGTATGTATGTATGTATGTATGTATGTATGTATGTATGTATGTATGTATGTATGTATGTATGTATGTATGTATGTATGTATGTATGTATGTATGTACGTAGTCTATGTATGTATGTATGTATGTATGTATGTATGTATGTATGTATGTATGTATGTATGTATGTATGTATGTACGTAGTCTATGTATGCTATGTATGCTATATATATGTATGTATGTATGTATGTATGTATGTATGTATGTATGTATTTATGTATGTATGTATGTATGTATGTAAGTATGTATGTATGTATGAATGTATGTATGCATGCATGCACGTATGTATGTATGTATGTATGTTTGTATGTATGCTATGTATGTATGTATGTATGTATGTATGTATGTATGTATGTATGTATGTATGTATGTATGTATGTATGTATGTATGTATGTATGTATGTATGTATGTATGTATGTATGGATATATGGATATATGTATATATGTATATATGTATCTATGTAAAAATATGTGCGAATGCATGACTGTATGTACATGTACGTATGCGTAGGCCTACTTGTATGCAGCAATCAATCAATCTGCATGCGTACCGTTATACAATTTCAAAAAGGGTCTCATTTAGCAGATCAAAGAAATGAAGTGTAAAGAAGTTATTAAAAATCCCAAAGTATTTTTGGAAAGATCATAAAGCAGGTCAAGAGTAAAATAGGCCGGTAGCACAGCCAGGGCTGTACACGAGGGTATACGCGGGTATACGGCGTGTACTCACCTCCGGGGAAAAACGGCAGCGTGTATTCCCCTCCGAAAACCATGGTACACGCGGGTTAAGGTCTACAGTGTACACTGTACTTTGCAGCGTATAGACCTACTCACCTCACAAATGTGAACACAATGAAATTTCGACGAGAAAATAGGCGAAAATCGCGAAACGTGGAGTACAAGTAACAAGAAAACCAGGTGATGACTAAAAAAGTTAGTCAGAAAATGTTTGCCCCAAAAAGTCGATTATTTGGTACCAGCGTGTACTCACCTCAAAATTTACCAGTACAGCCCTGAGCACCGCCACTGCGCAAGCAGTTCTTTAGCGTCTATTTGTACGTTATGTAAGCTGGAGGCCTGAATTTGAAAAAGTTGTCAAGTTGTTTTTAATCCAGTCTATGTATAATTTTCTATATGAATGTCTGTTCTGAGAATAATTGTTTCTCACGGATTTTGATTAAAGACCAGATAACTACCAAAACAATGACTGAACGCGCAAAAATTGTTTATTATAGGTTGCCTGTGTAACAACTTTTGAAAAAAGTATGCGACACATGAACATTAATCCTTCGAGCCGCATGTATGTATGTATGTGTAACGCCCGCCCCCTCGGACACTCCCGGAGTCGCCACTTCCGGTCCAACGTGTGAGAGGACCGCGTACTGCTGTAGGTCGTAGTTCAGAGAGATAGAGGGAGGAAGAGAGGCAGTAGTTTCGGGGTTCAAATCCCGTCGAGTCCAAGACGGCCAAGTGTCTCGGCCTCCTACCTCTCCGTATGAAACGGGGGCCTTGCTGGCCAGTCTTTCGCTCCGGCGCAGGATACCTGGATTACCCGGAAGTGAGAGATCCTTAGGCCTAGCGCCCAAACTTCTTTCCAGGCCGATGGCTGAGTGGTAGTGCGCGTCCATGGTACCCACGGGAGACGTTTGTCTCGAGTTCGAACCAACAGCAGATTTTGGAGATGATCGGGGCGTTGCTTCTAATCGTTCTATACGCGCTACGACTTCCGTCAGCGCTTCCCTAACGTTAGAGTGCACTGCATAAATTTCCTCTCTTACATCACTTCTCACTGAGGAAATAGCCTCTTGGGTATCTCTAGCATTAGCCTGAATGGCATCTTGCGTGGATCTGGCATTCGCCAGCACATCCGTTTTTACTGAGGAAATTGCTTCTTGTGTAGACCTAGTATTAGTCTGAACATCAGTTTTCACTGAGGGAATCGCCTCTTGTGTAGCCTTAGCGTTCGTTTGCATTGCCTCCAGCAATATTTCCATGGAGGAGGGGGGGTCTAGACGGCTGCGAAGGAGTGGACGTTCTACTTCTGTCCATATTCTATGTATGCTATGTATGCTATGTATGTATGTATGTATGTATGTATGTATGTATGTATGTATGTATGTATGTATGTATGTATGTATGTATGTATGTATGTATGTATGTATGTATGTATGTATGTATGTATGTATGTATGTTTGTATGTTTGTATGTTTGTATGTATGTATTATCAATCAATCAATCAATCAATCACATAAATTTATATAGCGCCTCTTCAAGATCTCTACTCAGAGGCGCTCCCAACCCAAGCCTGGTCAAAAAGAAAGGTCTTTAGAAGACGGTATAAAGAGCCAGCAGAGTCACGAGGAAGAGAACGGAGAGCCGTAGTGAGGCCATTCCAGATAGCTGGACCCACCACGGAATAAGCTCTTCGCTGCATAGTAGGCCTAGCGGTACGACAAAAAGGGACAAGATAGTCACCGCGGGCAGCTGACCGCAGCGAACGGCGGCCCAGAGAAACGGAGGCAGGAGTAAAAAGTGCACATAGATATGATGGAGCTTGAGACAGGATGCAGCGCCAAGCAATACACGAAACTCTGTAAGCAATGCGTTGCTGCAGTGGGAGCCAGTGGAGGTCGTCCCTCATGAAGGCAGAAACGTGATCGAACCGGGAGATGCCACCAACCAAGCGTGCTGCAGATCGAAGGACCTTAACCAAGGAGTTCAGGCGGACCTGTGGGAGGCCGATTATATGTGTGCATGTATGAGTGTATGTATGTATGCTACTTGTATGCATCAATCAATCAAACAATCTGCATGCGTGCACCTCTACAATTTCAGCAGATTGCGTCAAGTAAATTGGCCTCATTCGGCAGATCAAAGAAATTAAGTGCAAAAAAGATATTAATAAATGTCACCAAAGTATTTTGGGAGGATCATGGCAGGCCAAGAGTAGAATAGGCAGATAGCACCGCCACTGCACAAACAGTTCTTTAACTTCTATTAGTAGGTTATGTAAGCTTGAAGCCTGAATTGAAAACGTTGTCAAGTTGTTTTTAATCCAGTCTTTATTTAATTTTCTATAGCCTATGAACGTCTGTTCTGAGAATAATCGCTTTTCACGGATATTGATTAAAGACCAGATAACTGCCAAAATAATGGGTGAACTCGCATTTTTTGTTATAGTTGGTTCGTGTAACAACTTTTAAAATATGTATGCGATGCTTGAACACTAATTCCTCGACGCCGCGCCGCCGACGCCGACATTTCGAGGGCACCGCCGCCGCCGATTTTTGTTGGTCGGCGCGCCGCCGCCGACCAAAAATGACCGGCGCGCCGCCGCCGACACTCTCAAGTCGGCGCATGGCTCTGGTTCAAAGTCATTGTGGTCGCGAACGCAGAGCGTACCGGGGTCTACGGCCTTTTAACAACAGATCAGGGCTTAAACCCTAACCCTACAGTGAACGTAAAGTAGGCCTAAACGTAAAATCATAAAATCACAACAATGTAGGCTAGGATTGCAACAAAAATGCACAACAATGCACAAACCATGTGGCACATTTTTTTATACAATCGTCGCTAACATGTGGGTTTTAACTTTATGTTTGAACTGATGGATTGAGGGTAGATAAGTAGGTCTAAGTTCTTAAGGCGCGGTGGTGTAGTGGTGGCGTCGTTGCCTTGAAGCCGGAAGGTTCGAGGTTCGAATCCAACTCGCCGCGTAAGGACCTTGGGCAAGTCCCTTACTCACAACTAATAATAAAAATTATTATTATTATTCTTTAATGATTCAATCTGACAGACCGCAGAATGATTACAGGTACAGCAGGGTTTCTCAAACTTTTTTTGCATTGTACCCCAAGAAGAAGGAATAAAGGTTGGAGGAAAGATGATAAAGGCACTAAGATTTGCGGACGACCAGGCTATGCTGGCAAGCACAGAAGAGAATCTACAACACATAATGGATGAACTAAATAGAACCAGCAAAGAATATGGGATGAAGATAAACATAAAAAAGACGAAGATAATGAGAATAAGTAGAGAAGCAAAAGGGGAAAAGAATATGAAAATAACAATCAATGGAGAAGAAGTGGAACAAGTCACTGAATTTTGCCATCTAGGAAGCCTGATAACGGAAGATGCGAAGTGCCACAAAGAAATCAAGAAAAGGATAGCGATGGGGAAAGAAGCGTTCACGAAAAGGAAAGAGCTACTGAAAGGAGGAATGAGTCGAGACATCAAGAAAAGAATGGTCAAGGCACTGACCTGGAGCATCACACTGTACGGAGCAGAGACCTGGACGATGAGAAAGGAGGATGTCACAAACGAATAGAAGCGTTCAAGATGTGGATATGGAGAAGGATGGAAAGGATCAGCTAGACAGAACATAAATCAAATGAAGAAGTACTGAAGAAGGTGGAAGAGCAAAAGATCCTTGATGAATACAATTAGAACAAGGCAGAAGAACTGGATAAGACATGTACTGAGAGGCAACTCCTTGCAAAGAGACATTGTGGAAGGCACAATGGAAGGGAAGAGGGGAAGAGGAAGACCTAGGGAAAAGTTCTTAGACTGGATGATGGAGGATGGATATGGAAAACTCAAAGACAAAGCACAACATCGAGAAGACTGGCGTCGTTGGGCATCTGGACCTGCCGAGAGGCAGCTTACCTAAGGAAGAAGACCCCAAGTAAAAATTGAACGATCAGCAAAATCAGGTCAGAAACAAAATGTCATTGCGAGGTCCCCTTGCAGTGACAACTAAAAGTCCATTTAATCATTGGTGACATCGTTTATTAGTGTCGTATAGGCCTATATGGAATAAAATTTAGTTTCAGTCATATAAATCTTATCAACAAATTTAAAAGTGAAAATTGGTCTATAACCCAGTAAGAAAGAGTCAACCTATAGTGCTATGGACTTGTTTTAGACTAACTCAGATTTAAAATATCTGGTTTAATATAAATTTTGTGAATTTCAAACGCAAATTTAGAACTTAGAACTTAGTCCATCCCGTGCAGATCTGCACATCGGACAACGCATCGTCTCCATTCCTCTCTGTCCGCCGTCAATTCTCTGGCCTCGTCCCACGACATCTCCAGGCATCTCAAGTCCCCCCTGATGGTCTCCGGCCAGTTCTTTCTCGGCCGGAGACCATCAGATCGCAAATTAACCCCATGTTTGTTTTTGATAGCAAGAATAGTTTAAAACCAGCTTCACCCAGGTATGACGTAAGCTTACTGAAATAAATCACAATATTTAAAGCTCAATCAAAAATTAATCCTTAGGCCAATTCAGCTCTCTGCTTTGTGAGCAAATAGCATGGGAATTTCTGGCTTTGGTACTTTCAACCATTATTTTTTTTATACATTATTTGTTTCAAAATTGTAGTAATTTGTCTAACCATAAATATATAATATGCTGCATGCATTGTACAGTATGTGAGTCTAATTACATGTAGGGTTAGGGTTATATATTGTGAAATATATACATGCATATACATGGGGTGCTCGATAGTGCAGCGGTTAGCGCGCTGGACTGTCGACGGTCGGGGGTTCAAATCCCCGCCGGGGCAGAAATTTGCAACGAAATTTCTGTTCCACAAGCACCTCATAGCCGACTCAGCTACATGTATGATCGGTCAGTGGATAATGAGACGGCGAGGGAGAGAATTGGCCACCGCCCTCATATGCCGAGGCTTTGAAAATGAAGTCGCTAACACTTCATCCCCATTGGCTAGCCCTCCGGGCTAGCTAGACGGGATCTCATTGTGAAATAAATAAATGACGATGAGCACTGTTACATGTTGCAATGTTAAAAATCATTGCTAATCAGAGAAAGATGGACACAAAGTGCATAAACTCAAAGAAAATTTATATTTCTGGAATTTCTCGCGTACCCCTTACGCGTACCACAGTTTGAGAACCCCTGAGGTACAGGTTATACGAAATACGGCCCAATATATAGCACGACACGCAGGTCGGCTTTACAGCAGTGGGTTCTGTTAGCTTAACACAAAATAATGGCCTAAGTACTGGATCACTTCTGGTTCGGCCAAGCCAAAAGTGGGAAGGGCTATCTTATTTTCAGCAGAAACCGAGTCAAGCAACTGTTAGCAACAGAAAAGCGTCAATGGCAGCTAACAGAAACTTTTAGGCTATAGGCCTAGCCTAAATTAATGCCCTGTGTGAGGCTCGAACCCGGGTTGCGTGGATGACTCTCAGTTTAACCACAGCTAACAGTAAGTCGACTCCCGGTTCCTGCAGCAGTCAAAATGTGTGACTGATAGGCCTATTGCAAGGACTGCATAATCTATTAATCTCACGTCTCAAGTTACGTGTGAAGGCTCTTTCAAAATGGCGCTGACCGTAAAAACTAGGCAACAGGCAGAGATTCTAGTCGACGCAGGCCTACTGTTTATTATTTATAGGCCTACTGTGGTTTAACGACCAGCGCTCTCAACTGAGCTGCGGATCCCCCCATTGCCCAGCGCTTCGGCGTGAAACTCCTATGCAGTGTCCGCTCTGCATTCGGGAGCGCCTCTGAGTAGCCTAGAGAGCTTGAAGGGGCGCTAAAACAAGTGCACATACAAACAAAAAAAATTATTTTAAATAAGGCAGAGAGTTCCAACTGAATTGCTTATTAAGTGCTGTAGCCTAATCATCATCATCATCATCATCATCATCATCATCATTCGCCATGAGCCGTATGCTCGTAGGTGTCCAATGTCAACTTCGTCTTCTTCTTCCAATAATCTCTGTCCTGCGCCAGGTGGAACAGCTTTTGTAGTGAGTCATCACACCAGTCCTCTATGTCCTCCTTCCATTCCCGATGTGGTCTGCCTCTCTTATTAGTTCCGTCCATTATTCCGAAGACAAGAGTCTTAAGTTTTCTGTCGTCCGTCATTCTGGCGATATGGCCGAAAAGCCCCAGTTTGCGCCTCATGGCTTTTTGTAAGATTGTTTCTGCTCTGTCCACTCGCTGAAATATCTCTTCGTTGGTTATTTTCTGCGTCCATTTTATTCTTAGGATCTTTCTGTAGCATTTGTTCTCAAATGCCAGGATCCTTCTTTTTATCGAGGCGGTGTATACCCATGTCTCGCAGCCATAAAGCGCTGTGCTGTAGCCTAATATGCCAAGCAAATTTCTGTCCAGGGTAACGACCTCTGTTGTCATAGACCCATGGTCAAATCGGATCCATCCATCCAACGATTCCAACCCAAGGACTCTTTATACACAGGACTGGCATGTTCTTCTTTAGCCGCCTTGTAGGCCTACAAGTTTTTATATAATATAGAATCCTTGCATCCAACCCAAAGTTCAGTCCGTTGTTCAAGGCGCACACATTTACTGATCATGAATATGTATGAATCATGGCATATGTGCTCCAATATTTTGTTTCAGTAAACAAGCCACGCCCACAAATTAAAAATACAACGTTACGTAAAATCTATTAATAGCGGTCCCCGATTGTGCAGTTTCGCCGAATCATGAATATGTATGAGCGGACAAGAAACAGAAAGTAAAAGATACCGAATTACCGAGAAAAATTTCTTTGCGGAAATCAAATGAAAACGGAAAAGTTGTCAATACTTTAATCTTTAACTACATAATCGATTGTCGTAATAATTTTCATTTATTCAACAAGAGCAAGAGCAGGTTAAATATACGGCGATGTCATAATTTGAATTTTATTAGAGAGACATTGAAAATGTTCATGAATGTTTTGCCTCGTTTATCAGTCTCTGCTTATAACAAAGATATTAGAGAGTCTACGACTCTAATATCTTTGCTTATAACAGGGCGAATGCATTCTTATTATTCTTCGTGTTATTTTTGTTTTTCTAATCGGTTGGTGGATTAAATTTTTAGCTTAAGCTGTATATATGTGTGCATAGCTGGGAACGACTGCTGAAAATTATCGTAGAGTGCAAGAGGTAACGAGTTCGAGCCCCCGTTGGGCGGACATGCTTTGTAAACTGTTATTAGCGCCATGTATTGCAGGCTGTCTATTCAGTTAGTATAGTTAAGATTTGTGTATTCTTTGAACTGCGTTCTTGATAATTTTTTAAAATGCATAATTGTACACTGTAATGGTTGCGGTAGACCTGTCAACCGGATTGTTGAATAAAGGAAAATTATTATGTGACTTGAGAATGTTTGTTTGAACAGACAATGGAGCAAATGATGCAAATGGGTGGATTTCGAGAATCATGGCAGACGGAGCTGCAGGAGTTGCTGGCCAATCTGTCGTCGGAGCACCAGCGACATCGCACGACCCGCAAGAAACTCCATTTCCGTCTGCAGAACTGCATTGACGTTTGTCAGGAAACTAGTCGCTTGTCGTAAGTGGAAAACATTCTGCTGTTGCCTAGTGAGATCTCTCACCATTGGGTTACACATTGTTTCTTAGATTCACCGCCAGTAAAATCATGACAGTGTAATGTTGCATCTTAATGTTTGGAGCCTCAGCTACGTCAGTCAAGTTATTGTCCTTCAACCCCAAAGAAGCTTCATGTTTTCACAGACTTGTCATTTTAAATGAGCGAATTTGCTATTTCAGCGGGCAGCCTAATACTTTACAAATACCAATGCTGCCTCAGCAGCCTCACATTGGCTGTGTCTACTTTTCCACTCAGCTAGGGTATTATTATTATTTTTTTTGAAGTGAATTTCAGCTAAAATTCACTTCCTTCAAAAAGCAGCTAAAAAGGGTAGGGAGGCGTTGTGTATTACTTACGAATGAGGTAAAGGTCCAAACTCTACATTATGTATTAGAACTAGAGACGATGATTGTCATGCTGACGTAATTGATTGTTTTCTTTAGGTACATGGCTCTGCCTAAAAACGTGATCATCAATATTCCGATTGTGGCATCAGTTGTTTCAGATGTTCCTTTTGACAGGGAGAACGCGTTCTTTGAAGTCGGTAAGAACCATTGTTATGAAATCTATCTATCTATCTATCTATGCGATTTATGTAGCGCCTCTTCAAGGTTCTACTCAGAGGCGCTCCCGACCCAGGCCCGGTCGAAGAGAAAGGTCTTGAGCGAACTATAGAAAGTGCCAGACATGTTCCGAGGTTGGGAACGCAGGTTAGAGGGAAGGTCGTTCCAGACGGAAGGTCCAGTGACCGAAAATGCCCTGTGCTGCCTTGTGGCTGTGCGGGCATGAGGAACCATGAAGTCACCTCTAGAGGCCGAACGCAAAGATCGGCGACCCGCAGCAGTCGAGGTCAAGGTAAAGAACTCACGAAGATAGGAGGGTGCTGTGCCCAAGATGCAGCGCCAAGCAAAAGAAACCACCCTGTTTGACCTCCAGCTGAAAAGTAATACAATTATTTAATGACTGAGGTGTTCAATAAATATAAGACTAACTGTTTCTTCTGGTTGATTGGTCATACAAAGCGCTTGGATTTTAAAAAACCCAAACCAGATGTCTTTCACGGGCCGCATTAATCGGGTCCGCGGGCCGCATGCGGCCCGCGGGCCACATCCGTGTGTTTGAGACCTCTGTACAGTTGTAGAATTATTTATACGCAATTTTGATTGGATTGTAATTAAACAAGTTCTGCCATTGTCTGATGCTGGCTGTTTGTCTTGGTTCAATGCAGAGGTCCTTATGATGTCCGAACAGGGAACCATTGTGATTGGTGCAGTCTGTAAAGAGTTCCAGCCAGGGTACCAGCCAGGGGCGCTGGATCGTACAATTGGATTCAGCATTGCTAATGGAAGGTGGGAACTAATTATATTTTATCATATTCGAAATAATTGAACATTGTTAAAATCTGGATGATAAGATCTGAGTTGATGAGACGATTAGCACAGGCATCCATCAAGGTGACTGGAGACTTTGAAAGTGATGCAACTTTGCTGCTTTCGCAATTCACCTATTTCTCAGCACTTAACTCTGTTGCCACAATATCCAATTGAAAAACTTTGTCGTCTAAATTCTGGACTTCTTGAAGGGCAGTTTTGCTATATTTTCCTCTTCCTAGCATTGTTGGACCAACTCTGACTGGTTTTATAGTAAGAGGTGCTGCATGCATTTGCCTCTGATGCACATGTCGACCATTGCACTGAATGTCTGTCGTCGTTGTGTAGCTTTCGTCGTAATGGTTCTACGGTGAGCTGCGATCCAAATGCGGCGTGCAATGTCGGTGATAAGGTCGGCTGTGGACTCGACTTCAAAGCAGACAATCAAACAATCATCTACTTCACGAAGAACGGAAACAAGGCAAGAAATTACAATAATTATTAGTCATCAATTCTTTCTTCTCCCTCTCCTTCTTTCTTCTTCCTCTCTTTCTTCTTCCTCTTCTTCTTCTTTTTCTTCCTCTCCTTCTTTCTTCTTTCTCTCTTCCTTCTTCCTCTTCTTCTTTCTTCTTCCTCTCCTTTCTTCTTCTCCTCCTTCTTTCTTCTTCCTCTCCTTCTTTCTTCTTCCTCTCCTCCTTTCCTATTCCTCTCCTCCCTTCCTCTTCCTCTATTGTTTGTGTGTAGTCCATCTAAATGCAATAACTCTTATCACAAACCATTGGCATGCGAAGAAGTCAGTGATGATCTGAGAGTGATGTCATGTATTTACAGGCAGTCGTTTATGCCACTTCTTTTCTTTATTATATATTCATCGACCTATTGAGTTGGAGCAAATATCTCTACAGTCTACAGCTCTGACATTACATGTATTATGTGCAGGACATCAATTGATTGGTTCATTGACTAGTTATGCATGTACTACAAGAAGTGTCCTGCGTTAAATCGATCTGCTTGTAAATAAGTGATTTCTTTAGATTTCTGTTGTTTTTTTGTTTCTTGTGAATGAATGTTTTTTTTTGCGTGTGTTTGTGGTCAAAGGTTTTTGAGTTTGCGTTGACTACTGTTGATGATGGGGTTGGTAATGGTGAAGATGATCGTCCTTCTTCTTCTTCTTCGTCGTCTTTCGATCGTCTTCTTCCATATCCATCGATCAGTATGTCGTCTGCCAAGGAGGAAGTGCGTCTGCTGCAGGACGCACCATGGAGGTGCGCCACAGCCACACAGGTGGTAAGAGGGTGGTAGCAGGGTGGAAGAAGGGTGGTAGCAGGGTGGTAAGAGGGTGGTAGCAGGGTGGAAGAAGGGTGGTGGCAGGATGGAAGGAGGGTGGTAAGAGGGTGGTAGCAGGGTGAAGAAGGCATAGTTGTTTAAAAGGTTTTCCGTTTTTTATTCGCTCCCAAAAAACGTCGTTTTTTTCGTTTTTTATTTTTTCCATCGTTTTATTCGTTTTTTTTTATTTTTTATGTAACGCTATTTATTTATTCTATGTCTCTTATTATTTTTCTTAATTTTATTTTTTCCTGATATTCCTTATGTTTTCAGCCCAATCTCAAGGTTTCAGATAACTGATGTCATTGTTTAATTGTTTAACGTCATCTTTTAATAGATACATGTAGAAAGTAAACAAGGGTTTTATGTGTAAAATGCAGTTTAAGATGTAAAAAGTCAAATTATTTTCCATTTCCGTTTTTTGTTGTTTTTTCCCGTTTTTTATTTTTTCGAATAAAGCGACTTTTTTTCGTTTCCATCGTTTTTCACATCTATGGAAGAAGGGTGGTAGCAAGATGGAAAGAGAATTGAAGGAGGGTGTTCAGAGGGTGGTAGCAAGGTGTTCCAAACAGCTGCACTGGTTGTAGATTTTCTCATTATGTGTGTGCTCACAGCTAAGCAACTGTCATGTAATATCTGAACATTAGTATTATTATTCAGTCATGTCAACAAGTTAACAGAGCTTATCAAGAGAAGTCAGTGTTTGATGGTTTTGGAAGATTACTTAGATTAGAAGATTATTTACAATTGGTTCTGACTATCTTGTGTTTTTCTCCTGACGAGCTTTCGTTCGTATCTTTTCAGTCAGACAACCGTGAAGGTGTGAAGCTGTGCAGAGAAACTGGTCAACTATCGTAAGTGAAGAGATGAAAAATGATGAATTATAATTGAATGAACGAACAAACAGAGTCTGGAATGTTTCATGAACTGCGTCGTCATCGTAGAATGACATTCTGCCTTTTAGACATGTATTTCTTTTTAAGGTGATGAGAAAGAAAAAAATAGAAGTGCTGTCTCACCATTTTACAGTGAATCAGAAACATGATTTTTCAGACTTCTACGGCAACTTTGTAACAAAGAATTTGTACAGGTTAACAGTATCTTCTCTTGTGAGATTGATCGTCATGTTTTAGAATTTTGTCAGTTCCAACGTAGGATAATAAAATAATTGTTTACTGTTTAGTCAGTGTTTTGGTTGGGACCAGTTCTCCAGCTATTATCAATCAACTGATGATGATGATGATGACGACGACGATGATGATTTCGGTGGTGTTGTAGGTTTCGTTCTACGAAGGAAGGAGGAAGAGAAGTGACTCTTCTGGCGAATCTGCCTTTCTCGAAACAGTTTGCCTTCTTTGAAATCGGTCAGTCACTCACTAGTCATGTCTGCTATCTAAACTTAATCGGAGATTAATGTGATTATTGCGATAGACAATTAGACATGTAACGCTTCATTCGTTCGTTTTCATTTTGACAGCCACTTGATTGCATTCGACGTTGTTGTCGAGGTCACATGGTTGACTGGCCTTTGTTGACCTTTCTTCTTTCTCTAGAGATCCGTGCTTTGGGCGAGGAGGATGAGATCAGCGTTGGAGCAGTTCCAGAAGATTACTCGCTTCGTAGGCTGCCTGGCCGTCGACCTCGCTCTCTCGGATACCACGGTCGTGTTGGAGGGTCAGTCAGTCAGTCAGCCAGTCAGTCAGTCAGTCAGTCAGTCAGTCAGCTAGTCAATCAGTCTGACGAAGATGATGATTTTAAGACATTGTTGTGCACTCAAAACCAACAGAAACCTAAAAAAATCAACTTTAAAATGCAACTCAATTGTTTGCCTTCAAAGGTAGGCCTACAGTTGACACTGGTTTAACCCTGAATGCTGCTCGAGATAAATTGAAAGATTGCGATTACGACAACCCTCCGTCCGCCCCTTCTTCCATCCTCCGTCTGCCCCTTCTTCCATCCTCCGTCCGCCCCTTCTTCCATCCTCCGTCCGCCCCTTCTTCCATCCTCCGTCCGCCCCTTCTTCCATCCTCTATCCGCCCCTTCTTCCATCCTCCGTCCGCCCCTTCCATCCTCCGTCCGCCCCTTCCATCCTCCGTCCGCCCCTTCCATCCTCCGTCCGCCCCTTCCATCCTCCGTCCGCCCCTTCCATCCTCCGTCCGCCCCTTCCATCCTCCGTCCGCCCCTTCCATCCTCAGTCCGCCCCTTCCATCCTCCGTCCGCCCCTTCCATCCTCCGTCCGTCCCTTCCATCCTCCGTCCGCCCCTTCCATCCTCCGTCCGCCCCTTCCATCCTCCGTCCGCCCCTTCCATCCTCCGTCCGCCCCTTCCATCCTCCGTCCGCCCCTTCCATCCTCCGTCCGCCCCTTCCATCCTCCGTCCGCCCCTTCCATCCAGATCATTGACATTCAACTCCTTTTCATCTCAACTACCAGTACCTCACCGTCCAACCGACCTCTCCACCGAGACTGGCCACTGATGTCTCACCACCTTGTGCTTATCGATTTCCTCCTTTAAGTTTTCTTAAACATTGCGACACAGGCACTATCTATATATCTATAGGAGTTGCTGGTGATATTCTGACATTGGTAGTATCATTGGACATTTGTGATGTTGACGAGAGTAGCTCATGCTTTCGTTTTCATAGGATCTTTCCTGGAATTGACATAAAGCGTGACGATGCACCGAAGTGCAGCGTTGGAGACAAGATGGGATGTGGAGTGGAGTTCCGAGCGAATGGAAAACGTCATCTCTACTTCACTCACAATTCAAAATCGGTTCGTCGTTCTTCCATCCTCCTCCTCCTCCTCCTCCTCCTCCTCCTCTGCTATTCCACTTCCACCAATTCAGCCGTCTCGTTTGATGTAGCACATCCAGAATAATTATGCATTGCATGATTAACTGGAGTCTGGTGACTGCTTCTTCACCGCCCACATTCTCTCTTTTCAATTCTCTTTTTAACTACATAGGATGTGAATCATTTCCAATAAATCACCATTCGCTCGCTTTCAGTAACCAAATGACTGGCTCACTCATTTCATTGTTATCCAGTCATTGTTCAAATAACAAAGGATTTTCATGACATAAGCATTGAAGTCAGTTGATCATTTCTACCAGATATGGAATGAATATGAAATGTTAAATATAATAACCGGTAGAGATAATACTGTTGATTGCATGTATCCTGGTGATCAATAAAAGTATTGATTGATTGATTGATTGATTGAAGAGATAATACTAATTTACGATTTCTACACTTATTTGATTTTCATGCTGTGGATATTGTTATCTTTCTTCTTTTCCTTCAGGCTTGAATTAATCCCTCTCAACGGGAGGGGGGGTCAGCCACTCGGATCCTCCTCTTCCACTTTTCTCTGTCTTTGGTGTCTTCATTTTTCAGTTTAAATATATATATATATATATATTATTTTAGATGCAATGTTCTATAAATAAATTGAACATTTACAACTACGGAATATGTTTGTTCTTATTAGTTTATGGAGGCTGAGCTGAACGAGAATTGTCCGTTGAATCTGTATCCAGCGATTGGCTTGCATTCGCACGGAGGCACTGTCTGCATCTGTCTGCTCGAGTGCTCCAAGTGGGGATCAGCGGACAACGATGATGATGCAATGAAACCTATCCAGGTAGAAGACACACACAGTCTCTTTCCCCTTCCATCCATAGACTTACTTTGCATATTTATTGGTGATGATGCAATGAAACCTATCCAGGTAGAAGACACACACAGTCTCTTTCCCCTTCCATCCATAGACTTACTTTGCATATTTATTGGTGATGATGCAATGAAACCTATCCAGGTAGAAGACACACACAGTCTCGTTCCCCTTCCATCCATGATAGACTTACTTTGCATATTTATTGGTGATGATGCAATGAAACCTATCCAGGTAGAAGACACACACAGTCTCTTTCCCCTTCCATCCATAGACTTACTTTGCATATTTATTGGTGATGATGCAATGAAACCTATCCAGGTAGAAGACACACAGTCTCTTTCCTCTTCCATCCATAGACTTACTTTGCATATATATTGGTGATGATGCAATGAAACCTATCCAGGTAGAAGACACACACAGTCTCTTTCCCCTTCCATTCATAGACTTACTTTGCATATTTATTGGTGATGATGCAATGAAACCTATCCAGGTAGAAGACACACACAGTCTCTTTCCCCTTCCATCCATAGACTTACTTTGCATATTTATTGGTGATGATGCACTGAAACATATCCAGGTAGAAGACACACAGTCTCTTTCCCCTTCCATCCATAGACTTACTTTGCATATTTATTGGTGATGATGCAATGAAACCTATCCAGGTAGAAGACACACACAGTCTCTTTCCCTTCCATCCATAGACTTACTTTGCATATTTATTGGTAATGATGCAATGAAACATATCCAGGTAGAAGACACACACAGTCTCTTTCCCCTTCCATCCATAGACTTACTTTGCATATTTATTGGTGATGATGCAATGAAACCTATCCAGGTAGAAGACACACACAGTTTCTTTCCCCTTCCATCCATAGACTTACTTTGCATATTTATTGATGATGATGCAATGAAACCTATCCAGGTAGAAGACACACACAGTCTCTTTCCCCTTCCATCCATAGACTTACTTTGCATATTTATTGGTGATGATGCAATGAAACCTATCCAGGTAGAAGACACACACAGTTTCTTTCCCCTTCCATCCATAGACTTACTTTGCATATTTATTGGTGATGATGCAATGAAACCTATCCAGGTAGAAGACACACACAGTCTCTTTCCCCTTCCATCCATAGACTTACTTTGCATATTTATTGGTGATGATGCAATGAAACCTATCCAGGTAGAAGACACACACAGTCTCTTTCCCTTCCATCCATAGACTTACTTTGCATATTTATTGGTGATGATGCAATGAAACCTATCCAGGTAGAAGACACACAGTCTCTTTCCCTTCCATCCATAGACTTACTTTGCATATTTATTGGTAATGATGCAATGAAACCTATCCAGGTAGAAGACACACACAGTCTCTGTCCCCTTCCATCCATAGACTTACTTTGCATATTTATTGGTGATGATGCAATGAAACCTATCCAGGTAGAAGACACACACAGTCTCTTTCCCCTTCCATCCATAGACTTACTTTGCATATTTATTGATGATGATGCAATGAAACCTATCCAGGTAGAAGACACACACAGTCTCTTTCCCCTTCCATCCATAGACTTGCTTTGCATATTTATTGGTGATGATGCACTGAAACATATCCAGGTAGAAGACACACACAGTCTCTTTCCCCTTCCATCCATAGACTTACTTTGCATATTTATTGATGATGATGCAATGAAACCTATCCAGGTAGAAGACACACACAGTCTCTTTCCCCTTCCATCCATAGACTTACTTTGCATATTTATTGGTGATGATGCAATGAAACCTATCCAGGTAGAAGACACACACAGTCTCTTTCCCTTCCATCCATAGACTTACTTTGCATATTTATTGGTGATGATGCAATGAAACCTATCCAGGTAGAAGACACACACAGTCTCTTTCCCCTTCCATCCATAGACTTACTTTGCATATTTATTGTTGATGATGCAATGAAACCTATCCAGGTAGAAGGCACACACAGTCTCTTTCCCCTTCCATCCATAGACTTACTTTGCATATTTATTGATGATGATGCAATGAAACCTATCCAGGTAGAAGACACACACAGTCTCTTTCCCCTTCCATCCATAGACTTGCTTTGCATATTTATTGGTGATGATGCACTGAAACATATCCAGGTAGAAGACACACACAGTCTCTTTCCTCTTCCATCCATAGACTTACTTTGCATATTTATTGGTAATGATGCAATGAAACCTATCCAGGTAGAAGACACACACAGTCTCTTTCTCCTTCCATCCATAGACTTACTTTGCATATTTATTGATGATGATGCAATGAAACCTATCCAGGTAGAAGACACACACAGTCTCTTTCCCCTTCCATCCATAGACTTATTTTGCGTATTTATTGGTGATGATGCAATGAAACCTATCCAGGTAGAAGACACACACAGTCTCTTTCCCCTTCCATCCATAGACTTACTTTGCATATTTATTGGTGATGATGCAATGAAACCTATCCAGGTAGAAGACACACACAGTCTCTTTCCCTTTCCATCAATAGACTTACTTTGCATATTTATTGGTGCAGTGCTCTAAAATGATCATCGGCTCACTTCCCCTCTCCAAACTCCGCCAAGTGTGGCTGTTCTCTAACAGTGCCAGTCCCAAGCCTGGATAAAGGAGGAGGGCAACACTAATCATTTTTGATGTGGCAGTGTCTTAAACATGTAACAAGCTTCTTCCCATCTCCGTCCTTTCTTCGCCTAATTACTCGACTTTTTTTCCTTATAGACATGTCAAAATCATTCCATTAGATTCTGTAGTTTTTGTGTTGTTGGGTTAAGAGTCACTTGATGAGTTTCTGGTGATGAGGATAATAAGGAGTTGATCGATATATGAAAGGAGGAATCAATGACATTGCGATTAAAGATGACTTCGTCTTCTTCTTTTCTTTTGTTCTTCTCTAGATTGACATGACAAGCAAAGTTGATGACGAAGAGCCAGGAATCGTTGTTGTCGACAGAGAGACAGCCAGAGCATCGTAGGTAGCACCATGTGACAGACAGACAGACAGCGACAGCCAGAGCATCGTAGGTAGCACCATGTGACAGACAGAAAGACAGACAGACAGACAGAGACAGCCAGAGCATCGTAGGTAGCACCATGTGACAGACAGAAAGACAGACAGAAAGACAGACAGAAAGACAGACAGAAAGACAGACAGAAAGACAGACATACAGAAAGACAGGAGCACAGAGACAGCCAGAGCATCATAGGTAGCACCATGTGACAGACAGTCTGCACTCATCACTCTAATGCAGTGCTGTCCAACCTTTTTGGCACCGCGGACCGCATTAGCTCTATTTGGCAGCCCGAGGGCCGCAGAAGCCAAAATTTATTGATAATTAGTAACTATATTGGAATTTCTATGGGTTGATTATTATTCTAAATGAATAATAGGCTAGGCCTAATAAGAATAACACGTAGGCCTATAGTTTACGCATGCCTTTGTTTGGCATGCACTGAAGCCTCATCGATTGTTTCCTCCCAACCCTCAAGACGAGAACTAGACTACCTACATATCTCTCGAAAGGAATGGTCGCAGACTCGCAGCCACTTAGAGAGGCATACACATCTTAGGAACTGACTAGTTTAGTGGAGTTTATAAAAAAAATGCTGCTTAAACGAGACGTCATGTGTCAGTCGCCTGACAGAATACGAGAACTTAACTCCCGGGGTAGAAAGAAATTAGTTGTCGCGGGTTGGCCTTTCTGTTTAGTCTTATAGGCATGACGTTAAACTGCATCCATCCTCCGCCACAGGGGACCATCAACTTCCCTCTGCCGGTCCTAAGCCCGGATAAAGGAGGAAGGTTTGCTGGATGGGTGTCGATACTCCAGCAGTAGAAGACCAAGACGACTGAAATCCGCAAAAACCACGACATAAGTGACATAGCAGCCCAGTTGCTTCAAGGTGTCATGATGTGGAGCAGACATGCACAGGTCGGTCAGCACAGACCGGTGGAGAGAGTCGGTGGAGATGGCATTGGACACAAAACGGGGTTGTCCCACTTGTTGTCCTTCATGCTTCTTGCCTAACATTCTCTTCAAGCAGACAAGGCGGTCCAGATGCTTCAAGATATAATGGTATGGAGTAGACCTGCTAGCCTGTAGAAACTGGGAGATGACACGAGATAGACTCAGACAGAGAGTGGCGTCGGACACCTACGGGCGTTGCGCCTATGGTTTGTGATGATGATGGCCTTTCTGTTAGTTGTCCAAACCCCGGCGACCGCTATAACAGCAATTAAGAAATCAAGTCGCTCAGTGACTTTGTCATTTACTTCATTTTATAAAAAGTGCATAAATTCAGTGAGTTCCCGCGGGCCACTTGAGATCACTCCGCGGGCCGCACGTTGGACAGCGCTGCTCTAATGGATAAACGCATGCACAACGAACACGCAGACAGACAGACAGACTGACTTCATGGACAGTTATAGACAGAGGGGCACAGAGACAGACATACAGATCTAAGGAGAAAAGAAAGTTTGGGTGCTGCTAAGGAAAGTGAGGGAAGTGTTCAGTTTGTGTATCCGTATATTTTGTGTTCATGTCTTTGTCCAGATATTCTGCTCCTGTTGGAGTGACGAGAGACGCGATCCTTGTGTCATCACAGTCACTGTCCATAGATGGCGACTACTCCTACTTTGAACTAGGTCAGTTCATGACCTCTATATATATGTATACCACATTAGCAAGGGTAGCTCTTTGAACTAGGTCAGTTCATGACCTATAACACATTGGCAAGGGTAGCTCTTTGAACTGGGTCAGTTCATGACCTATACCACATTAGCAAGGGTAGCTCTTTGAACTGGGTCAGTTCATGACCTATACCACATTAGCAAGGGTAGCTCTTTGAGATGGGTCAGTTCATGACCTGTACCACATTCACAGGGGTAGCTCTTTGAACTAGGTCAGTTCATGACCTGTACCACATTCACAGGGGTAGCTCTTTGAACTAGGTCAGAGATATGTTACATGGCACATTAATGGAGCAGCGTAGTTTGGATCTGTAAAGCTGTTACAAAGATGCCTCTTTAATGATTCTGCCTTGACCCTTGCACTCCGGTGTGGCACTTCCTTGCGGCACCCACTCCTCCGACGCCGATTTACCTCCTTCCACATCTGACGGGAAAGACGTTTTTGAATGTCAAAGATGGCGGTATTTTACTTGGTCATTATTCTGTTTATTCTTTCTGATGTAACCACCACTTTTTCTTTTTCTCAGGAAGTTTGTTTTGCCTCCGTATCCAGCGTTTGACAATTGTTGATTATTTCATGAAGGGCGGATCTCTGTCTGCTTGATAATAAAATTGTGTATTACTCATGAGATGTTTTGAATTGAATGCTTAACAACAGAGATCTTGTACGGAAACATTGTGACAATTGGAGTCGTACAAAGAGATGCTGCTGCTGCTGCTGCGCTGACCGTTCATCCAGGATGGACAGATGATTCGATTGGATACAATGCGGAGAGTGGACGGTCAGTGTTGAACATCAACAATCATCAACATCAATCATTCTACGTTGTTCTTTAACTTCGTCTTTGTCAATGTCCAATCTGACAGAACTTCTAAGAGCCGTTACATAGATTGACGTTGATTGAAGTACTCTTCACTTAACCTCTACTCTTTCATATTCAACATAACATTATGTAGACCGATGTAGCCTATAAAGATGCTGATGAAGATATATGTGTGTATGTGTGTGTGTGTGTGTGTGTGTGTGTGTGTGTGCGTGTGTGTGGAGCCAACCACAGAAACTCTGCACCTTTGCCTAACAGATTCCAACACGTTCCAATGTGTTGGACAGTTAGGATAGATCACTCTGTTTAGCAGTATGTTTTACAGTCAAAGGCAACAGTACATAGACCCATGCAATTGATGTGAGACCTTTCTTCTGAGTCTTCTTATGCACGACGGTACAATATGTGTGCCAAGACGTGATTCCTGCATTTTATGATATGCCATGTGATGACACCAACACAATAATAATAAGATCTCTTTTAATAGTTAGCTTATACGTAAAGGTTGCTTCCATAAGAATAAATTAGAAGACATCTTGTGCCATCAACTGGTTGCAAGTATTTAACAAAGCACAATTGCTGCTCAGTATTCTGCATGTCAAATTTTTATAACATGACATTTGATAGAAAGTGGTAAACGTACGTGGGTTCAAAGGTGTATGATTCTAAAACTAAATATTAATTCTTGATCTGCTGAAATCAATAAGTGCATATTTTGACTGTGCGTGCGTGTGTGGGTGCGTATGCGTGTGTGGCAGAGTGTACAGAGGAGCAGAGACGCTGGAGACGACGAAGCAAGTGAAGTCAACATATGGAGATCGAATTGGTTGCGGCATTCGGAAGAAGAATTCAGCAGATGACGATGACGACAAAGTCTTCGTCTACTTCAATAAAAATGGATCAATAGTAACCTACGACTATAATAATTTACAGCATTTTATGAAAAAAAATAGAATATTAAAGATTTTTTATTTATTACAGGAAGAAAGCTTCCACCAGAATTGTCTTGTAACTTTGTCCTCTGAGCAGCTCAAATTCCAGTGCAGCTATTGAACCTTCTTGGAAGAAGGAATAACTTTGTGAATTGGTTAAGAATGGTTTTCATAGTCTAAGCGTTCTACAATCTACAGTTGCTTTCTGCTGTCTCATTATTATTCCTTAGATCTGTGAATTTCCATTCGTCTGCAATAACAACGTCAGTCGTGCAGCAGCTGCAGCGAAATTCTGTCCTGCGATTGGAATGCGCTCAGCTGGTCAAGTCCTTTCCATCCGTCTGCTCGATCGGCCGCTCTGGTCATGTGACGTCACGGAATCAGTCAATGTAAGTTTCCTCTCATCAGTCAACGTTCAGTCCCATCTCCCCTTCCTCTCCCCTTCCTCTCCTCTTCCACTCCTCTTCCTCCTCCTTCTCTTCCTCCTTTCCTCTCCTCTTCTTCTTTCAGCCATGTGCGTGATCAGCAGCATATGCAACATAATTATGCAGAATTCAGTCTGTACTCAGTGTGTAATCTAGACATCTCTGCTGGGGAAGAACCCCAGGAATGAATTCCCCCCAAGAAAAAACTGCAAGGTGTTGTATACATATAAATACGTACGATCCCCCAGCCCCAGTAAAACTAAATGTGTAACAATTTCCCCACCAGAAAAATCGACCGGTCTTGTGTACATGCACACACGGATATGCAGAAAGAAAGACTAGAAGGTTATCAGTTTTTTTAGTAGCGAAAATGGTATATTACCGAAAGTGGTATATTTTTCTGAGATTTTTAACGAAAGACTAAAAAAAGGTCGTCATTAAAAATGGCCGATCACACATGGATGGTGTCGTCGTCGGTGGCTCAGCAGCCGGTTGCCGTCCACCCAAAACGAACGCTTTTTCAGCCCCAGAAACCCAAATCCACCCCCACCCCTACCCCTCCAAAAGCAGGGCGACTAGATTAAACACTGGTCTGCACTAATGAATCAAAAATAATAATGGACTTCATTTATTTTGTTAAGACGAGCTGCACATCATCTCAAAAAAAATGCTTTTCTATATCTAAGTGACAATGCAGCACCGGATTAGTGACATTCTACCTGAGAATAACTGTGAGTAAAACTTGGAAATTAACTATAACGAAGAAAAAATAAAGGTAAGGCTTTGTAACTATAATACTTAAAGACTGTATTGTACTAACAATAATGAAAAGAAAAACCAAAATGTAGTTGGTTGACATTAAGTGTTACTATTAGGTATCACATACAGATAAGAAACGCCACAAGGTTTACAGTTGTGGTCCTACTTTGTGGTAAGTTTTAAGAGGGATAGTGTATATTTTGTGTGTGTGTGTGTGTGCATGTTTTTGTGTGACTGTGTGTGTGTGGGTGTGCATGTGTGTCCCCTTGTGTGTCTGCAAACAAGAGAAGTATTATGAGATGATGATGTGCTGGGGTAAATGCTGTTTTAGAACAACGAATTTCCTGGACTGACACGTGAAGTGCTTGACCGAGAGCTGATCGAATGTCCAATCTGCCGCGATATCTTCACGAATCCGCGCATTCTGCCTTGCTCGATCCACTCATTCTGCGCCGACTGTCTGAGGAAATACATCGACCAGCACCAGGGCAAACGGTCCGTGCCTTGCCCCATCTGCCAGAAACTCTTTGTTGTTCCTTCGGGGGGAGTCAACGAACTCCCACCAAATTCTCTTATCACTCGACTGCTCGAAATACGAAATAAGCCAGAAGTAAACTAAAAACAATCTTCCAAGAATTACTGTCAACCCATATATGTGTATGTATTGAGCACCTTTGAATAGTTAGTTGTCTTGAAGGGTTCTATATAAATTCCAGAGATTGATTGATCATGACAACACAGACAAAGAAACTGTTGGCTTAAGCCTCACCACAAGATATCAATTTTAATTTCCTGAACTGTTAAAAAAAATTGAATCTAAGAAATGAAATGATGGCTGTGTATGAAAAACTCATTTTCAAGTCCATTCAAATAAGATAAAATGATCGTTTCCTAGAAGACTTTTCTGCGATAGTATTTCTGTTGGGGACTTGGTGAATGAACTGTCGGTACCAATAGCTTTGGTAGTTGCATTTCCCACGAACTGATTGTCTCGTCCATACACCCCTGGGAATTCTTCAAACTCAGAAGTCCCCCAACCAATTCCATCTGGTGCTCTTCAGTACCATCTGCCGTCGCCAGGTCGTCATCGTCGTTGACATTGTTGGCGTCACTTAACAACTGCAGCATGTAATCGGTTGACATTTGGTTGGTTTCTGCAATGTCCAGAATGTCACCTCCTCCTCCTCCTCCATCTGTCTGCTACAAAGAAAAAACAACGAGATTAGAAACCATCTTTTGACTATCATGCTCACAGCACTGTATGCCAAATGCGATTCAGGAACATCTCACCAGTTATTGCAATTAGTGATTGTAACTAGTAATTGATAACTGCTTTAGCAGCACTGGTGTCTGATGTACAAGCTATCAAGTGTTGGTGCACTAAGACCCAACTGTAGGCTGGATGGGATCCAGAAAATCATCCACAATAATATTATATTAGTCTTTACTTATTTCGACTGAAAACCGGGTTGAATAGATCACATATTTTAAGGTTTTTATATTAATTAGAATATATTATTTTAGTCCTTGCTGTTTACCTGATTAAAATATGCGACGTTGGAATGATTCCTTGAACAACTTGTCGACGGTTGGCGTATGTACTTGAGGCATCCTCCGTTGTCAAGGTCGACGGTCCACTCGGAAGACGAAGGACCGGAAGCAGTTGGATTGTCATTGACAAAGGATGGAAGGAGGCGGAGGTCAGACGACGTGACAGCAGCAGCAGCAGCACAGGAGCTCATCTGCTTAGCACGATACACAAAGTCATTCAGCGCCAGGAGACTCTTTGCATCAGTTATGTTGAGCAGAGGTTGAGAAAGGATGTTGACATGGTTACGCATCGAACCAGCATCAGCAGCAGCAGCAGACCAGAACTCTACAGTTACATCACCATCATCATCGTCATCATCATCATGATCTGAATTCATATCATGCTACCATAGAAGATGTTGCATTGCAACCTGTGACAAAGATGAGACGAGGATTTGTTTTGCAACGTAACCTTTACAAAATGATGGCAGTAATATTTGTGCAGATCTTAGATAAATATCTGAAAAATACAATTGAAAATATCATTTTTTGCTTAACTGCATCTCTCACCAATATTATTGCACTCTGAATAGTTTAGCACCGACTACAGTTGTTTCAGTCTTTAAGTTGTACAAAAAATTCAGAGAAATCATTTGTTAGCTGATGGTTTTTGTATTGAAATGATGAGAGTTGACTGGACTGTGACAAATGAATAAGTGAGTAGGTGAGTAAGAAAACCTTTGAGATGATTTCCGAGTGAAGCAGAAGGTGATGATGATCCTGTTGTCGTCGTCGTCGTCGGCTGAGCTGCTGCTTTGTTGGTTGGTTGATGAAGTGAGTGATATGGCAGCGGCATTGATGATGATGATGCTGGTGGTGGTGGTGGAATGTCCGAGCGATTGGCACCGGCTGATGATGATGACCACCACAAAACAGCAGCAGCAGCATCCTCCTCTGTGGTTTGTAGATGCGCTGCATTGTGCTGCTGCTGCTGCTGCTGCTGCTGTGTCTTATGGATGCTGCGTTGCAATGTCAGACGACGACGACATGATTGTTCTGTGTGAACTGCGTGACTGTCCAGATTCTCCTTCTCTTCTTCCACCTTCTGCAAACTGCGAATACAGTTTAGAGACTGCAATTTAAGACAAGTGCAACTGATCACATCACATATTTATACTGCGCTCTGTCTCTTCGCAGGCAAATAATTATAGACACGAGCAGCAGATCATCGTAGACAATATTACATAACGACAACGTCTTGTAAGTAGAGTGAAATTCAGTGAATCGAGTGAAAGATGTAGCTGACAAAGAACAACAACCGTCGTCATCTCATGCAGTGCAAAGAAAAATAGCAATCGTTCAGAAGAGATGATGATGATCAGATCACAGAGCTGAACAGACACTGTTCGTGAGAAGAGTTTCATTAACTTTGAGACTTGTCCATATTTGTTTACGTAGTGGAACAGTCATGCCTCTCTTTATAATCATAGAGAAGCCGTTAGGAAAATTATGTTATATACAGAATGAAACTTCAGCTGATGAACCTACGCTGCTTTGTATTGCTCCTGCAGACGCTTTCTCGCTCTTTGCAAATAGCCTGGAAAGAAATAAGAGTAAAACACTCGCACTTCAATGATTGCTTTTTATGAAAGACAATTCAAACAACCAAATTAGTCTGTGTTTCGTTCATCTTCTCCATCTCCTCCTCCATTCTCACATCGTTCGCATCCACAGATCTCTCTGCACGAAGAACCTTCATCAAGTCCTTCACTGGCGGTAATTGCTCTCAGTCCAAGTTTCATTAGACATTGATGCGACGACGTAACAAATGCTAATTACTAGTAATAATAATAATATAGTGAGATGAGATGGAGCTGACCTGACGTCGGAATGATGCACTTTGGATCAATGTGTTCTGTCAGAAACGACGATAATTTCTTGATGCCAGGAGACTAAACAGAATCAATAAATTATACAATCAGCTTTCATGAGAAAGAAAGAAATTTCAATAGAATAACTGCAGTCAGGTAACCTATCAAAATTGGATTTTAGCAGAGCTCTTTGAATTATAATCCATCCGGAAGAAATGATTGAAAAGAAACAAGTGCATCACTTTTCGACAAGGTCCACAGAAGTTGGCTGTAACACATCCAAAGCAGTTTTAACATCGCTCAGACATTGTAATGTAAAATAAATCTGAGCACTTGTGCTTGTTGTACATGAACTGTCTAACATTTCTCTTTTCCATAAAAGAGACAAAATGTCAGATATCTTGTAACAACACACATCAGAGAAGACTTGCTCATTGTAAGTAAGTAAGTAAGTGGAGTCTTTATTACTCCATATGTAAATGCACAATGACCCTTAGAAAATAATGAAAAATAACACATAGAAGTGCAGTAATATCAATGAATAGTAAAGTTAGAGCATATATTTACATTAATAATTTATTATGTGTAAAGCATCCTGGTAATGAATTTCTTTCCTGTGAGGAAGTCTGAACGTGGAACCATGAAGGTTGTGAGAATGTGGTTGTAGAGCATTGTGATTGATGAACTGAAGGGGGGAGAACCATGAAGGGCATGCCATGTATTAGCCAAAATAATGGCAAATGGAGCATGGTCAGCTTTGATCCATATGTAGAGGAGTTTGAGGGCAAAAGCCTTGCTTCATAAGTTTCTTTATCAAGGAACATATAGCCATTCTAGCTCACCAAAATTAGCAAACCCTCACCAAGCAGGAGGAGTGTATATATATATACAAATATTTGTAAACTCACGAGCCACGATGACACATAGGCCTATTGGTTACAGTTCATGTGGCCCCTAGAGTGGAAAGGAATGAACTACGCATAAATGCAGTAAATATTCTAAATGACAAGGTCCCAAAATGGTCCAAGTTTCACTCAGACAAAAAAAACGTAGGCTACAGAAAAAGGAAGAAATTGTCAAAGAGCAGCTACTCAGAATGGCATATCTAGAAATAGAGTTTTCAGAATCGATGCCTCACTTCAAAGACATGATTCAAACTGAACTTACATTCGGCAAATTACTGGTCGACATATTCACTGCAGCAGCAGCAGCAGCAGCTGCGTGGTCGTCATCACCCACAGCTTCAGAAGAAACAATTCTGAAGGAAATGAAACAAAAGTTTTAAGCTTTATTCCATCGCCTTCTCTCTCTCTCTCTCTCTCTCTCTCTCTCTCTCTCTCTCTCTCTCTCTCTCTCTCTCTGTCTGTCTGTCTCTCTCTCTGTCTCTTGTCTCTGTCTCTCTCTGTCTCTCTCTCTCTGTCTCTCTCTCTCTCCCTCTCACTACTGTTCTGCACAATGGTAATCACGAATTAGACCATTTGAAGCAGAGACACTCATAAGCAACAGAATATTCGAGATGGACTTTCTAGCCAACATGCTACCTAGCTGTAATCCAAAGGCACGAGCAATGATCGACTACATCACCAGACGATTCGACTCCAAATCATTTACTATGATTGAACCATTTCTTCAGTAGACTTTACCTGTTCTCTTTGCTGACGTAATTCCCTTTCGTCTTTGGCTGGTGACTAAACGTCTCTGCTCCTCCTCCTCTTCGTCCTTCGTACAACACCGGCTTCTGCCATCTGCAACCTTCACTCTCAACTAAAACAAATCAGTCCAATCCAATACGTGTCACCCTCCTCCATTATCCAGGCATGGGACTGGCACTGGCAGAGAACAACGAGTGGCTTAGATTGGCCGCAGATTACTGGCAGAGAACAACGAGTGGCTTAGATTGGTCTTTGGCTGATATGGCAGTGTGTGTGTGTGTGTGTGTAAACATTGTATATATCACATATGTGTATGTAAGACACAATTATAACATGTGCCAGCTGATTGCTAAGTACTAGTAATCTGCGGCCAATCTAAGCCACTCGTTGTTCTCTGCCAGTGCCAGTCCCATGCCTGGATAATGGAGGAGGGTGACACTATATCATCTTTGGTCTTTGGCTGATATGGCAGTGTCGTTAAACATGTAACAAGTCAAGCCAATCTAAGTCCAGTCGTAACCCGATTGATTGCAAGGAATCACCATAATCACTGACCATCTGAATCATTTGTAGGACTTCCTGATGTCTAATCGAGTCTTGTCTTGCTTTACTCTACGAAATGAGTCACAGGGTGATGTAAAAGAGAGTCCAACAGAATGGGTGCAATGATCTAACCTCCTCCTCCTTGTCCTCCTCCTCCTCCTCCATCTGTCCTGAGAATTATATCCGATGCTTTTCCTTTGTTGAACAAACCCATTCTCATCTGAAACAAGTACGAATATAATTTTTATTATTCTCATAGACTTAACATTCTGAAGATGTGAAGAACGAAAACGAAAAAGTTCTGCTATGTTGTCTCACTAATGGAGACAAAACTGCTGATGAGGTTGCTTTCGTATAATCAACATCAATCAGTCGGTAGAAAGTGTCAACAACCAACATCACCAACCTACACTAACCAGTTTAGACAATGATCAGTCGAGATGTTGTGTGAGGTATAAGCGAACGAATATCTTACTTACAGTCAATCGATTCTGCGTTATGTAGCAGTCATCGACAGTCTTCCTCGCCTCTGTCCACTCCTTCAATGGATGCTTCAGAATATGAGAAAAACAAATTGAAAATGAAAATTAATCGGAAAAAGTAACCAACAATTATTCTACATGCACATTGAAATCCCTATTTCTCACCATAAATTCCGGCAACAAACAATAACAATAAGTGTAAAGAATAAAGTCTTTCAATGCAATAGACAGCCGCCGTTGATTCATGATCGCGATTTGTGATTGACACATGAATACATTTTTACAAGAGTACCTTTCTAGACTTGTCTCCACGGCCACTTCGTGCACCATGGGACTTGTGTCTCCGTTTTCGGCAAAGACCTTTAGACGATACATATTCCATCTGCAACTAGACAAAAGTACTTAACTTGCTTTTTATGTCTACATAATATTCTCTGACCTGTTCTCCTTTACAAATCATGTAATTTTCAGTTTATACAGAATCTCAGCAACATTATAAATTTTGTTTTGGCTGGTCTTAGCCTAGAGTCCAAGAGGCTCCTAGTAGACAGTGCTGTGGTATAAGGAGCACTAAAGCTGCTGCCACCACTGCACTCGTGGACACAATGCAATGGGCCAGAAGCCTCAGCAATGCAGAAGGGAAATATTACTTAGACAAAAACATAATCCAGAGAGGATTTTGGATAATATTCACAATTTGAAAACACACAAGTGGTTGGAAACAGATAGAGCTGATTTCAGAGGATTCAACTGTATTGAGTTTTGTGATGAGGCTGTTGAAAACAGTGGGTCCTCAAACAGCATTCTGTCATCGTCCCAGAACACATCAGCATTTAACACCAAGCAATCTATAATAAATGCACGCATACATACAAACATATTGCCAAAAATGTTAGTCGGATGGCATTACTATAACTCATATTGATGTCTAGCATAAGCACTTGCTATGATATTGCCATGTAAACTTAGCATGTCACTATGGGACATAAAATTTCAAGGTTTGTAAGTCGTATGTATAGGTGTACCAGAAAATAACTTATCAGAAAATTAAGCAAGGCGTTAATCGGATGGTTCATAAAAGTTTATGGAAGTTGAATCTACCAATGATTCCAATGAATAAACAAGTTTAAGGTTACTACTAATTTCTTAAATACTGCTATGGAGTCTAAAATAGGACGACAATGCATCAACCGAAGGCAATCGTACTGCAATTTGTTTAAGTACCTGAAGCCAAATATTTTTAGGCTAAACACCGGGCACCTCCTGTGGTTCACAGAGGTAGGTAGACATTCGGGCAGAGGCGAAATTTAATCGTAATCGTTATCTCCAAATTTCTAAAGTGCTACTTGAAAGCCAAGCGCGGGGCACCAGCTTATTCAAATTTATTAATATAGGGCTGTCCATAAAGTACGTCACGCTCCAATGGGGGGGGTGTAAGAAAGTGTGACAGTTTGTGACAGGGGGAGGGGGTCAGGCCATGTGTGACGTCACACATTAATTTTTTTAAAGATGTGTATTATATAATTGTCTAGTCTAATTTTTGCAATTTTTGTTTTCAAATTCAATCAACATTGAGTTACTGCTTCAATGAATAACTGTGACAACTGTTGACAATTAACTATTATACTATTAAAGTCATTTTAATAATGTGATAGTTCTTTTAAGTGGAAGCTTTACAGTTTAATAGTGAAGTGTGTTTTAGATTAAATTTGAATAAGGTGTTAATTACAAAAAAATTCGAAAGAGCGACGTACTTTAGGGGGGGTCCGAGAAAGTGTGACATACTCTAAGGGGGGGGGGTCCGAGAAAGTGTGACAGTTTGTGACAGGGGGAGGGGGTCAAAAATGGTCAAAAATGGCGTGACATACTTTATGGACGGCCCCATAATCAAACTGGGTAAAAACGAACACTGCGTGCCCGTACTCCAAACAATATGGCTGCCAACGAATGCAATAAAATTAGAGCGCGACGGATCGACGACATCGCAACATGCATCTCAACATGCAAAGCGTGAGGGTCGGTTAGTTTTAGGTTTAGTGCAGTCATTCTGCTGAAGCTGAATTGATGAACAATGTCGTCGATGGTCGCGCTCTAATTTTATTGCATTCGTTGGCAGCCATACTGTTTGGAGTACGGGCACGCAGTGTGCGTCTTTACCTAAGTGTATTTAACTTACCTAAACAGTTCGCAATATAATCGCAATGGTAAATAATATGGCTTACGTCGATCGGCGAACTTAACAATTTTGGGCACTATTAATAACACATTTGTGGCTTAGTCTAATCATAGACATCTTGCATTTAGTAATATTATGATGTCTAGGAATCTAATAGTCCACCGCTAAGGTGGTCCACCGTGCCCCTTGAAAATTTATGAAAATGAAAGTTATGAGAATTGAGAACAAGTTTGTACGTTTATTTAAAAGTGATGCCTATTATACCGCAACATCTATTATTCACGTTTTCATGAATATGGAATGAATTTTGCCACATTTAATTATTTTGCAGACTATTTATCGAGCAATAATTTTAGCAAGAATTTTAGACCTCCTTTAAGTAAGTAAGTGAGTATAGCCTTTATTACTTCATTTACAAAAGCACGAAGGGGCATCAACAATAATGCAATATAACACATAGAAGAGTAATATAATTGAAGAGTAGCCTAATTTGTTCAAATGAAGTTGGATTTTCTCTTGTTCGGATGAGGCTGACAAAATGTTCGTAAAATCAATGTGACGCTTGGACTCAAAACCAGTCGTTTGAGGATAAATAATACACTGCGCTAAAGGTTAAAATAGGCCAAGGGGTCAAAAGTATGAAATATCATTTTATGGTGTGTTCGTATTGAAAATATGTCTACTTTTAAATTCAAATATTTAGTTGTAGAAAAATGACTTTGAACGCAGGTGGTGTTTCTCTACCTCGGTCCGTGACCTTGGAGTCATCTTAGACCAAGAACTCTCCTTCTGTAAGCACATAATTATCTTCCCTGTCACGTGCCTGTCATGTCATGTCAATACGCCGACGTCGCTGCGCGACGGTTGGCTACATGAGTGGACCAAAGTACTCCAGCAATATCTATCCTTTACAGTCCGCAATAGCGCCGCTCCTGATAAACCGGTCCACAGCGTGATGTTATCAAGCCAGCATATTCTAGGTCTACCGCGACCGCGAACACCCTGCGCTAATCCCGTCATGACACTATTTTCAATATTGTCCTGCTGTCGCAGGATGTGACCGAAGTAACGTAATTTCCGGGTTTTGACATGACCTAATAACTCGCTTTTTGTCCCTGCTAATTTGTAAACTCGTTCATTAGTCAACATTTCTGTCCATGAAATACGTAGTAGTTTCCTGATGCATTTGTTTTCGAAAGCCTGTATAAGTCTTTCCTCCTCCTTCTTAAGAGTCCACGTCTCACAACCGTATGTTGCCACTGGCCACACTAAGGCCCTCATCAGTCGTATCTTTGTCTTGGAGCTGATTGCCTTGTTCTTCCAAACCTTTGTCAACTTAATCATGACTGATGTACCCATGGCTAACCTTGACTTTACTTCTACATTACATTCTGCATCTTTCGTTATTCTGCTTCCCAGATATACAAACGTGCCTGCTATTACCAAATTCGACAGCTGCGCGTTGTTGCTCGCTCTCTCTCTCATTCACTGCATCTTCTACTCTTGTCCATGTCTTTGTTTGCAGCCGCTTAGATTACTGCTCTTCTCTTTATGTCGGCCTCCCACAGGTCCGCCTGAACTCCTTGGTTAGGGTCCTTCGATCTGCAGCACGCTTGGTTGGTGGCATCTCCCGGTTCGATCACGTTTCTGCCTTCATGAGGGACGACCTCCACTGGCTCCCACTGCAGCAACGCATTGCTTACAGAGTTTCGTGTATTGCTTGGCGCTGCATCCTGTCTCAAGCTCCATCATATCTATGTGCACTTTTTACTCCTGTCTCCGTTTCTCTGGGCCGCCGTTCGCTGCGGTCAGCTGCCCGCGGTGACTATCTTGTCCCTTTTTGTCGTACCGCTAGGCCTACTATGCAGCGAAGAGCTTATTCCGTGGTGGGTCCAGCTATCTGGAATGGCCTCCCTACGGCTCTCCGTTCTCTTCCTCGTGACTCTGCTGGCTCTTTCTACCGTCATCTAAAGACCTTTCTTTTGACCAGGCTTGGGTTGGGAGCGCCTCTGAGTAGAGATCTTGAAGAGGCGCTATATAAATTTATGTGATTGATTGAATGTGATTGATTGGTTAAGATTTGTTCAGAAATGTTGTATCAATGAGCATGTTTTAAAAGTTAAAATTCGCCATAAAAGACCGCGTTTGCGCCCACTGGACTATTTCTTTAGCCCTGTGTACCACTATAATAATTATTATTAAATAATGACTTCACTATGCTATTTTTGGTCCTATTAAACTGTGTAACCTGTTTGAATGAATGTTTTGGCCAAGTAATTGAAGCTTTACTTGATGCCTACAACGACCTCATATAGGGTCAACCGGGGGGTTATGGACCCCTTAAGCATTTCGGCTATTATATGCTTAAGTTTAAATAAAGATTACAATGTGAATATTCCTTTTCAAAGTACTCTAAGAGAGGTACTTGGAACGTTATTAAAAGCTGAAAAATATAAATAGGTTTTTGTGGAAAATTCGAAAATATAATTTTTGTTTTGTGTCCATATCACCCCGATGTTGGGGGGATATGGCCATGGGGTGTCCATATCACCCCACTAATGTCGATATCACCCAAAAGCACCTGATTGATATGAAAGTTATTAAGAAACATTAAACAGTCATTAACTTTATGAGAACATTGGTAACCAGAACAAAGGCAACACTTTGTGTCCATCTCTGGAGACACGGACATGGATGCTGGCCCTGGGAAATCTTCCGGTTCGTTGAGTAGCGTAGACATGGGCAATAGATCCAATGCCATCGCCGGTACATTAAACTGCCCAAACATTGGGGATGGATAGGCCTATACCAGATGTTTCTTCCTGTAGACCTACATTGAGTGGCACATGCGATGGATCCAGTGCGTCATCCGGTAAGTTCAGCAAAACTGACATAGATGATGGTCCCAGTGGCTCCTCTGGTATACCACATAAAAAGGCATAGGATTGATCCGGTGCCATCACCGGTAGGCCCTACATCAGGATGCCCAAACATTGGGGATATACCAGATCTCTTCCTGCACTGTAGGTGTACATTGAGCGGCACATACGATGGATCCAGCGCATCAGTGGTGCACCTGCTAATTTGGCATTGTCTAAAGACCACTGAACCCTAATGTGTCTATTTTGGAACTCTCGTAGCATTGTTTGCAATAATTATGATCACAAAAAGCAATTAAATTATACCAACATCATTAAGTCTGTTTAAAACATCTTTAAAACACAGCTGGGGAGGTATGAACATTCAACCGGGGTGATATGGACATTAGGGTGTCCATATCACCCCACTATGTATTATATATCACCAGGGGTGATATGGACAATGTCCATATCACCCCGGTGTCTCAGTGTCCATATCACCCCAATAGCAATGGGCCGTTGTTTTCTCACGTTTAGGAAGCACATGACGTGAAATAAAAGACATATAGGCCCTATACAATGTCAAATAGCCTTTATTTAAAACTGCCAACTTCTAAATTTTTCCTCAAAAAGGCACATTTTTTACAATTTTCATAATCAGGGTTAGCTATTTTATAGAAATGGGATAATTTTAAAAACAACGCGTATAAATCTTAATTTTACCATCGGGGCATCAGTTTATAGTTGAAAGGTGAAGGACGAATGTGCATAGAGCTATAAACAGATTAGAGTTTATTATATTATCACATTAAGCTGTAGAAGAGGGGTGGCCATAACACCCAGGGTGTCCATAACCCCCCGGGTGACCCTATATTAATAGACAGAGCTTCCTACATGTATGTTGAGCTGCCCAGTGACGTTAGTCGTTAGAGTTTAACATGTAATATTATGGGGTAAGGTTAAAGGTGTACGTGGACTGCGGTGCAATGAAAAGAAGACACGTCATCAAGCCATGTTCTATGATTAAACATCTTGGGCCAAGATGTTTCAACATAAACCACGTGATTCCACCGCCCAGGATGCCTACATAAATTATATAACAACGATAATTATTCAAACGACGCCTCTCAACCAGTTTTCTGAGAGTATTATATTGGCTTACCAGTCATATCGCGAAACTGACATTCGATCCTTACCAATGCACATCTAGCAAAAGCCCAAATGTTTAGCTCATTTTTCAGTCGGAGATCTTGATGGTGGGTGAGTCTACAGCCGTCCACCGACAGCGTGGTCAATATTAGTAAATAGGGCTAAACTGGCATTCTTTTTTATCATAGTTGTGGGTCGGCGTACTGCCATTAATAGCTTAACATATTACGCTAGCTGAAATTTATTCTTGACTCAAGCGCAATTAACGTATGAGATAGGCTATGAGTAGGAACAATCATAAGTTGGTTCGTCGTTCGTTCTCTGCACTCAGACAGGTTCGGATTATACACGTAAGTGGGGATATTATTAAAATCTATACAAATAAAAATGTAAAATTTTGTATCTAATCAAGGATCTCGGAAATATCTTCACCGATCGCTTTCAAAATTTTACCAAAACGTTCCGTTCGAATACGAGAGGGTTTGTGTATGCTTTTTCTGGGAAAAGCGCAATCTTTTATACAAAAAACCAACAACTTTGCATTCGATTTGAGCGATTTTGATTTTAATTTTCACACGTAGGCCTACATTCCAATGCGACCGTGTTTTTATGGCGCATATATCCGCGCGTCTTTTTTTATAGCGCATATTTGTAGCTGTGGGTTTGTACAAAATCAAGGATCTCGGGAACCTCTTCACCGATGGTTTTCATATTTTCATTCGAATTCGAACACCCGGGTTTTTATATGCTTTATTGGAAAAAGCGCCATCTTTTTGCACAACTTTGCATTCGATTCCAGCGATTTCGATTTCAATTTTCACACAACGTTGCATTTGCGAATGCGGTCGTGTTTTTATATGCGATATCCGCGCGTGTTTTTTATAGCGCCATAAGTTGGACGTGCGAATTAAGGGGATGGGAGGAAACGGGAGGAAGGGATGCAGAGAGGCAGAGGAAGGGAGGGATGCGGAGGGAGGGAAAGTAGGGAGGAATGGAGGTAGGGAGGGACTAAGGGAGGCATGGGAAGGGAGGTAGGGATCGAGGGTTGGACGATCTTTTCAGCCACAGCAACGCGTGGTCCGGCACAGCTAGTTCCTAATAAGAATTTAAAAGTCTCGCAGGATTTATCAGGCCAAGTTCAATATGAATTTATTCGTAGGCCGATTCGTATAGGCTACCTAATTACCTAGCCGCTTTTTGTTCACAATTAAGCTCTTTGAGGTATAGATAATCGTCTACGAACACAACACTCGCAGGCCTATAGGCTCTAGCCTATAATATGCCTACACGCTTTATCGGTAGCAAAAATTATTTGGGCGGATTTGATTTGTAGGCTGCTATTAGCGCCATTGTAATTGTAATTGCAAAGCTGTCTGCTCAGTTTGTAGTTAAGTTTAAGATTACTGCATATAACTTGTAGGGGAAGTAGGGGCGAGACGGACCCCGTAACGGACCTCTAGTTTTAAGACACCATAAACGTGCATCACGGACACAAATTTTTGGTTACTCGTAGCTTATACAGTAATGTAGCTAAGGGCAACACAAATTTAATTGCATCCCTTTTTGATAATAAGATTTTTTAAATTAAAAAATTTAGTTGTAATGGTCCATCTTGCCCCCACTATGGGGCAAGATGGACCAGTCTAATAAATCCTGCCCCACGCATTATGCTTTCATCGTAGCATGTTCTGGCCACATGTAGAATACTATTTTTATACACATATGTTGTCGTCTATAAATTAAAACATTAAGAATAACGCATAAGTTACATTTTAGTATATTTTGAAATTTCATGGGATTTTGGTGGTCCATCTTGCCCCCATGGTGGAACAAGATAGACCACTACAATAATGTATTTCGCGTTAATTGTCATTATTATTGTATCCAAAAATTATTGTTATAGTAATAATAACATAATAATTAACTAACATGTGAAATCGGATGAAAAAAGTCGAATTACATGAAAAATTCACACAAACGGGGCAAGATGGATCACAAGGTCCGTCTTGCCCCGTCGGTGACGGATCCAACTAGCCCCCATGGGTAAGGTATAAACTTTTCACCAATAAAATATTAAATCTACTGGTTATCCTGCCAACATTGGATTCGTTAATACAGCAGAAACGGGTTTTAACGAAATATATTTTTATCAAAAGCCTGTCACAACGTGCAATTGAATACTTAGCAAATAAGTGTTTCCTGAAAATAAGATCTGGCAGGTCGAAAATCAAATTTTCACCATAAAAAAAACGAGGAAATGAGGTTTCGGTCATTTAGTTTGGACAAATCACCTAAGCATCAACAGTATTATAGTAATTAGAGTTCATTCGGAAGGTGGCGACATCATAGATACCTTATATTGACGGGATCCATCATGCCCCAAGGGTCCATCTCGCCCCTACTTCCCCTACATGTAAAGCGCAGTGCGTCTTGCAGGCGTTTCAATAAAGAAAAGATATTATTATATTATTATTACATGATTTAATCACAAATAGCCCTATATATTACTTTTCGTTCTTAGATTGAACAGAATGGTTAATAACCACGCCTAGGCCTACACGACGTCATGTTTGGTTCCATTCCATTACTCATTCATCCGTTCTGTGGATAGAGCCAGCGTTGCCACTCCTTGATTTTTTTTCACAAGATCTTGGGTTTATCGATCCGAACTTGGGAATGGGTTTTCTTAAAAAGGGATTTGGGTTTTTTTCTCTTTTTTTCAACCAAAAAATCTTGGGTTTTTCGATCCGAACTTGGGAAATTGGGTTTTTTCGCAAAAAATCAGGAAACTGCGGATAGGCCTATTTCGGAAAGATTTGGGCTGACGCCTAAAAAAAAGTCATGAGAATTTTCGGACGGGAAATTGTAGGCCTAATTTTTTTTGGGTCCAGATGACTAAAAAAAGGTCGTCAGAATTTTTTGACGGAAATTTTTTGAAATTTTCGGAGGATTTGGCAACTTGGGTTTTATCGACGCTCCAACTTGTTTTTTGGAGAGTGGCAACGTTGGACCCACGAGCTAGGACCACTATTGCTCTAACTCGATCCTTTGCCATCATTGGGCCCTCATTATGGAATTCTCTTCATTCCACTCTATCACTATTATTATACGACTGTATAAGAGGACAAACGTGATATGTCCAATGCGATTTAGAGAGTTCATATCCATGGGCGTCCGCAGCGGGGCCGCAAGTGCGCCCCCTGGATTTTTCGCATAGTGGCACATAAATTTAGATTATTTGGTTGTGGTTGTTACAATTAACTCGACTTTCTGTGATTATCGATTCGTTCTACAAGACAGTTCAACCTATATTTATTTATTTGGGCGCATAACGTATTGGTAGGCTATTGGATTCTCTCGTGGTAATATGGAAATTCAAACTGTCACCCATTAAATTTCGACCATGTGACATTTAAAAGTTTGCGCCCCCCTAGAAAAATTCCTGCGGACGCCCATGTTCATAGCACGTTTGTGCTCTATACAGTCCGATTATATATTTTTTGTTCTTTTTTTCGACCAAAAAATCTTGTTTTTTCCAAAAAATCTTGGGTTTTTCGTTGTTTAGGAGATTATATATATATATATATATATGTCTTTTTAAGACCTATTTTTCTCTCTGGGGGGTTATCGCACTGGGAGCGCTACTGGATGGCCTCGGCTGTGAGCGGCGCTAGAGAAATTACTAATTACATTACATTACATGTTAGAGATGTCGATACGCCTTACAAAGGAGGAGTGACCTATATGTTGAAATGTCGAAACGGCTTATTTCTGCGCCGAGTTCTACTTTTGAGTCACCACGTCAGTCACAGGCCTATTTCAACAGATTTTAATAATAATCTCCTAAACAACGACACACAACTTCTTTTTAAAAAAACCTTCTTGATCTACAGATTACAAGCTGAACAGTCCTGTTTCGTCATCTGACTAGGGTTTTTGGTAATCATTGTGCAAATTCATAACCTACAACAAAAATCTTTGTTTTCTTATCAACAGCCTCCAATCTTCATCATGCTATCACTTGTTACCAGATACACTGTATGTATAGGCCAACATAATTATATGTACAGGGTGGGCCAAAAAAGTTATCCCCTGCGATGTTTTGCCAATATCTTGGTCCAAAATAAGAATTTTTCAAATAAAATTTACGGGCTTAAAGGTAATTCATATCTACGTAGCCTACAATAGCCAAATTTCATCGATATTATGTGAAACAGGACAAAAGTTATACCGCTTTTAGTGAGCCCACCCACCGTTTTTTGACGATCCAAACTGTAACACGATGAAATGTAGCAAAAAAGATTTGATTAAATCACATCTTTCAAATAATTGTTATCAAATGAACTTGATATTGCTTCACAACTTGGGTTCAATGTGTCAACCACCAGTGCTCACACTTGTTCAGAAATTGTTCTCAGACTTTTTGCAAAGTTCTTGAAGGCCTTGTTCATGTGTTCGAGAGTCAGGTCTTTCCAAATCAATTCCAATGCGACCATCAATTGTAACAACTCTTGATTTTGGCCGCAAATTGTGGTATTTCTCCGGAATAGCTCTCCACACTTGATAACCTATCGGGTAAAAATTCTGGAGATCAGAGGCTATTGGTTCTTCTCAATGAAAATAGAACAATAATATTGACGTTGCGCTGATCTCCTTTCATCAACGGCATACCTCGTAACTCTCAATTTAACTCATAATTTCTCCACTCTCCCTCTTTATCAGAGCAAGTGGTGATTATTGCTTCAGCTCCAAGACCTTGCTCGTGAAGTATCTGAATACATATTTTGTCTGTCATTGAAGCCTTGGCCATTTAAATGTCTCGTAAATTTCAATGTTACTGTTTTTAATAGCAAAATTTGAATCTGAAAATTCTTTTTTGCAGCCTTATAGTCACCTTGCCAAAATGATGTCACAGTGATGTGCAGCCAAACTGGCACCATGTTTCTCTTCTAAACATTAGCGGCGGCAAAGGGCTATGGGGGCTAAGCCCCCCAAAAATAGGCGATTCATTTTTTCCCCATGTAAAAATGACAAATTTCGACGTTCAGCCCCCCTCCCCCCAAAAAATTAAAGCCAATGACTAAAACAAGGTCATCAGAAAATTTTGACGATGAAATGGAAAATTTTTGCAAGATTTCGACCGGATGACTAAAAAAAGGTCGTCAGAAATTTTAAAATGGAATTTTTTATGGAAATTCAGCCCCCCAAAAACTGAAATCCTGTCGCCGCCACTGCTTCTAAATAGTGGCAATAATGATTATCTGTGGCAATATAAAGTTCATTTGATAAGAATTATTAGAGATGCAACTTAATAAAATCGTTTTTGTGACTTTTCTAGCGTTACGTTTTTGGATAGTCAAAAACCAGGAGGTGGGCGCACTAAAAGCGGCATAACTTTTGGTCTGTTTCACGCATATCAATAAAATTTGGCTAATTTACGTAGATATGATTTACCTTTAAGCCCGTAAAACTTGATCTAAAAAATTCTTATTTTGGCCAAGATATTGGCAAAACATCGTAGGGGGATTACTTTTTTGGCCCACCCTATATATATATATATATATATATATATATGAAGACGATTGTTAAATATAATTTGATATAAATTGTCTTCATACATGCATGAAGAAAACTGATAGAACACTTTAAGCACCCCGTAGAACCTCTCAAATCTATCGCTGCCTGCCTTACCTGCTCACTTACTAAAATAAGGGCTGAATAATTGAATGAACCAAGTCCTTCTTTTTGCGCACTTTGTGCTCTCTCCCGCCCCTCCCACGCCCTCCCCTTCCCCTTCTATCTAAAAACCATGCACTAAATAAAATGCCTCCTTCCACCCAAAACACTGTCCAACGTTCTCATGACCCAACAGATAGCCGAGAAGCTGGTTGACAAACTACAAAACTGCAGACACACATGCACGCACACACACACACACACACACACACACACACACAGATGATCAACATCAACATATGCGACACACACACACACACACACACTGACAAAATGTCTAAAAATATTTACAGAATAAAGCTACAAAAATAGACACTGTAATACTCAAGAGCTGTTTCTGGCAATATGCCTCGATCTGTCTTTGTTTGTCTGTCTGTGTCCACTGTCCATCTATACTTGGTGCTTCCATCCAGACACCTGCACCAGACATTAATAAATAGTCATTTTTAAAGCTTCTGAGGTGTGACTAATGAAAGTTGGCCAGTAAGTCTTCTTCACCAGATGACGGCAGCTGCTGCAGGGGCGGCGGCCAATGGGAGGAAGGGACGGGGCCTTGCTGCTGCTGCTGCCGGCAGTGAACGTCGTCGTCGTCACCATCACAAACACAGTAGTCGTCATCATCATCATCATCATCATCCCGTCGTGACGGTTGTCAGATGCTACGTGTCGGGTGAGAGGTACTTGAGTGCCCGGATTCCGTATCTGCGTGACAGATCTCTCTGGAATTCCCCTTTCAAGACTTTCAGACACGTGCGATAGACGTCACTTGAACGGAACTTGGCAATGTCAAAACTCGGAGCATGTGGCATATGAACGATAAACGCATTTGGAAGGACGACAAAGTCAAAACTAGAAACAGAAATCATCATCATCACCACTACTACCTCCAGCATTTTCTAAATTCATTTGGTCATTGCAAGAAAACAGAACAAGTTATAACTTCTGGGTTTGTAAGGAGGACACCTCCTCCATTTACGGTTCCTTTTCCATAGCATTATCTGGTCACTTTTGAACACTAACCAATAGCCACTACACCGTCTTGCTCTTGGTGCATTGATCCTCTATATACAGACATGGTGGGGATGGGTGTGGCGTGCCTTTGTGCATTCAACACCTGTCACCATAGAAGTTACTAACCAACCTAACCTAAGCATATCGTTCATAATATTAGCAGCATTCTAAGCCATACCATACCATTTCAGGAACAGTAGCATACAAATTTAGATTGACTGATTACTTATTGAACAGATCTTAGCAATATAATTATGATCTGGAGAGTATTAATAGGAAGTAGACTTCTCCAATGTGGTGACACTAACCACAGAGCATCCAACTCCATGATATGTGAAACTAACCCAAGAGCATCCAGCTCCATGATATGTGAAACTAACCCAAGAGCATCCAGCTCCATGATATGTGAAACTAACCCAAGAGCATCTAGCTCCATGATATGTGAAACTAACCCAAGAGCATCCAGCTCCATGATATGTAAAACTAACCCAAGAGCATCTAGCTCCATGATATGTGAAACTAACCCAAGAGCATCCAGCTCCATGATATATGAAACTAACCCAAGAGCATCCAGCTCCATGATATGTGAAACTAACCCAAGAGCATCCAGCTCCATGATATGTGAAACTAACCCAAGAGCATCCAGCTCCATGATATGTGAAACTAACCCAAGAGCATCGAGCTCCATGATATGTGAAACCTTATTCTCTTTGTGGTGAAACTAACCCAAGAGCATCGAGCTCCATGATATGTGAAACCTTATTCTCTTTGTGGTGAAACTACCCCAAGAGCATCGAGCTCCATGATATGTGAAACCTTATTCTCTTTGTGGTGAAACTAACCCAAGAGCATCGAGCTCCATGATATGTGAAACCTTATTCTCTTTGTGGTGAAACTAACCCAAGAGCATCGAGCTCCATGATATGTGAAACCTTATTCTCTTTGTGGTGAAACTAACCCAAGAGCATCGAGCTCCATGATATGTGAAACCTTATTCTCTTTGTGGTGAAACTAACCCAAGAGCATCGAGCTCCATGATATGTGAAACCTTATTCTCTTTGTGGTGAAACTAACCCAAGAGCATCGAGCTCCATGATATGTGAAACCTTATTCTCTTTGTGGTGAAACTAACCCAAGAGCATCGAGCTCCATGATATGTGAAACCTTATTCTCTTTGTGGTGAAACTAACCCAAGAGCATTGAGCTCCATGATATGTGAAACCTTATTCTCTTTGTGGTGAAACTAACCCAAGAGCATCGAGCTCCATGATATGTGAAACCTTATTCTCTTTGTGGTGAAACTAACCCAAGAGCATCCAGCTCCATGATATGTGAAACTAACCCAAGAGCATCGAGCTCCATGATATGTGAAACCTTATTCTCTTTGTGGTGAAACTAACCCAAGAGCATCGAGCTCCATGATATGTGAAACTAACCCAAGAGCATCGAGCTCCATGATATGTGAAACCTTATTCTCTTTGTGGTGAAACTAACCCAAGAGCATCGAGCTCCATGATATGTGAAACCTTATTCTCTTTGTGGTGAAACTACCCCAAGAGCATCGAGCTCCATGATATGTGAAACCTTATTCTCTTTGTGGTGAAACTAACCCAAGAGCATCGAGCTCCATGATATGTGAAACCTTATTCTCTTTGTGGTGAAACTAACCCAAGAGCATCGAGCTCCATGATATGTGAAACCTTATTCTCTTTGTGGTGAAACTAACCCAAGAGCATCGAGCTCCATGATATGTGAAACCTTATTCTCTTTGTGGTGAAACTAACCCAAGAGCATCGAGCTCCATGATATGTGAAACCTTATTCTCTTTGTGGTGAAACTAACCCAAGAGCATCGAGCTCCATGATATGTGAAACCTTATTCTCTTTGTGGTGAAACTAACCCAAGAGCATCGAGCTCCATGATATGTGAAACCTTATTCTCTTTGTGGTGAAACTAACCCAAGAGCATCGAGCTCCATGATATGTGAAACCTTATTCTCTTTGTGGTGAAACTAACCCAAGAGCATTGAGCTCCATGATATGTGAAACCTTATTCTCTTTGTGGTGAAACTAACCCAAGAGCATCGAGCTCCATGATATGTGAAACCTTATTCTCTTTGTGGTGAAACTAACCCAAGAGCATCCAGCTCCATGATATGTGAAACTAACCCAAGAGCATCGAGCTCCATGATATGTGAAACCTTATTCTCTTTGTGGTGAAACTAACCCAAGAGCATCGAGCTCCATGATATGTGAAACTAACCCAAGAGCATCGAGCTCCATGATATGTGAAACCTTATTCTCTTTGTGGTGAAACTAACCCAAGAGCATCGAGCTCCATGATATGTGAAACCTTATTCTCTTTGTGGTGAAACTAACCCAAGAGCATCGAGCTCCATGATATGTGAAACCTTATTCTCTTTGTGGTGAAACTAACCCAAGAGCATTGAGCTCCATGATATGTGAAACCTTATTCTCTTTGTGGTGAAACTAACCCAAGAGCATCGAGCTCCATGATATGTGAAACCTTATTCTCTTTGTGGTGAAACTAACCCAAGAGCATCGAGCTCCATGATATGTGAAACCTTATTCTCTTTGTGGTGAAACTAACCCAAGAGCATCGAGCTCCATGATATGTGAAACCTTATTCTCTTTGTGGTGAAACTAACCCAAGAGCATTGAGCTCCATGATATGTGAAACCTTATTCTCTTTGTGGTGAAACTAACCCAAGAGCATCCAGCTCCATGATATGTGAAACCTTATTCCATCCAAATCCAACGAATCTCTGGTCATAGAATGGAACGTCCTTCCTCGGAACGACAATGAACGGCTCAAAGTCCGCTTCCCAGTTGACCTGCAACATCACCAGAAACACATCCACCTCAGCATACACACACGTACGTACCTCTCTTCTGCCAGGCGTCTAAACAATAAAGCGAGCGCTCCAACCATTGACTACCATGTGTCACACATCCACACAGAACAACGGCAGCAAGTTGTGAAGCATAGTAAAGCCAGGCCCATGAAAAAAATATAAAGTTGTCTATTCAAATAAACAGATGATTTCATCCAGACTAAATCCAGATTGTCAGAGAGTCGATTGAATACCTTGTATGCGGTTGTAGCTGTTCTCCATTTCGCAAAGTTTGTAGCTGCTTGGCCTTGAGGCCAAACATGATACCTGCGACGACAAGACAAGAGGACAATGATCTCAGAAATTACACACTCTACCAACAGCAGATATCCAAAAACTATGTAACTAGACAATAATAAGACTACAATAAAAAAGTAGTAAACATGATCGTGGTAAACATGATGAAAGCAATGAATAGAATAATTATTCTGCGGCCGCTGTCGCTGTTGCCAGACCTGAATGTGAAGAGTGATCCAACGTCAAGCATCGCTATGAGGTCAGCCTTCGATGTTGGAAAATTCAGTTTGTATCTTTGCGTCTCAAACGCTGGAACAACCAACGCCTGAAAAACAAATTATGAGTAATTAACTGCGGAAGATATTCATCAGACGAAATCTGGATGCTCTTGGGTTAGTGTCAATATATCAAGCAACAACTGCATCGTATAAGAAAAAAAAACGGTTCTACATCTTGCAAAATAGGAACATCTCACTTGACTTCAACCTCCTCTGATCTCAGCACAGTTAGCAACAGCGCACGTGTGTATGTGTGTGCATTTGAGTGAGTGCGTGTATGCATGCATGTGTATGACTAATGTAAAAGGAATATTCTTAGTCATAGGATCTAAGACTTTGTAATCCTCACCCTTAAGGACTAGGACGGACGATAGATACCTGTTTGCTGTTGGTCATAGAATTGATTGTCTTCAACAGATGGCTGTAGAGATCAGACATTGGCAGAAAGTCAATGTCCGACAAGAAAACGTGTGAAGTGTTCGCCTGACGCAAAGCCACATTACGAAGATAGTTAATTGGGTAGAATTGCTAAAACAGATGACACAAAAACAGTCCCCTAAGCATACACAGTCACATTTGTATATGCCAAAATGCTCCCTATGATATCCCACAGCCAATGAAGTACCTACCATACATGACCAATCAATGACCTACACACCCAAGAAAGTACCTACATAGCCAAGAAATGACCCTCATAGCCAAGAAAGTACCCACATAGCCAAGAAATGACCTGCATAGCCAAGAAAGTACCCACATAGCCAAGAAATGACCCTCATAGCCAAGAAATGACCCACATAGCCACCACCTCCTCTTCCTGCATCTCCTCTTCCTCCCTTATTCCTCTGTCTAACCTCCTCTTCCTGCATCTCCTCTTCCTCCCTTATTCCTCTGTCTAAATCATCCTCTTCATCGCCTCAGCCTCTTTCTCCTCCGCTGTCTTTTCTCTTCCTCCCCACTCTTCTCTCTTTCCCTCTCTTTTCCTCCCCACCCTCTACATCTCCTCCTACCTCCCATTTTCCTCTGCAGTTAACTCCGCTATTGATTGCACTCTGCCAGTGCCAGTCCCAACTAATCATCTTTGATATGGCAGTAACTTTAAACAGTAACAATCAAGTAACAAAATCCTCTACGCTTTGCCCCTCTGTGCTGCGCTCATTCCACAACTTACACCATCTTTGTAGACGACATGGTAAGCGATGTTGTGCCTGGCCATGAGCACACGAGAGCTGAGTGCATATCGTAGGAACTGTTGAGCCTCAGCATCGGACATGTAGAGCGCCAGGCTGATCGGTCCAGGCCAATGGATGCACAACGTCTCCAGCATCTGCAGCCGATCTGTGCTCAGCTGCGCCACCAGCGTCACATCATTCTCATCTGCAGCCGTCGCTGCTGCTGCTGCTGCTGCTGGTGGTGGTGCAGTCCTTGGTGAGTAGTTGTACTCGATGTAGTAGAGGTGAGTTCGATGGACGATGAGACGTTCACGACGGAAGTCATAGCACTCGTCATCCTCATTTATGCTGTTCAACTGATCACAAACAAAGTTTAAAAAAACACCCACAGTCAATAACTCGTCATCCTCATTTATGCTGTTCAACTGATCACAAACAAAGTTTAAAAAAACACCCACAGTCAATAACTCGTCATCCTCATTTATGCTGTTCAACTGATCACAAACAAAGTTTTAAAAAACACCCAAGTCAATAACTCGTCATCCTCATTTATGCTGTTCAACTGATCACAAACAAAGTTTAAAAAAACACCCACAGTCAATAACTCGTCATCCTCATTTATGCTGTTCAACTGATCACAAACAAAGTTTTAAAAAACACCCAAGTCAATAACTCGTCATCCTCATTTATGCTGTTCAACTGATCACAAACAAAGTTTAAAAAAACACCCACAGTCAATAACTCGTCATCCTCATTTATGCTGTTCAACTGATCACAAACAAAGTTTAAAAAAACATCCACAGTCAATAACTCGTCATCCTCATTTATGCTGTTCAACTGATCACAAACGAAGTCAAAAGAAACATCCACAGTCAATAACTCGTCATCCTCATTTATGCTGTTCAACTGATCACAAACGAAGTCAAAAGAAACATCCACAGTCAATAACTCGTCATCCTCATTTATGCTGTTCAACTGATCACAAACGAAGTCAAAAGAAACACCCACAGTCAATAACTCGTCATCCTCATTTATGCTGTTCAACTGGTCACAAACGAAGTCAAAATAAACATCCAGTCAATAACTCGTCATCCTCATTTATGCTGTTCAACTGGTCACAAACAAAGTCAAAATAAACATCCACAGTCAATAATAAACAATAGAATCAATCAAAAACCATCACAAGTCAATAATAAAAACACTACAATAACTCCCTAAACCGTTGCTGTCCAACCTTTCTGACACCATGGGCCACAAGAGCAATAATTCATGAAGCCAAGGGCTGCAACAGTAAAGCTCATAAGTAATGGATAATGTTTAATTTTTTTTAATAAACTGAATTGAAATTTATCACGCAATCATCATCATGTTTATTTATTTATTTATTTCTCCATTTCTATAGCGCCCCTTCACACGTTCTACACAGAGGCCCTCCCGACTAAAGGATCGGAGTTTCACGCCAAAGCGTCCAAGCAATTGTGAGTAAAGGACTTGCTCAAGATCCGTACACAGCGGCTTGATATACTGAATGATGTGTAATAGCATGCAAACCATACATATGCCATGTTTGGCGTGCTTGCCTAGCCTCATCAGTTCTTCGTCACCATGACTTCATTTGGATGGCCAAACCACAAGTTGGCTCAGTCAGTTGGTTGGCTCAGCCGCTTTATGGATGAACCGCATTTCCATTTTCCTGCTCTGGTTATTATAAAGAGACATGAAACCAGAATCTTGTGTCTTAAATGAGCAGTCATAGGTTGCGAAAGAGCCCAAGACATCGCCATTCGTTGGCCATGGCAACTCTTTCGATTTTCTTCTTCAAACCTTCAGCACTAGAACTGCTGGACTTGCTCTCGCAAGGAATGACTGTCGCAGCCACGTAGACATGCTGCTACTCGAACTGACTATAAATATTATATTATAATATTATATAATAGTCTAAGTGAACGGTTTGGCATGGTGTACAAGGTCAGCTTAGCTGAGTACAGGATTAAAAGTTGTAAAAAAAGAAGTCGAATGTCAATTTCCTAAGGCCGAAAAAAAAATTGTTGTGTTTCCGGTAACCCGACCGACCCTATTTTATTGCCGCGACTCAAATAATTTTGTAAAATTTTTTATTAAAATTTTTTTAAATTTTATTTTTAATTTATAAATTTTTTTAAAATTAAAAATTTATTTTTTTGACATTTGTATTGACATAACAGAAAAGACGTCAATGCAATGAAATTAATAGGACTGTTTTCTAGAGCAGTTTTAGGTGCAGACAGTCGGGAAATAGGCAGTTTATACTTGCTTAGAACATGCACTTTGTTGCAGCGTGCACCTTTGTGCAAAAAAGACTAGTGGGGTATACTTTTTCGGATAGTCACTGCATAAAAATATTTTTACCAAAATAAAAATATTTTCCGACCTACCTACCCATTTTTTTTAGCTCTGTTACCGGAAACACAAGATTTTTTAGGCCTAATAGCCTATTATAATTTAACCCCAGGGATAGAAAGAGGATATTAGTTGTCAGATTGGCCTTCCATGGTAGCTGTCCAAATTCCAGAAACTATTATAATAGATCAATAAAAATGAAAGCTCTTGAAAGAAGGTAAGCGACATTGTCCTTTACATCATTTTACATGAAGAGCAAAAATTTTGCATGCTCTGGCAGAACAGGAAATCACCCTGCGAGCCTTAGCTTGGACAGCATTGCCCTAAACTATTTAAAGACAATAAAAAACAATACAATCAAATCTCAAACCATTAAAAGTCAATAGAAAACACTACAATAAAGCCAATTTTAAGCATTTAAAGTCAACAAAAACACTACAATAAAACACAAATAATTTAAAGACAATAAGAACACTATAATAAATCTCAAAACCATTTAAGATCAATAAAAGACTACAATAATACGAAAAACACTTGAATTAAAAATTAATTTCATACACAGTTCCTTTGCTTCCAACTGATTAGAATAATCAATTCCATGAATAATTTGGAACTGGTTAACTACGATAACCACAGCTTAGTAACCCAACTTAGCCATGGCCATTGCGAAACCTGAGAGTAAAAAAATCACAGCTCAATTTCCTGACTTCTTCTTCTTCTTCTTCTCAAATAGAAATCATTCATCATTCACCTCATCTTCGTTGCTCAACTTCTCGTGTTTATAGTCGTCACAGCCAAAGAACTCCTGGCGAAGCAAATTGCCATCGTATTCAAGAAACGTCAGGTAGAGATTTCGGAAATACTCAATATGTTTGATTTTCACTTTCAGCTTCTTTGGGGAATTCCAGTGAATGATCTGCAGAGAAACAGAAAACAAATAATGTGAAACCAAATAATGTGAAACCACATAATATGAAACCAAATAATGTGAAACCAAATAATGTGAAACCAAATAATGTGAAACCATACAGTCTAAGTATCAAATGATTAAATTATTTGCGGACAACACGCAAGCTGTCAGAAAAACCATAAACCTTAGAGCAGTTAGACTTTGGCAGAGGCTCAGTAGTTCTCTAACTTCTTACATTCCTCCTCGTTGCTTGCGTTCATCATGTGCAAATCTTTTAGCTGAACCTCGATGCAAAACAGTTAGGGGTCATTGCATAATTACGTAACGCTCGAGGGTGGGTGGGTGGGGTCAATGAAAACGTTACGAAACGTTACGGGGGTGGGTGGGGGAAGCGGAACGTTACGTAACGCCTTAAAAATAATTTTTGCGGTAAAATTTAAGAAAATTGCAGTTCACGCATGACTTCATTTATAATATTATAAATAAAACATTGTGTGGGCCTATATTTTAAGCCTAGTCTAATGTCAAATTACAGTCCTAATTCACATGTAGGCTACGATAATTATGCTTATTGGCTACTTCCGGTATATTAAATTCGCTACGAAAATATGAATTATAATTACGCGCTCACATTAAGCCAATAATAGACCTACAAATCTCAACTGAGTTTTCGTATCAAACGTTACGTAACGCCGGGGAGGGTGGGTGGGTGGGTGAAGGCAAACGTTACGAAGCGTTACAGGGTGGGTGGGTGGGTCAAAAACGGTCATTTTTAGCGTTACGTAATTATGCAATGACCCCTTATGGGCTCGCGTGCATCCCATTTCTCTACACCCAAGGAGTGGAATCAGCTTCCGCTCTCTCTTCTGCTCTCTCTTAATTTCACTTCCTTCCTTCAAAAAGCAGCTCAAAACTCACTACTTCTCTTTGGCGTTCAAGCACATGAATCTCTAACTGCATCTTCCTCTGGCAGGTGACTATCCGTGCCTCAGAGTCACATTTCGGTGTGACCATGTGCACGTTACACATTTATTGAATAATAATAATAATTTAATAATAATAATAATAATAATAATTGAAAACATTAAATGAATTCATTGATCCGTTTGCAATGAACATGTAATGCCACAGATCTTCTCAGTGGTGACTCGAATAACCTCCTTCATTCTTATGTATATTCAACTCATTGAGTGGCTGCTGCAACACATGTAACATGTCACACACACACACACACACACACCATACTATGCCAAGACTCGTATGCATTGCTCTTCCATTTCATTGTGGTTGGACAGAAACTTGTGCCGTGCATAATATGGAGCAAATAATATGAATAACATTGAATACAACATTTGGAAGAAACCTCAGAGAAAGAGGGTGGGGTAGGGTAGGTGGGGACACTGTACCTTGAGATCGGAGACTTCCATGTAGCACTGCTCACTACGAGTGTTGTCACTTAACTGAACATTCCACTGACACGGAAGATGATGCACCAACTCTGGATTCTGCTTAAGCACAGCATTGAAAATGTCCTATACAAACAGACAGAAAAGACAGACAGACGTCTATGTAGGGTCAAACAGACAGACAGACATGTAGGGTCAAACAGACAGACGTCTATGTAGGGTCAAACAGACAGACGTCTATGTAGGGTCAAACAGACAGACGTCTATGTAGGGTCAAACAGACAGACAGACAGACATGTAGGGTCAAGGGTTCATGCTGCATGGACAAACAGATGTTTGTTTCGTGTTCCCTCCAGCTGCGGTTCTTAGGAATGTGAATAATCTGACGATGAATTGCAGCAAAAAAACCGATGAGGATCAAACCAGAGAACCGTAATCGTAATTATAGATTTACATAAGAAAGCATTTGTGTGTGAATAAGAAATTTGCATGTTTTGGGATCTGCAGATATCCAGAGATAATGATATTACACTAAGATCTACGTATACATATCATCTACAATAAGAAACACACACACACACACACACACATGTATCAGACTCACAACTTAACACAAAGGACACAAACCGAATAGTTTTAAACTGAATATGGAAAGTAATCGAGAAAGAGAGAGACCAAGGTCGTCCACAAGGTCATCTTCAAGTTGAAGGGTGCTGGCCAACTATTCAAGAAAGTCTGACGAACTACATCATGGTTTCTAAGATGCACTGTGGAAGTTCTACTTGAAGAAAGAATTATGTGACGCTGTGCAGTAGAGCAAATAAATCAGAGGCCAGGATTGGATGATGGAACTCTTAAACATAACCACGCGAGATAAGACGACAGAGCAAAGAAAACGTCGTACAGGTATATTCCATTAAATATGAATCTGTGTTCACCACGTCTATCTCGCTCAGCCACACATGCTCACAGGTTCCTTAGAATGTTCTGCACTCTAGAAATATCAACATAATATTATGATTCAAATTAAATAGTGCCACCTCACAACAGACTATTATATATCGGTAGAAATATCAACATATTATGATTCAAATTAAATAGTGCCACCTCACAACAGACTATTATATATCGGTAGAAATATCAACATAATATTATGATTCAAATTAAATAGTGCCACCTCACAACAGACTATTGTCATATATCGGAGGAGGCAGGTCAGCAGATTAGACGAGAATTCACCAAAACATCTGCCTTGATTGCTACAACGCAGTGCTCAGAAGATTATTATCAGACAATGACCTTTTCCAAGAAATACTTAAGAAGTGCTCAGAATATGGTTCACCCATTCAATGTCTTTGTGTAAAACTCAGAAGACAAAGCAGCCTGGTATATTTGGCTGTGCATAGACTTTACAAATCAGCCGATAGAAATGACGACTACTGCACTGACATTGAAACAAAATAAAATTTAGACATATTCAGTTTAAAACGAATTAATAATCATCAAACACATGGTACAGACGAAACCGTGTCATCTCCAATCAGTAGCAATGGAACAGGAAGGGGCAGCAGCATCAGCAGCAGCAGCAGCAGCAGCGGCTGCGAAGGAGGAGGAGTCATTGGTCGTGCTCACCTGGTCAGCGAGAGCAGTCGAGTAGAGGGTCATGAGTTCACGTTCTGCTATGAGTCGCCACATCTGACTCCATCCAATCAAACGAAGTCTCTCAAGGTCCATCAGAATCACTCCGGTGTTGAATCCTCTTCCCTACAACACGCACACACACACACACACACACGCACACACACACACGCGCACACACACACACACACACACACACATAACCATCACCACAAACACAATCATCGCCACCCCTACTACCACCACGGTAGTAGGGGTGGCGATGACAGTGATCATGACCACAACTACCACCACAACCACCACCATCAACATGACCACTGAGTGAATGAACGAGTGATCGAGTGCGTGAATGACTGAGTGCGTGTGTGCGTGTGTGCGTGTGTGTGTGTGTGCGTGTGTGTGTGATTAACTGACCAGGGCAGGCCACGGTCGATGGTTTCTCCAGAGTCTTCCCAGATACCAGTCACTCTGATTTTCTACGAGACCAAGAGCCTAAAAGTAGAATCATAGGACAACAAATAAAACAACAATTATATCTGCCACCAAGAATCAACGACAGCAGTTCTGCAGTGCTACGAAGACATTGTCAACAACACCAATGATCGAACAATGATCGAACAATGATCGAAAAATGATCGAACAATGATCGAACAATGATCAAACAATTATCAAACAATGATGGAACATCGGTTAACAGCGGAAAGAGCATTTATCCGTTTCTAGTTGATGCTGATGCTGCTGCTGCTGCTGCTGCTGCTGCATGGTAAATGAAGGGATAGAAGGAGGAAAGGAATTCGTCTGGAAAGACAGATTGGTGCAAAAAATAGACAAGTGTAAAGAACAACAAATTTATGAGGCCGGAAGAATCAAAAGAGTTCTGAATTATATGAAAATCCACAAACGAGAGATTAATGAATTAATCATGAAACCTCTTTCTTCTTGAACTTGTGAAACAGCTTCCATAATTCTCCTACATCAGTTGCAAAGGTGATGTCTGTATCCAAAACGATCACCTACAATCACATATTATCAACACAGGATTATAAGATAGTTCTGCTTCTTCAACTACTTGTACTTATATAATTAGACTCCTTACTGCACCATATGCAATCTGAATTTTGCAATTTGCATTCCAGTGTATTGAGTTGAACAGTTGTTGCCATCACGGCATAAACAATTAAACACTGATGTCGAAACACTGATGGTTATCACTAGATTATAATTATTATATTAGAACGTGTCTCAATTCCAAAGAACAATGATCATTATGTTACAACGCAACATTGACAACACCATGTTTAAAAAGCAGACAGAGAAGATTACACGAGAGAAGCATACAACGTTCCTTCCTTTAGCCTTCAAACAAGTGGCAGCAGAATTCAATCAGTCCTAAGTTGTGATCAACGCAAAGTGGAGTTGCCACCCACTGACAATCTGAACAGTTTATGTAACATAGTAGTAGTCTAAGTGATCATCGTAGTCAGCTGTGGAGCACTGGAGCCTACCTACCTTCGTGAGGTTTTTTGGCAGAGTATAAGGCAAGATGAGCTTCATGAGACCATAGACGCCGCTGTAGTGCTTGTTGGGGATCCAGGAGACATGTGGCTGAAAGAACAACAGCAACAAAAACGACAATAACATAGGCGAATGAAATCAACATCACTTCTCCATCATCTTCATCGATATATAATTATCCTTGAGTTGCACTAGAGATCACAACTTAGCAACAGATGACAATTTGGAGACAGAGAGAGAGAAGCTGGAGGAAGTAGGTACAAAAGAAGGGAGGGAGCTTCAAAGAAAATTATATGACTCTTGCAATCCAGACAGGTTGATTCACCTAAGATAGCCGGAAGTTAACACTAGTTGGAATATAATGCTAGAGGTGATCTTTCGAATGACTATTTAACAGACACAATAGTTAGTTAATGAAACACAGAATTCTGTTGCAAAGAAAGTCAAAATTAAGGTCAACTAAAACAACTTGAAAGCTTTTCACATAGTTATCTTCTTCTTCTTCTTCTTTTCTTGCAGGCTTGAAGTAATCCCTCTCAGTGGAGGGGTCAGCCACTCGGATCCTCCTCTTCCACTTTCCTCTGTCTTTGGCATCCTCATTTTTCAGTTTGAGTTGTTTCATGTCCTCCCGTATCGCATCCTCCCACCTCTTCTTTTGTCGTCCCCGAATGCGTGGTCCATAAACATCCGCCTTCATGATTCTTTTAAGGCAGCTGTCTTCCTCTCTTCTCATCACGCGACCGTACCATCTCAATCTGGCCTCCAGTATCTTGTCCAATACACACGCAACTCCGAGTTTCTTTCGGATGTCCTCGTTCCTGTTTCTGTCCATGAGTGAAATTCCCAGCATCCACAGCAGCATTCTCATCATTCTCTAACTCTCATAATTATCTAATTCACATAATTATCTAATTCACATAATTATCTAATTCACATAATTATCTAATTCACATAATTACCTTATGTTGCTATTTAAACTCACTGATCAAGCAATGGCTTTGATCAATTCTCAGCATTGGATTCAGGTGCTACATAAATACCCCTGCATGCATAATTGGAAAGATCTAGTGCATTAGATGTAATATCGTTAATCCGGTCTCTCACCTTCAGTTCATCTGCCACGTAAAAGGAAACTTTAACTGAAACAGAATAATTCAGGAAAACATTTTAATATCGTAAAACTCGAACTACTGATTTAAAAACCTTAAACGAGGGCATTGAGTTATTTTTTACTTGAAAAGTTTCGTCAGTCTGATTTTGAACAACGTCCAATGTATATCAAATCAATTATAAGCATTAATGTCATCTGTGATTCCAGAAAAACACATCAATGAATTCACGTAATAAATGCTGACATTAACATATTGAACCGACGGCAACAGTATCTGATGAGCTCAACATATTATTAACAGACATAATCTTGTATCTGATGAGCTCAACATATTATTAACAGACAAAATCTTGTATCTGATGAGCTCAACATATTATTAACAGACATAATCTTGTATCTGATGAGCTCAACATATTATTAACAGACATAATCTTGTATCTGATGAGCTCAACATATTATTAACAGACAAAATCTTGTATCTGATGAGCTCAACATATTATTAACAGACAGAATCTTGTATCTGATGAGTTCAACATATTATTAACAGACAGAATCTTGTATCTGATGAGCTCAACATATTATTAACAGACAGAATCTTGTATCTGATGAGCGCAACATATTATTAACAGACAGAATCTTGTATCTGATGAGTTCAACATATTATTAACAGACAGAATCTTGTATCTGATGAGCTCAACATATTATTAACAGACAGAATCTTGTATCTGATGAGCGCAACATATTATTAACAGACAGAATCTTGTATCTGATGAGCTCAACATATTATTAACTGACAGAATCTTGTATCTGATGAGCTCAACATATTATTAACAGACAAAATCTTGTATCTGATGAGCGCAACATATTATTAACAGACAGAATCTTGTATCTGATGAGTTCAACATATTATTAACAGACAGAATCTTGTATCTGATGAGCTCAACATATTATTAACAGACAGAATCTTGTATCTGATGAGCTCAACATATTATTAACAGACAGAATCTTGTATCTGATGAGCTCAACATATTATTAACAGACATAATCTTGTATCTGATGAGCTCAACATATTATTAACAGACAGAATCTTGTATCTGATGAGCTCAGCATATTATTAACAGACAGAATCTTGTATCTGATGAGCTCAACATATTATTAACAGACAGAATCTTGTATCTGATGAGCTCAGCATATTATTAACAGACATAATCTTGTATCTGATGAGCTCAACATATTATTAACAGACAAAATCTTGTATCTGATGAGCTCAACATATTATTAACAGACATAATCTTGTATCTGATGAGCTCAACATATTATTAACAGACAAAATCTTGTATCTGATGAGCTCAACATATTATTAACAGACAGAATCTTGTATCTGATGAGCGCAACATATTATTAACAGACAGAATCTTGTATCTGATGAGCTCAACATATTATTAACAGACAGAATCTTGTATCTGATGAGCTCAGCATATTATTAACAGACAAAATCTTGTATCTGATGAGCTCAGCATATTATTAACAGACAGAATCTTGTATCTGATGAGCTCAACATATTATTAACAGACATAATCTTGTATCTGATGAGCTCAACATATTATTAACAGACAGAATCTTGTATCTGATGAGCTCAGCATATTATTAACAGACAGAATCTTGTATCTGATGAGCTCAACATATTATTAACAGACAGAATCTTGTATCTGATGAGCTCAGCATATTATTAACAGACATAATCTTGTATCTGATGAGCTCAACATATTATTAACAGACAAAATCTTGTATCTGATGAGCTCAACATATTATTAACAGACATAATCTTGTATCTGATGAGCTCAACATATTATTAACAGACAAAATCTTGTATCTGATGAGCTCAACATATTATTAACAGACAGAATCTTGTATCTGATGAGCGCAACATATTATTAACAGACAGAATCTTGTATCTGATGAGTTCAACATATTATTAACAGACAAAATCTTGTATCTGATGAGCTCAACATATTATTAACAGACAAAATCTTGTATCTGATGAGCTCAGCATATTATTAACAGACAGAATCTTGTATCTGATGAGCTCAACATATTATTAACAGACAGAATCTTGTATCTGATGAGTTCAACATATTATTAACAGACAAAATCTTGTATCTGATGAGCTCAACATATTATTAACAGACAGAATCTTGTATCTGATGAGCGCAACATATTATTAACAGACAGAATCTTGTATCTGATGAGTTCAACATATTATTAACAGACAGAATCTTGTATCTGATGAGCTCAGCATATTATTAACAGACAGAATCTTGTATCTGATGAGCTCAACATATTATTAACAGACATAATCTTGTATCTGATGAGCTAAGCATATTATTAACAGACATAATCTTGTATCTGATGAGCTCAACATATTATTAACAGACAGAATCTTGTATCTGATGAGCTCAACATATTATTAACAGACAGAATCTTGTATCTGATGAGCTCAACATATTATTAACAGACAGAATCTTGTATCTGATGAGCTCAACATATTATTAACAGACAGAATCTTGTATCTGATGAGCTCAACATATTATTAACAGACAAAATCTTGTATCTGATGAGCTCAACATATTATTAACAGACAGAATCTTGTATCTGATGAGCGCAACATATTATTAACAGACAGAATCTTGTATCTGATGAGTTCAACATATTATTAACAGACAGAATCTTGTATCTGATGAGCTCAGCATATTATTAACAGACAGAATCTTGTATCTGATGAGCTCAACATATTATTAACAGACATAATCTTGTATCTGATGAGCTAAGCATATTATTAACAGACATAATCTTGTATCTGATGAGCTCAACATATTATTAACAGACAGAATCTTGTATCTGATGAGCTCAACATATTATTAACAGACAGAATCTTGTATCTGATGAGCTCAACATATTATTAACAGACAGAATCTTGTATCTGATGAGCTCAACATATTATTAACAGACAGAATCTTGTATCTGATGAGCTCAACATATTATTAACAGACATAATCTTGTATCTGATGAGCTCAGCATATTATTAACAGACATAATCTTGTATCTGATGAGCTCAGCATATTATTAACAGACATAATCTTGTATCTGATGAGCTCAACATATTATTAACAGACAGAATCTTGTATCTGATGAGCTCAACATATTATTAACAGACAGAATCTTGTATCTGATGAGCTCAACATATTATTAACAGACAGAATCTTGTATCTGATGAGCTCAACATATTATTAACAGACAGAATCTTGTATCTGATGAGCGCAACATAATATTAACAGACAGAATCTTGTATCTGATGAGCGCAACATATTATTAACAGACAGAATCTTGTATCTGATGAGTTCAACATATTATTAACAGACAGAATCTTGTATCTGATGAGCTCAGCATATTATTAACAGACATAATCTTGTATCTGATGAGCTCAGCATATTATTAACAGACATAATCTTGTATCTGATGAGCTCAACATATTATTAACAGACAGAATCTTGTATCTGATGAGCTCAACATATTATTAACAGACAGAATCTTGTATCTGATGAGCTCAACATATTATTAACAGACAGAATCTTGTATCTGATGAGCTCAACATATTATTAACAGACAGAATCTTGTATCTGATGAGCGCAACATAATATTAACAGACAGAATGTTGTATCTGATGAGCGCAACATATTATTAACAGACAGAATCTTGTATCTGATGAGTTCAACATATTATTAACAGACAGAATCTTGTATCTGATGAGCTCAACATATTATTAACAGACATAATCTTGTATCTGATGAGCGCAACATATTATCAACAGACAGAATCTTGTATCTGATGAGTTCAACATATTATTAACAGACAGAATCTTGTATCTGATGAGCTCAACATATTATTAACAGACAGAATCTTGTATCTGATGAGTTCAACATATTATTAACAGACATAATCTTGTATCTGATGAGCTCAACATATTATTAACAGACAGAATCTTGTATCTGATGAGCTCAACATATTATTAACAGACAAAATCTTGTATCTGATGAGCTCAACATATTATTAACAGACAGAATCTTGTATCTGATGAGCTCAACATATTATTAACAGACAGAATCTTGTATCTGATGAGCTCAACATATTATTAACAGACATAATCTTGTATCTGATGAGCTCAACATATTATTAACAGACAAAATCTTGTATCTGATGAGCGCAACATATTATTAACAGACAGAATCTTGTATCTGATGAGTTCAACATATTATTAACAGACAGAATCTTGTATCTGATGAGCTCAACATATTATTAACAGACAGAATCTTGTATCTGATGAGCTCAACATATTATTAACAGACATAATCTTGTATCTGATGAGCTCAACATATTATTAACAGACAAAATCTTGTATCTGATGAGCGCAACATATTATTAACAGACAGAATCTTGTATCTGATGAGTTCAACATATTATTAACAGACAGAATCTTGTATCTGATGAGCTCAACATATTATTAACAGACAGAATCTTGTATCTGATGAGTTCAACATATTATTAACAGACAGAATCTTGTATCTGATGAGTTCAACATATTATTAACAGACAGAATCTTGTATCTGATGAGCTCAACATATTATTAACAGACAGAATCTTGTATCTGATGAGCTCAACATATTATTAACAGACAGAATCTTGTATCTGATGAGCTCAACATATTATTAACAGACATAATCTTGTATCTGATGAGCTCAACATATTATTAACAGACAAAATCTTGTATCTGATGAGCGCAACATATTATTAACAGACAGAATCTTGTATCTGATGAGTTCAACATATTATTAACAGACAGAATCTTGTATCTGATGAGCTCAACATATTATTAACAGACAGAATCTTGTATCTGATGAGTTCAACATATTATTAACAGACAGAATCTTGTATCTGATGAGTTCAACATATTATTAACAGACAGAATCTTGTATCTGATGAGCTCAACATATTATTAACAGACAGAATCTTGTATCTGATGAGCTAACTTCAAGCAGCTGAATCTTCTGAGAAGGAAGACAACAACAATGAGAGGCGGTTAATATGAGATGAGGTGTTGGCAGTCAGAGAAGCTACTCACCAGCCGGAACGTACCAAGTGCGAAAGACCGTCTCAAGAATACGTTGCGCGATTTGGTCGGAGATGAAATGGAAGTGAAGATGATTCTTACGATAGAACAAGATGCTCTTGATAAGGGTGACGACTTCACGTGTGGAATTGTACTTTGTACAGACGATGGCAATGTGCAGCACCTAGAAAGACAACAGACAGAATCCAATGCCAATCAAATGACATATATCCATAAGTTACACTAATTAATCCAATGCCAATCAAATGACATATATCCATAAGTTACACTAATTAATCCAATGCCAATCAAATGACATATATCCATAAGTTACACTAATTAATCCAATGCCAATCAAATGACATATATCCATAAGTTACACTAACTAATCCAATGCCAATCAAATGACGCATATCCATAAGTTACACTAATTAATCCAATGCCAATCAAATGACATATATCCATAAGCTACACTAATTAATCCAATGCCAATCAAATGACGCATATCCATAAGTTACACTAATTAATCCAATACCAATCAAATGACGCATATCCATAAGTTACACTAATTAATCCAATACCAATCAAATGACGCATATCCATAAGTTACACTAATTAATCCAATGCCAATCACATGACATATATCCATAAGTTACACAAATTAATCCAATGCCAATCAAATGACATATATCCATAAGTTACACTAATTGATCCAATACCAATCAAATGACGTATATCCATAAGTTACACTAATTAATCCAATGCCAATCAAATGACATTATATCCATAAGTTACACTAATTAATCCAATGCCAATCAAATGACATATATCCATAAGTTACACTAATTAATGCAATACCAATCAAATGACGTTTAAGTCGTATATCCATAAGTTACACTAATTAATCCAATGCCAATCAAATGACATATATTCATAAGCTACACTAATTAATCCAATGCCAATCAAATGACGCATATCCATAAGTTACACTAATTAATCCAATGCCAATCAAATGACATATATTCATAAGCTACACTAATTAATCCAATGCCAATCAAATGACGCATATCCATAAGTTACACTAATTAATCCAATGCCAATCAAATGACATATATCCATAAGTTACACTAATTAATCCAATACCAATCAAATGACGCATATCCATAAGTTACACTAATTAATCCAATGCCAATCACATGACATATATCCATAAGTTACATTAATTAATGTCATAGTCGCTAAGACATAACTCGATTGGTGCTCCGACTGAAAACATCGCAATAAAAATGGATAAAAATCCACTGGACAAGTCAGATCAAAATCTATCAGATCAGAAACAAAAAACAACAACCATAGAACTGTGACAATGGTGGGTGACAACGGTGACCCATCAAAATAGCCCTTGGATCAAAATCACCCACCGACAAAATAACCGTGAAAACAGGACGGTGAAAATAATGCCGTCGTCAGAGACACCAATGACAACTCTGTTCCACAATGGCTCAAACGTTTAATGTTTCAAATAATGTATTTAAAACAAATAAACGAAATCACCAGTGTGGAATGTCAAAATGTTTTTCTAGGAAAACATGTATTAAAATGTCCTGTCCAGTTGCTTCACAACTACAGTTTGACTTTATACAGTCGATGGATGCTCATAGGTCTAGATCAGTCATCCTTTAAAAACTTTGTCAATTGATGCGACTTCGTCAAGTGGTCAACCTAAACTTGCTCTCAGATCTTCTACAATGTTTTTGAGTCGCGTTTTATTTGCGCTCACCTTTCTTCTTTCGCTACAACCTGCTAAGATTAAATTGCAAATTACCTCTTAGTTGTAGGTTTCCCCAATGTGCCTTCCTCTTCTTAACTTCATTTATATTATTATCAGTCGATCTTAGCAATCGATGTCGTATTAGTATCATTCTGTTAACTGATTTCCAATCAACCGCTTTAAAGTATGCGTTATCTTAGCTTGCACCACTTTGTTTGGCATTATATGCGTAAGATATTGCGTGACTTTGTCAGTATTATTTTCACACGCTGTTTTTGCGGGCTATTATGATGGGGTTATTTTGTCGGTGGGTGATTCTTACGGGTCTATTTTCACCAGGCTATTTTGTTGGTTGGCAATTTTGACGGAGCTGTTTTGACGATTTTGACGAATTGAGGACGCTTCACCAAAGGACGATTTGTCATATGGACTCAGTTATATCGGGATATGCATGCTTAGTCTAATGCCAATTTTAATTTCACAGCAGATTGAGCTTTGAATATACGAGGCCTATTTAGTAAGATTGATGGACTTTGAACGCTGGAAAACAATTCTGTGATACATGCGCATCAGAAGTGTGAACTGTACGACAGCGAATCCCCTTTGCTCTATATTTAGTATTTACATTCCCTATTAAGTGTTTACCCTTTCACGCTTTAGTCAGAGAGTTCTTTGACTTCCAGTAAGCTTATTGACAATATTGACAATTGATCGATTTGGCGCACCAGATTCTTTCTAACTCAAAGGACAAAAGCAGAAGTGCAAACTGTAAAAACGTCGATTTCTATTATATGAAAACTTTTAAAGCAGGGCTTCTTGCCCTCACACAATCTTGTAATTCCACGTTCGGACCTTCTCCAAAGAAAAGATTAGCCTACTAGAATGCCTTACACCTGTATTATTGACGAATCGTCCGTTGATGAATCGCCCGCAACTTCCCATACCGTTTTGATGGAGTGCCAGGTGACAACGATGAGTGACAACGATGGGTGACAACGATGGGTGACAACAGTGGCATGCTGAATGGCATGCATTCTTTGAGAGGATAATTGCATGTAAAGCAGAGAAGAAATTTAAGGTTACAGGATTCTTCATCCCACAAAATAAACAATGCATAGGAGGAGGAGGACGAGAGGGAGGACGAGGACGAAGAGGACAAGGAGGAAGAGGAGCAGCAGGAGGAGCAGCAGGAGGAGCAGCAGGAGGAGCAGAAGGAGGAGCAGGAGGAGGAGGAGCATGATCAGGTAATCTGTCTTCATTACTCTTCTACCTGACATTTTGGGATCTCTGGTTCTAGGCTGCATCTGTTGCGATTCAAGACAACGACGTCATCTCTGTCAGTGTAGTTCAGAGCTGAATCACTTAGATTCGTAAACTGGTTGTTGAGAGAATCATCAATAGATGGCGACTGCATTCTGTGTCAATGAAAGACAAAGAAACAAGACGCTGCTCAGCCAAAACAAGACACTGTCACAGACAAACATCGCTCGACTGAAACATGACTCATTCGCAACAGAACAATGAGCAATACAAACAAAATCCATTTACATCTAAAGACATCACACAGTGGGGCGCGGTGGTCTAGTGGTGGCGTCGTTGCCTTGGAGTCGAAAGGTCCGAGGTTCGAATCCACTTCCTCCCCGCGTAAGGACCTTGGGCAAGTCCTTCACTTACAATTGCTCAGCGCTTCGGCGTGAAACTCCGATGCAGTGTCCGCTCTGCATCGGGAGCGCCTCTGAGTAGAGAGAGCTTGAAGGGGCGCTATAACAAGTGCACATACAAACAAACAAACAAACAAACAGCCAGACAAGTGAATACAGAAGACATCAAGTGCTCTATATTATACTGCACTGCAATCTCTTCCTAACGATGTGTTTGGTGGCTACAATGATAAAGTCTACGGCACACAAAATCACAGATTAGACTGACTTCACTTTTTACGGCTCAACTGTATCTGGAATGCACATTAACTGTCATGACATTTCATCAGAACATCCAAAATTTATGCATGTTACAATGAAGTGCAACCAATCGATGCATACACAGTTATAGACACAAACATAGACACATGCAAGCTTGCATACGTAATTTATACATATGCACGCCAGTACATAATATTACAATACAACACAACTGAGATTTGATAATGCTTTCAGTTTATAGTGAAAGACAGACTCGCACAGTGCATGGTCGTCGCCATGTTGGCTGATGGTCGTGCCTCTCTTGTTATTTCGGCAGACTTTTACGTCTGTGGCGAGACACGCTCGTTTTAGTTCGGATTTTCAGATGTTTATTGATGTCGAGTGTTGAGTTTCTGACTTTTCTTCATCAGTGTCATAAGCGTTTGGACGGTAACTTGATTATAAATTTTGACGTTCAACCATCGCCTTGCGTCTTTCCTCTTTGGACTATTCCATTCCGCTCAACATCAAGGGGTTCAAGGTTCGTCAATCGTCATTATTGGTTCGTCACTGTCGTAGCTGAATGATTGCACACATGAATGGGAAAATAAAGGAACTTATTAACAGCAACTGAAGACCGTGCCGTTGTAGTGCAACGTTTCCAGCGCTGTGCTACCCGTAGCTGCTCTTCGGACTTTATACATCTCGGCCCTGTAGACACTGAAAATGCTGTTAAGCTACCATCATCTGAACGAGAAACTATCAACTGGACTCTCCGTGTAGCCAACGCATAGGAGTTCGACGGTGGTGACTTGTGCTTTTCTAGCGGCCTTTTTGCCAAAGGATGACTCTGTCGTTGTGACGTTTCCATCAATAGGCTTGAGCTATATGAGTTGGCACCGTTGATGGCTGCCAGATTTGTCTTGTATTTGTTTTTTATGTCGTGTATTTTGTGCCTGTATACCAGAGTGCGTTTTGCAGCTGGTACATTAAAGAATATACTTACTTACTTAAAAGAGTTATGAACATGAGGAGGCAGATATGAAGGGACCAGCAAATGTGAAAGAACGCCTGGAAAAGACAAGACCAGGTACTACAAAGTTTCCAGCAGATGCTGATCGATGAGAAGACCAACCATTGACAGAGCTACAAGATCGTGTGATCATAGAAGATAAGTAAGATAAGAATATCCTTTAAAAGACCAATTGCTATCCGCATTTTGAGGTACATGCAATGTACACACATGACCTCCACTCATGGATGTTGGCCATCCAACTTTACCTTAACTCCTCTAAGACTCATTAGATCTAGTATGCAACCAAACAGACTCCAACCTCCCACTCCTCACCTCATTGCACCCTCACTTCAAATATTCATTACTTTGATTTGACTTGGGTGTCACCCTTTATAGCACAGTCTCTTGTTCGCTGAATACCTCTTGCAATTGACGTGTGCTTCATGTTACTATCACCTGAGAGTCATCAAAAGATCTGTTTCCTCTTCTGTCTTTATAACCATTGTTCATGCTTCTTTCATCTGCTGTCACAAGTGTCGCGTTGACTACTGCAATTCACTATTTGCTGGGCATTATCCCAAGGCACGCTTGTCCTCCCTTAAGTCACGCTCATTGCTCGTCTCCCTCACTACTTCCACATTTCTACCTACATGACTGATGTCCTGCACTGGCTTCCTGTTGCCTCTCGTATCCAAGTATTACTCTACCATGGCTGAACATCGTGCCTTTGCCATTGTGGACCCTTCAATGTGAAATGACCTCCTCTTACCGTAGTATGATCTTATTGGGTTGTCAATCTCATCCATGCTTGAAGACTTGAAAACTTATTTCTACTGCTGAGAGCACCTCTGAAATAGAGGTGCTTTGTAAAAACTCTCATATATATGATACGATAAGCAGATATATAAGCAGAGCACAGCTGACCTGTACATGCATATAAATAGTGATCGAGAGAACAGCTTGAGCAGCAATGATACCTAACCTGAGTCTTCGCATCAGTAACTCGTTTAATTCTTCCACCTGTCGAATGCGGTGAAGGAGACTGGCTTCATGGTCCTCCTTTGAATGCATCTTCTCATTTCCTACTTCTACCATTTTACCACCTTGAAAAACCAGACAAGAGACAAAGGAAAAATCTCCCTTAGCAACAACTGATATCAGTGCCCACCTCATTAAACCAGTCAAACATCACACTAGACAACTTGAAACATATTATAAGAAATAATACCGGCGATTGACAAACCAGTTTAACGCTGCTATCGTTACAGAATGATGTTATATGTGACTCGTCCCTACAAAAATCAGATCCTGCAACTTCAAAATTAAATTTTTGTGGTTTTTAGCACTGTCTTGTAGATTCTTTATTCACCTTTCCAAAACTGTTTGCTGTGTTTCAATATCTCACATATAACTGGAGTTATAGAATTTTCAAACTGATAGCATACTTAAACAGTTACCTAGTTGTGAAAACTGCGTGCAAAGTTTAGTGATAAAAAATTGACATTCTCCTTAGAAACAGCCATTTCTGTTGGACCAATTTTAATAAAATTTGGCAGACGTGTAGCTTCACCAATGTGAAAAGCACTCTACAAATTTGCAAAATATCCTCCATTTCGAAGAATAAAGTTTATTAAGCGAAAAGCAGGGAATACAAATAATTTGCTTTAGTGACCAGACACAAAGCATGCAAGGTCAAGTGAGTACGCATGCTCAGACGTGACAGCTCAAGATTTTGTCACGTGTCAGTTTTGAAGAGCAATTCTAAATTTGTTTACAATTAGTCAACTTTTTTCGGGCCAATCTCTGTGCGCTTTAAATACAAGAAGGTCATATTTCATTATTAGAACAGAAGAAGAGGATTCCTTGTTTAAAACGAGACCAAACACGCATTTTGAATTGATCTGTAACCTAATTAAATATCACATGAAAAGAAGCGAATTTGGACAGATTTAGGGTTCTTAGTAAAAATTAATTTTTACGCATTTAGATACGCCTAAACAAAAAAATTTATACGTTATTTAGAACTATTAAATACATATATTGTCTATATGAAGTCTAGTTGATTAGTATTAAATTGAAAATCAAATGAGATTAGCGGTGAAGACAATGAAATCGAACAACAAACCTTGAGTGATGAACGACGAAAACGTAAGGATGATGACTGTTACCATGACGACCGCTGCCAACAGCAGATATCTCAGTCGAAGTCTCATGACGTCGTCGTCCACAGATGACTAGGTTGATAGAACAATTGCCATCAACTGCAGTCATCTACTTCTTCGAAGTGACAGAAAACGGAGGACAATGTCCTCGTGCCACTCTTCATCAGCATTCGCAGTTGAATAAATCTTTCTACAGAATAAATACCATATAAAATCAATTAAAACGCACTTGTTTAGAACTGTCTGGTAGCTACGTTAAGCGCCTTCGTGAGGTTATTATAAGGCGCTATATAAATGTTCATATACATACATACATACATACATAAATTCATCATTTGACATGTAGTCAATGTTCATGGATTTCATAAAGTGAGACAGCAGTGCAATATCAATCTGTTTTGTGACATTGCATCTATCACGCACGCAGCTGTAGCAGTTGCAGTGATTTCTATCAGTGTTACACGAAAACCAAGGAATCTATAATAATTATAATTAGAGGAATGGCTGCTCATAAAATAATAAGTACATCCACAATCCCTTAGTATTAAACACAGACGTTGCCAAACTTCTAAAACTTTTCAATTTTAAATACAGTAGTGGGCCTAGCGGCTAGGGGGAGCCCCCAAAAATAGGCGATCCATTTTTTCCCCATGTAAAAATGGCAAATTTCGACGTTCAGCCCCCCCCAACAAAAATTCAAGCTGATGACTGAAAAAAAGTCATCAGAAATTTTGGCGGTGAAAATGGAAAATTTTTACAAGATTTCGACCGAATAATAACTAAAAAAAAGGTCGTCAGAAATTTCGGCGGATTAAAATGGAATTTTTTCAAGGAAATCCCCCCCCCCAAAAAGGAAATCCTGGCGCCGCCACTGTTTAAATATGGTGTCTTAAATCTCAGCAGGCACTTTTTAAATTGCAAATATAATTATTGGTCCATATGCCATCAAAAATATTATTAAATGTATGCTTTATGTTCCCAAACAAGATGTGAAATTCTCCAGACCCCCATTGCCGTCCAAAAACTTCTCTCACGATGTTTTAATAATGAATTTCCAGAGCCTTGTAGAGTGCGTGAAAACGTAGTCGACAGTTGCCGGATCGCGTCGACTGCGTTTTCACGTATATAGTAGGTTCTTCGCTCCATAGTCTCGTAGACAATAAACTTTTTGTGGACGATTATTATGAGACGCTGTCGCTGGTTTATGCTATTTTACGGCGCTAAATCAATCAGTTATCGGCATGCGAACCCTCTGACTACATTTCTATTTTTCTCATAACTTTTTACAAAGTTCACGTAAAACTCACTTATGCACGCAAACCATCAGTAGAACAACGATTTAAATATCTTTTAGACATTATAAATAATAAAATATAAAATAATCAGACGAGACAGACGACGGCATCGCAAAGTAGGATCATTGTTTTTTTTCTTGAACATCATTCTGCAACAAGACACTAAAAAATCTTATAGCGCAAATTCAGAATGCTGCCTCTTAACATTGGAATTCAGCCAGAGTGGGTTACAGCAGCCGCGTTAATAGGCAACTTGATTACAGGCTATTTGCCTATTGCATGGTGCCAAACAGTCCAACAGCCTAGTTTCTGATTAAACGAAGATTTTTATTAGGTAGCCTACTATCACTTTCAATTTAGAGCTAACACAACACAACATTCAACAGAATGATAGCAATCGAATAGGCTACACGAGCCCAGCCTACCAAAAAGCAACATGTAGGGATTGTAGGCTTAAGGTCGACAGCTCAGATGTTCGAGGCTGTGGTCATTGAGGAATTCCAGGTCTTCCGTGTCATAATTTAAAAGTTTATAACTTCTAATCGTGGAGTGTCAGTTGAACCTGATCGCATAGGCCTAATCTGGGAATTTCTACAGCGCCACATTATGTTTTAAGGTTTTTAGAACTGCACAACCCCTCTTTCTATTCTTTCATTTCCCATCCTCCATGGTAAATTACTTCCAATCGGAGGACAACGGCCCTTTTGCTATTTTAACCCTCGGGCTACCAGGGGGGGGGGGTGGTATCCACCCCCCCTAGGTTTTTCCCAAATCAATTTTTTTTCGTTAGGAATAAAATTTTGACGTTTTAGGTAGCTGTAGAGGATTCATTTGCACACATTCTGAGCTAAAATGTGTGATGATATACCATACCATTCAAAAGTTATACCCGATATACCCGAGGCACCAAGGGGGGTGGATACCACCCCCCTTAGATTATCGGCTGTATCTTATCCGTCCTTTGACATGAAGAGACAACAATTACACCATTCTGTAGAGGGAATGTGGGGCTACATTTTGGTGGTCACGGAGTTGTCTTTTGACAACCGGAAGTGCTCAAAATAAATTAAAATATAAATAAAGGTGTTTTATTTTCATAAAATTTTCATGTTTTTTCTATTAAAAATTATTCATAATTTTTTTAAGAGAAATAAATTATGTCATTCTATAGAGTGCATTTAGGGCTATTTTTGATACCAATTAATTTGACATTTGATGACCGGAAGTGCTCAAAATAAATTTAAATGTGTGAAAATGTTGGGGGTTTTTTACAACGCAAACCGATAAGTCTGCGTAAACGTTTTTCAGCATGTTTTACATGTTTTTTCTCTTTTTATTGTAACTAAAACTAACTTATTACTAGTTTTTATAGTTGAATATTGGACTTTATTATATGTAAACTATTTTTAATTAAATAAATTATGTTAAAACACACAGAATCTAATAATTTGCTTATGCGAAAGTATACATTTTGTGGAATCGACGGGTGCCTACGGTAAAAAATTCATAACTTCGGGGTGCTTTCATATATTATTTTTAAACCTAAATATACCATTTTGTGCAGAAATGAATGCTGAATCCATAGGTGTATTACAAGTTATGATATCTCAAACCAAACCCAAAATCCAGGGGGGCTGGTAACCACCCCCCCTTGGTAGTCAGTGTTACAAAAATAGCGTGGTATATATATATAGCCTGAGGGTTAAACTGTAGCCTACAGAAGTGTTTCTACAACTGCACTAGTCCATTTAGAACATAGGCCTACACATTTTGTGTAGACCTACATCGATCTGAACGTTAAGAAATAGGCCTAAAGCTGTGCAGCGCCTACAAAAGCCAAATTGATGTCATTGTCAATTCGTGGGAGATCATGCAGCTTATAAAGGCGCTTAGGCTAATCATAACAAAAGCGATAGGCCTATAGTATAGGCTATAGGCGGCAGAGGCAGAGATGCCACTCAGTTTTTCTACCTAGATTTAGGTCTTTCGGCCTTGTCTAGGTCTCTAGCTTTTTTGTCAGTAGCCTATAGGCTATATCTAGCTTTTTTGTCACGGTTGTTTTTCTGGATTTTTAAAACGTAATATATAATAGGCCTATATATTAGGCCTATAGGCACTTTTAGCAAAGACCTCGATCTGCTTTTAGGTGAACCTACATGAAAGACGCTTAGACGAGGGGTAGACGTTAGGGCTATATAGCTAGCTAGTAATAGGCCCAGGGTGAGAATTGCCGGGGGGGTTGGGGGGGTTGAACCCCCCCAGTCTTTCTTAGAGCCTCATGTTAAAGTATGTTTTTCATACCCCAATTTCAAGTTTATCATAGGCCAACCCCCCCCCAGTTATTTTTCCACAATTCTCATACTGAATAGGCCTTAGGCCTACGCGTTTCGATTTCGGTAGCCTACCTCTCGACCGATCGCTCTCCAATGTAAGTCGGATTACCTCCCTTCTCATTACCCGGATGTTGACCGCTTGAATGGCTTGATTGACGATGCAGACGTTATTAGCCTATAATATATAATATCTTCTTTATTGACATTCAATCTGACAAACCGCAGAATGATTACAGGTAGTGTAACGGTAGTACAATAGAGTCGTAATGTACTGTTACGTTTATTACTATACTACGATAAGCTATGGTACTAGAAACGTGTAGGTTACAAGATCTAACATTGTTGAGCTATCCTCTCAGCGTCTGACTACCGAATGCTCGTGCTACATTGCACATGTCCTGACTCGCATTCGTACGTACCGCGGTAGGCGTGGTCTAATGATAATGTCCAATAGCGATGCAGCTACACCTGTCACATCTCCCCTGCTTTACGAATGTCCATTTGATCTATTTGCTAATCCCCAATCTGTATACCTATATATGTTATATGTCAAAATCAGAAATATCTATAATGTCACTACTCCCAGTCAATTATATTATGTCACCCTAAACAATAGCCTATAGGCCTACTCACATCTTCCCTTTTAAAATGTCAAAGAAATCTAATAATGTCTACCGTAGGCTATGTCTAAGTCCTATTTATTATTTAATCTACAAAGTCTCTGGTGAAAGTCTCTTGCCGAGGTTTCCTTGCGTTTCGCTATAGCAGTATGATGACAGATGAACAGATAGGACTAATGACCGTCTGGCAGCGAGGGTGTTGGAGGAGGGTGCTTTCGGTTGCAGCACAGACGAACGGAGGAATAGACGGTGGGGGCCCATCGGGCGGTCGGGATGTGGCTGACTGGGTTCAACGGTCGACCAGATGTCGGAGATTTTACGAGTGGGGCGGAGTAGGGTGGTGGAGGAGGATGCGTTCGATTGTTGCTCAGACGAACGGTGCGTAGAAGGAATAGACGATGGGTGTTGGTCCTGTTGGAGGAGGGTGTTTTCGGGCGGTCAGTGACGCGGCTCACCAAGTTCAACGGCCGTGTCGCAGCTGTTGGAGAGTTTACGAGCTGCGGCGGAGGAGGATGCTGGGCGCTCAGAGGAGGGTGTTGGAGGATGGTGCTAATAATAATAATAATAATAATAATAATAAGACGATTTATATAGCGCCGTAGCTCAGCCGAGGCCGAAGGAAAGGGCGCTGTACACAGGATAACATGTTAGCCTAGATTTAATTAAATATACGATTGTTTGAATAGGTAAGTTTTGAGACTGGATTTAAATGTCTCCACAGATGGTGCCATCTTCACGTAGCCAGGAAGACTGTTCCATGCAGTTGGTCCCGACACAGAGAACGAGCTTTCACCAAACCTCGTGGTTGACCTTGGTACATGCAGCAGGCCCCTCGCCGACGATCGTAACCTATTGTCTGCGATTGGAATGCAGAAATCGGCGATGTATTCAGGCATGAGGTTGTGTAATGACTTGTATGTAATTAGGCAGAGCTTGTATTGAATACGCTGGGGGACTCGCAGCCAGTGCAGGTTGTCACGCAGCAGGTCAGTCACATGATCGGATGGTGTGCGACCGTATATAATGCGTGCAGCGGAGTTGAGCACCGACTGGATCCGCTCCAGCTGACAAGCCGGAAGACCCGCCAGTACGCTGTTGCAGTAGTCAACCCTGGAGACAATGAAGCTGTTGACCAATATGTGCTGTCGGTTTGTCCGTCGCCTGTAGAATCTCCAAACAGAGCGTCCTTTGTAGACCGATGACTTTATCTCTGGGGCGTCGGCTGCCAAGCGTAGCGATGCATGGGTGTCGGCACGACGGTGGTGGGGTGTGAGACGAGGGTCCGTCCGTAGCGTTAACTTAATGGCTTTCTCAGAATCGTCCATCTGATGGATGCGGGTTATCAGCGCCGCTGATTCACGTGAAGATTGACTCCAGAGTCCGAGCGTTTCTGTGTCGAGCGGGCATGACCGGAGGGGGGTCTGGTCGTTAATTGACACCAGCCCTGACACTTTGCCTTTGCTGAGGTCCGTCTGCTGCTCGGCGGGGGGGGGGGGCCTGTAGTGGATAACGCTTCGGTGGTATCTGGACGGAAAGACAACTTTCATGATTTGCAAGATGGACGTCGTTTTCCAAGACGTCACTGTCATGGCGCTCGCCACTGTCATGGCGCACCTCTGTTTCACTGCCATACAGCAATCTACGTGTAGAACAACTTTACTGCTTTACGAATTCCATGTAAGTGTCATGGCGCTCGCATGATGCTGTGTATAGGCTCACAATTCCGCAGCTGGCTTACAGCACTTTTATTAGTTTGCAAGCAGTCCATTTTTATTACAGTGATGTTTACTGGCTTCAGAATTCCACTGAATTACCGTAATTCTACTGGCTTATACTCTACAGCCTTCTGCTAGTTTACTATAATTTTTCTACAGCCTTCTGCTGGTTTACAATAATTTCTCTACAGCTTTCTGCTAGTTTACTATAATTTTTCTACAGCCTTCTGCTAGTTTACTATAATTTTTCTACAGCCTTCTGTATAGATATACACTAAATTCACTAATCTTACTGGCCTGTACAGCCTGCAGTAGATTATACTCTACAATAATCTTATTTGCACACAGATTTGCATTCTACAATAATCTGATTGGCATACAGCCTCTAGTAGATTTACACTCTACAATAATCTTACTTCAGCCTCCCGCTGGTTTACAATAATCTTACTTCAGCATCCCGCTGGTATACAACAATCTTACATCAGCATAACGCTGGTTTACAATAATCTTACTTCAGCATCCCACTGGTATACAATAATCTTACATCAGCATCCCGCTGGTTTACAATAATCTAACATCAGCATCCCGCTGGTTTACAATAATCTTACATCAGCATCCCGCCGGTTTACAATAATCTTACAGCAGCATCCCGCTGGTTTACAATAATCTTACAGCAGCATCCCGCTGGTTTACAATAATCTTGACTGGCCTTCAGCCTTCCGTTACGTTCAGTAGGTTTACAAACTAGGCTACTCATGGCACCTGCATGCACATAGTGCCTACCTCAACGTTGACTTCTGGGATTCTACTGAGAGCGCAGTAGACTGCTCCAGCCATCGAATGCGTCTCACAGTGTTTTCAGCAACGATGCTCGCTGCTGCCTTGATTGCGAAACCCACATTCAGTTGGTAGTTGGGATAGCACCCGGAACTGCACCGAACTGAACTGGTTATTCGATTGTTGACCGCACGAAGAATACAATACCGCTGCGGGCGTATCTCTTGGCGTCGACTGGCATTCGATAGAGCGTTGAGTTCCCGTACGTTTTGGAGGTCAGATCGGTCGACCACACGAAGAATACAGTACCGCTGCGGGCGTATCTCTTGGCGTCAACTGGCATTCGACAGAGCGTTGATTTCCCGCACGCTTGCTTGCTTGCAGTTCCGATCGGTCGACCACACGAAGAATACAATACCACTGCGGGCGTATCTCTTGGTGTCGACTCAGAACGCGGACGCTGCTCCACATAATTTTATCAAATGCCGTGTTCGAATGTTTATGCAGGCTATTCCCGCCTTCTCGTCGAATCAGAATGTCTGCTTTGCTTATCGATGTACTTTGTCTTAGCTTGTCCGATCATTCTAGCGCGTAAGTTCAGTTTTGACACCATGTAACGGTAGTACAATAGAGTCGTAATGTACTGTCACGTTTATTACTATACTACGATAAGCTATGGTACTAGAAACGTGTAGGTTACAAGATCTAACATTGTTGAGCTATCCTCTCAGCGTCTGACTACCGAATGCTCGTGCTACATTGCACACAGTGGTGTAGTGGGGGGGGAACGCGGGGGAATGCCGTTCCTCCACTTTTTTCCGCGGGGGAACGCCGTTCCCCCACTTTTTTCCAGGGAGGAAACAAAAAATTCAAGATTCACAGTTTCAGCTGCTACTTACTGGAGCCTTTCGCAGTTTCGCAGATATATTTATATATGTGTTCAATGGCTTGTAAATAAAAGCTAATGACAAATGAAAATAGTACAGTAGTAGGCCTACTGTAATAACAATAAATTAATAATTGAGAAAAAATTTGTAAGCCTAATATGAAGCGTTCCCCCACTTCATTTTTTGCGTTCCCCCACTTCATTTTTTAGGACTACACCACTGATTGCACATGTCCTGACTCGCATTCGTACGTACCGCGGTAGGCGTGGTCTAATGATAATGTCCAATAGCGATGCAGCTACACCTGTCACAGGTAGCCTACAGGTTATACGAAATATGGCCCACTAGCTGTAGCACGACACGCAGGTCGGCTTTACAGCAGTGGGTTCGGTAACTTAACACTATTGGGCCTAAGTGCTGGATCACTCCTGATTCGGCCAATCCAGAAGTGGGAGGGATGTATCCTACTTTCAGCAGAACGTACTCGAGTCAAGCAATGCCACAGCAAAGCGCACATATACGGCAGCTAACAGAAACTTTACTAAATTTTTCCCTGAGCGAGGCTTGAACTCGGATCGCGATAATGACAACTCAATACTGTTGATCGACCAGCGCTCTCTCCACTGAGCTACGGGACACTCTTAGACTCTTAAAGGGAGTCGTCTAATTTAAAATCATGCAGGTGACACGAAAAGGATTATCCCCCCCCAAAGCTATCCGGGGGGATGAATTAATCTATCCCCCGAATGGAATTAACCGGTCTAGACTATCCGGGGGGATAAACCATTCTATCCCATTTTTTGAAAAATGTGTATAATTAAAACAATTATACTCTAATCAAAATTTAAAGTGACTCTAATTGTTTTAAGTGACCTTAGCAATGCCAAGAGAAAGACAACTCGAAATTATTTAGTGTCTCCGAGTGTTTTTAAGTGTTTTAAACGTTTTAAGTGCTATAAAAAACAAAGCAAAACAAATTATCTAGTAGAAATAAACATACCTGTTAGTGTCATTGTTCAAAACAAAGCAGATGAAAATCAATTTGCAAAAATAAAAGCACATAGGGGCAAGTGGGGGGCACTTGCCCCCCCTGGAAAATGGTAAATTATTTTTTAACTACTACTTTTGGGTTTTGAACTAATTTCTTCACATCAAAGCACAATTGATACGAATGATACACACAGTGAAAGCCAGAAACCTATGTTTAGAAATCTCTGAAGATATAAACATGCTCTTAATTGTCTGCCTTGCATAATCAACATCTTGTTAAAAGCTGGAACAGTGACCATTGGCTGCAGTGGTGTAGTGGGGGGGAACGCGGGGGAACGCCGTTCCCCCACTTTTTTCCGCGGGGGAACGCCGTTCCCCCACTTTTTTCCAGGGAGGAAACAAAAAATTCAAGATTCACAGTTTCAGCTGCTTACTTACTGGAGCCTTTCGCAGTTTCGCAGATATATTTATATATGTGTTCAATGGCTTGTAAATAAAAGCTAATGACAAATGAAAATAGTACAGTAGTAGGCCTACTGTAATAACAATAAATTAATAATTGAGAAAAAAATTTCTAAGCCTAATATGAAGCGTTCCCCCACTTCATTTTTTGCGTTCCCCCCTTCATTTTTTAGGACTACACCACTGATTGGCTATTAACCCTTCGGCAGGCGCCCTTGCAAATAGTAGCCTATTTGTCTATCGATTATGGCCTACTTGATTGGAATCTCGCTGTCATGCAACCTTTCACAACTGCACAAAATTAAGTAGGCTATCAATAGAAGTAGCTAGAGGAACACTGTCTTGCACCTTGAAAACTGACACCTATTTTTTGTTCACTTATTCATTCATTCAATGGACTTATAATATTACAGTGCCGCTTCAGGAACCCACATTTAACATTTACTTTTTATTTTTCTTAGCACTAAAGAAATTATTCATATTAGCCTAAAGCTGATACACAAAATGAAACTGAAAAATATTTGCATTAAGAAACCTCATTGAAAAATACTCGTACTCTTAATTTCCAGCTTTGCATTTTTCAAGCTCGTTACTAAAACATTTACGGTAACTGTGACCATAAAAAATTTTTGCCCCCCCCTGAAAAAATTTCTGCGGGCGCCCATGCGCGGAAGTATTTTTTTCGACTTTTCCTCATTTTGGGGGATACTTTTAATACGGGGGGGGGGGGATACTCTATTGCGTGACAGGCCTACTCCGAGGTCTGTTTCCACCTATTGTTAAAGGGCCGTACGCGACCACATGACTTTGAACTGCCCTATAGGCCTAAATGATCACTTTAATTTCATGTCACGACTCAGCTCTTTTTAAGCTGATCGCAGTGCTAACTCTAGGAACCAGAAATCAATCTTTCGCATGTTTCCAACCTGCATGAATTTGCAGGCACTGCTATTTTAGTTCATTTCTTTTCTTATATTTTCGTCATGTAATAAGTTGCGGTCTGTCAACTTAATTTTCTTGAATAGGCCTAAACGAAATCGGTAGGCCTAGGCCAATGCGCTATCGAGGGTTGGATTGGGTAGAGCGGATTTGCTGAATGGTTCAAGAAGATGGACATAATATATAATTATCTTGGCTGAGAGTTGTAGGGCCTAGATATCGGTTAGGACTATAACTTAGGCCTATAGGACTTTTAAATGGATTCTCTCGATGTGATGGTTTTTCAATCGTTCGGCAAACAAACATAAAATTATCTTCAATCGCACACATCGAAAACTAACTATTGAGTGATCTTTGGCTAGGAGTACGAAACTTGTCACAAGATGAATGACACACTCGACCGACAAGTAGGCCTAGGCCTACAAATTATAAATTCTTGGGGAATAGTTTTCGCGGTGATTGTGATATTATCGGTGTTTAGTTGTCACCAACTTGCTCGCAGGTTGTAGTTGCCATTTTGAAGGATCATGAGACTAAAGTTTACTATCTGAAGCCGGAAGATTATTAATAACGGGTTAGAAGTTTATTTTAAGTCACGTTTTGAATAATCTGGTAGTAATCAATAGAATGACGATAACTGATTAAATGAGCCTCGGTGTCTTTTGATTTTGCACTGTGCTCCACAGGAAGTAATGATGGTAGAGATACACTGTATAGGACTGCGCTCAACAGAAGAATTTATTTACACTTTTCGATTCTGCCGAACCAATACTATAAACTACGTTTTTGTTATAGTGACGTTCATTTCCACGTTAGTTCTGATCTAACATACATAAGCTTACATGGAATGTCATCGATAGAAGTAGACTATTCTAGACTATCGATTTAGCGTCTAAATTATTCACCTAAGACAGCTTAATTATTTTTCATCAATCCGACTTATACTTTGGCATGAAGCCTTTTCCTAAATCCAGCTTCCATTTAGGTTAGAATTCGTTTAATTGATCCAACTTCTATTTAAGCAACTATTTTGTATCAATCCAACTTTATTTAAACATCAATTATTGTTATCGATCCATCCCCGATTTCAGCTAGACTCTTTTCTCCAATCCACCTCTATTTGATTAAAATTGTTTTCATCAGTCCTATTTCTATTTACCAAGAATTCTTTTCGTGAGTCTTGTGTACGACCAACTCTAAACCCTTGCAACTTAGTGATGCTTGGAAATTGTGAAGAACTTATTAAGTGTTTTTCGTGATAAGTTAACTGGTGACATTGAAAAGTACTTTCTTAAAATGTGTTGAGTTTTTGTAGGTTAAATTTCCTTGTTGCGCAGGATTGTCGCCATCTTGTTCGGAGATAAATTTATTTTATCTAAATGACATTTCTCTGGAATCGGAAACAATTCATTTACCAAAACAGTATTTCTTACTGGGCATACCTGGGAACGGCGGTCCCAAATTATAAAATTACAGAAATCGATAGGCTATCTCCTGAGAAGGCTTTAAACATGATGTGTGGTGAAATAGAAGCTGGATAAACGACATTCCAGCTGAAATGGAAGCTGGATGCATGCTGAAATACATCACTGAAATCAACAACCCAGTTTCCATTTCTCAAGTTTAATTTTCGTCAAGCCAGTTTCTATTCCACCTATAAGGAACCTTCATCCAGCATCCATTTCGCAAGCGTTTTAATTAATCCATCTTCCATTTAACTTATTATGTCCATCATCCAGGTTCTATTTCTCAACCGTTCAATTCAACAATCCAGCTTCTATTTCAGATCTAAAAATACCTTCATCCAGCTTACATATTTGACTTGCGTTTTTTCATCAATTCACCTCTATTTCATCTGTAAAAGGTCTTCATCCAGCTTCCATAAAAAATTTCTCAATTGCTTTCTCATTATTCCGGCTTCTATTTCGGTGGACCAGCTTGTCGTTTTATAAGTGTGGAGTGCAAAAGAAGCCGTTTTTATGCGCCCATCCAATACACCGCACTATTACGACACATCATGTTGATTTACTTAATGTTATAATTTGGGACCGCCGTTCCCAGGTATGCCTCTTACTGTAGGTAATGAATTATAAAAATTAATGTCAGCGCCTTTGTGGCATTTTTAAAACATGGTGTAGTTCAGGCACAGATATATGACATATACATTACATGCATCCATCAGTGATCAATATGGACCGGGAAGCTCCCCCAGGAATAAAATTCTCTCCCAGAAAATATCGTGAGCTGTTGTTCACATGGAAATGTGTGCCAATCCTCCCCCCACCCGAAAAGATTGGTTATTGAACATATTCTCCCTCCAGAAAAGGCAGGTACCAAAAAGGGTCATCAAAATAAAAGTAGCAAATTTACTAGCGACTTGTGTATTTTTTTGTATTAAATTCCGGGCGAATGACAAAAAAGGTCATCAGATTTTAAAGTACTTAGAGGAAATGGTATGAATTTTGGGCGAATGACAAAAAAGGTCATCAGATTTTAAAGTACTTAGAGAAAATGGTATGAATTTTGGGCGAATGACAAAAAAGGGAGGTCGTCAGATCTTTTTCGAGTCAAAAGGTGTTGTCGTTGTCTCGGCGATGGTTTTCTGTCCCCCCCAACGCCAGAAACCATAATTCCTCCCCAAAGCAGGGGGACTAGATTAGACGCTGTGCATCCATGTACTGAATAAACGGATAATAGGCGTTAGTGGCAATGAAATGAACAAGATATCTGGATGAACATTAATTAATGCAATGTCATTTTATACAATTTAGTTCATTTATTTACTTGTTTCTTCAGTTGTGTTTTTAATTGCATCTATTTTATGTCTTTTTTCTTGACAGTTTAGAATCAATATGTATTAAGAATGGCTGAGCCTGGCAGCTTTGATCCGGAAGATAGGAACAGGTATGTGAGAGACTGACAGACAGACAGACAGACAGACAGACAGACAGACAGCCAGCCAGACAGACTGACAGACAGACAGACCTGCTCTAGTCTCAGCAGTTGTCTTCTGCTTGTTCTCATTCTTTGTTCCTCTATTCCTGAAACTGATTATTGGCTAATGTGTTGAATGGACGGCATTTTGATGTGTTTTCATTTGCCTGGCTTTGTGTAAATTTAGTTAATTTGCATGTCTTGTCTTGTCTTATCTTGTGTGGCTGTCAGTTTCTCCAACTCTAGCGACTGTCAGGACCAGCCTTCTTCATGACGATTTTCGTGGCATGTTGACAGGGGTGGTTTGCCATTGCCTTCCCCTGGTTTTGCCTGCCATGCCCGTTTGTTCACTTTCCCATTACAGGAAAGTTACTAACGTCTGAACCACGTGATGGTAGGCACGGAGGACTTTGGTTCAACAGCCCAGGTCGGTTCCAAGTCTACGATCGAAAGATGCGTTGGTCAGGTCCCCTTCCTGTTTTACTTTATGTTTACAGCTAAAGTGGCTGATGAACCTTAGCAGACCAACTAAATAACAAATAAATCTTTCAAAAATAAATGAAAAAATCAAAGTTTAAGATTGTTGAATGAATTATGCTTGCCATGATCAGCTGAACATTCTACTCGCAGCAAAACAGACGAGGACTTGTTTTTACGTGCAGCAGTCATTGTAGACGTTGCTCAAGGTTTGCCTTCATTTCCTTGGTGCAGTCTGCTTAAGACCATGGCGGCTTTGCTGGTTGAGTAGAAGAGAGACACACATGCAGACAGAGTCACACATGCAGACAGAGACACACATGCAGACAGAGACACACATGCAGACAGAGACACACATGCAGACAGAGACAGATATCAGACACATCAAGTGTTGCTTTGGTTTAAATTAAATGTACGTGAATCGAGATGCAGACTTCATCGTTTAAATAATTATCATCAAGTTCTGTAATTGACTAGAGCTGTTCGATGATGATCAGATTATTATCGTAAATATGTGCGAGCATTATGTGACATGTGGTAGAGGAGGAGGAGTAGTAGGAGGAGTAGTAGTAGTAGGAGGGAGTGGTGCTGCTGTTGATGATCTCTAGCAGAGTGGGTTTGATTTAGTCTAAGTTTTGATTAATATTTTAAGTCTTTGAATGGATGATGACATCGTCGTCGTCGGTTGACTTCTTCTTCAGTCTCTCTTTCGCCTCGCCTCTGCATCATTTCTTTTGCCATCTGTTGACGGACAAATGATTACGGTAGATGACACAGACGAGGAGGGGGAAGGAGGAGGGAGAAAAAGGGACTTTTTTAAGAGTAACTGCAGAGTAACTTTCGTCAGTCCATGACATAGTTTAAGTATTTGGTGCACATGCAACGTTTTACATATATTTGACTGTTGTTCTGTCGTTTGCTTCTAGTTGGTACTTTGGTCTCGTATCGCGTGAGGAGACGAACAACATCTTGCAGGCAGAGAGAGACAGCGGCATCTTCCTCGTCCGAGACAGTACCTCAATCAAAGGCGACTTTGTTGTCTGCGTGAAGTGAGTCGACGACGACATCTTGACATCGGTTCTTTAATATTCAGATCTATGTTCTTATTCAGATCTATGTTCTTATTCAGATCTATGTTCTTATTCAGATCTACGTTCTTATTCAGATCTACGTTCTTATTCAGATCTACGTTCTTTTTCAGATCTACGTTCTTATTCAGATCTACGTTCTTATTCAGATCTACGTTCTTATTCAGATCTACGTTCTTATTCAGATCTACGTTCTTATCCAGATCTATGTTCTTATTCAGATCTACGTTCTTATTCAGATCTACGTTCTTATTCAGATCTACGTCTAGTTTCGGTTGAATCGTTTCTTGAGTGTCGTCGTGTCATCATCACTACGTCATGTTTTTAAAGATATAAGTGTGAACATATGAACGTCACATGAACATAAGAGTCTGCCTTCTTGAGAATCGAAGAAAGTTATAGAATATTCTGATCTCTAGATATTATTCATCTGTTGAAGCGATACTGTTCAGAGGAGGCACTCACATCACAGAAATCATGTGAAAAAGAAATGCATTTAAAGAGTAGGAGACTGATGAGCGAAAGAAGCCATTAGTTTAGTTCTTAGTGTGGGAGGAAGGTCATTCCAAATGGTCTCTCCATGACCATTGCACATGCCTAATGTTTGGACCAGAGCAGTCCTTCTGCATGGAACAAAAAGATCAAGACAATTAGCAGAACACAATGAGCAAGATAAGGATGCTGGTAACTGCTTCCACCTAGCAGGCTAGCAGAGAGGTATTTATTGGTGTTTCCCAGTTATGCTTTGGAGATCAGAAAGACAATCTTGTAGTGGGTAGTGATTGAAGGCCAGTGTTAGGCTTCAAGTATAGATGTGTAGAGATTTTATGTGTAAAACTGAAGCATTTGAGACTGACTGTTAAGAGAATGATGCTGAACTTTCAGGTGACCCATACGAAGGGAGTGGTGGCAAAACTCATGAACAGTGGTGGTAAAAACAAAACAATGGGAGAAGAGACTGATCATCTGATGGTGCTGAGGTGCATCAGTTGAGAGAAGCAGAAAAATGGGTCAGACAGTTATACATATATACAGGCTCCATGAAAGCAAGTGAAGAGTCATATGTAACACCCGTGTTAAGGGCAAAAGAAGAATGGATGTATAAGCAGGAAATTTCTGATTTGCTAATTGAAAGTCAAGTTTCACTAGCTGTTGCCTAGTTCCAAACCAAATCAATTGAGTCTTTGTAAAAAGCAGAGCAAAACAAACAAACCAAAGCAGAGTTGACTTGTCAAGTTCATCGAGTATTGAAGATGAGAAAGAAGAAGACAATCAATAGAACGGAAAGTCTCAGGGTAGAGTTGATCAGGTGATGCAGCTTCACATTGATGCATGAATTAAATATGAAGGCGATGCAGTCAGCAGAACTGAAAGAAGATGAATCTGTCAGTTTGCAATGGAAATTTTAAACTGATCATGACAAGTTCTTAGTTTTGAGTTGAAAACCTGTGTTGTTGTTGATTTCTGCTGCAAGCACTTGAGTTCATTGGTATTGAAGACGAAGGTTTCTTGATGGCTATGAAATGCTTCAATGCTGGTATTTAAGGGTTTAAACAGGTCCTATGTCTATCGTGCGGTTTCTGTGTGCGTTTATTTAAAGGGAGGACAACAAAGTGAGTCATTACATTGTCAACAAGATAACGACCGGCGGAAGTGTGCGGTTCCGAATTGGTGATCAGGAGTTTCCAACTTTACCTGCATTGCTGAACTTTTACAAGACTCACTACTTAGACACGACTTCGTTGATGAGGCCGGTAAGTAAGACAAGCCGCAGTCATTCGGAGAACTACATTCTATGCACCTGTAGGTAGACTACATTCTGTGCACCTGTAGGTAGACTACATTCTGTGCACCTGTAGGTAGACTACATTCTGTGCACCTGTAGGTAGACTACATTCTGTGCACCTGTAGGTAGACTACATTCTGTGCACCTGTAGGTAGACTACATTCTGTGAGTAGTAGTTAATTGTGCCCTTTGAGGGTCTTTTATTATTTCCTGAGGGGGGTGCTCGGTAGTACAGTGGTTAGCGCGCTAGACTGTCGACCAAGAGGTCGGGGGTTCAATTCCCCGCCGGGGCAGAAATTTGTAACGAGATTTCTGTTCCTCTAGCCGACTCAGCTATGATGAGTACACGGTCAGTGGATGATGAGACGGCGAGGGAGAGGATTGGTCACCGCCCTTTGGAAGTCTTTTATTATTTCGATCAGCAAGGAAATTAAGGTCGTAAGAATACTGCCGAAAAGTCTCTAGCTAATATATTTAGTGCGATGTGCGAATAAGCGAATATCTCGAGAAAATCGGTATTGGTTACGAAAATTATGCAACTACCGGTTGAATTGTTAAACGCAGCTCCCGTTCCCCCTCCGCCCGCAATTTGCATGTAATTCGCCCCATTTCTATACAGGTAGACGTTACCAGGAGCGGTACTACTGTTACCAAATTCTATGTACGTCGAAACGAAATAGTATCCGGCTTTACCGGGAGTGAAACGGGTCATTCCCGCACTTATAACACCATCGGTTTTGAATCTTACACTATCGAAAGTAACTCTTGTGTGAGTTTTAGCGATTAAGAATTGCCAAGTTAAAGAATGAATGCTAAGCGCGGGACCGATTGAGATAGAATCTACATACTGCTTCGTAGCTGCATCGCTGGCGTTGTTGGGTTCGTGTAGTCCTGTAATGTAAGCATCATGCATAAAGATGGACTTATACACATTTATTTTAGACGGAGGAGTGCCATCGAGTGACTTAACCATCTCTAACATGATTTCATTGTTTATTCTAAAACGAAATCCATCCATCGATTGTAATGTAATAGGATTGTTTAACGAACATTGTAGTTTATTTCGTATACTACCTAAGAAAATAGTGAATTCTTTATTTTCTCCTCTCAAGTCCTTACAACCCATTGAACGCAGACGATCGGAGCCAACGTTTAAGATTAGATCACCAGTCATGGTATCACCAGTTTTAGACACCTTCAATGTAACTTGTTCATCAACGTATTTCTTATTCGTCAAATGATTATCGTTGGACGGAGAATCGTCGTGATTCGTTATCAAATCAATGGCTTGACCCCAACTTAAGGCCTCATCCATTCCTGCTGTCAAAGGCTTCGTTGTGGGCAGTCCTTTAATTTTGTGACCACCCATTTTTAGATTTCCAGTCGCGATGTTTGCTCCATCCAATCGAAGAAAACTAGCATTTACTTGACTAAGAGTGACACCTCCAGCGATTACTCTTTGTGATGAACCAACATCGGTGTGACCGAATTTATCGACAGGCATTTTATATATAATAATAATTTTTAATGCAGATTAGTCATCGTATACATATAATTGCATTACCTGAATCCCTCGTGGAAGATCGTTATCCTTTGCCAGTACTCTAACTCTGTAATATTGATACGCATCCGTAGTAGAAATATTAAAAAATGTCGGAATAGTCTCTGAAGGAGTTGAAGATGTATGTAAGTGTGCAAACACTGCTCCATCATTGCTAGCGGATAAATTCCAATAAGATACAGATACGGTTTTCAACGCAATTCTCCAAATTTTAACTGGCTCAGGACATTTAATTTGTAACCAAACAGTTTCATCTTCACCCGAAACCCAAGCTGCGTTAACATCGTCAGTGAGATTAGTGAAAGCATGGTAGGCTTTGCTTCCGGCAAAACAAGAACTGGCGCTAGCAACGAATCCTGTTACACTTACATCAGCTTCCAAGGGAGGAATATACCCAGCACGACACTTTTTCAGAGATTTATCGACGTACTTTGTAACTTGTTCATCAACGTATTTCTTATTCGTCAAATGATTATCGTTAGACGGAGAATCGTTGTGATTCGTTATCAAATCAATGGCTTGTCCCCTACTTAAAGCTTCATCCATTCCGGCTGTCGAAGTATTCGTTACTGGGAGACCTTTTATCACATGTCCATTCATTTTTAAATTTCCAGTCGGCAGATTTGTCCGATCCAATCGAAGAAAATTAGCATTTACTTGGCTAAGAGTAACACCTCCAGCGATTACTCTTCGTGATGTTCCTCCAGCAGCGGTGTGACCAAATTTATCGATAGGCATTTTATATATATATTTATATATAATAATTTTTAATGCAAGCCGTTTATAACTTCTTGGAAATTCATTCCATCGTTCATCGTCTTCTTTAAGACATACAGACACAAATGGCCGCAAAACACTTCGTTATCCGGCTGTATTCGCTCGCTGTTATATAACACTGGACGGCGTAAATACTTTATCAGTTCCAGAGGGGGAGGAAGGCCGTAACTATCGAAATATATTTTCTCATTACCGCTCTTTAAGAAAGAGCACCAGTGCGAGCCAGTACCATTAGAACCATCTAGATTCAATATCCCACACTCATTCCGTCCAGGTTTCTTCGGCAGCTCGTCTCTGAGAAATACTCCTCTAAAATTATTGATGTTTAGTTTCTTAGCCGCTTCGATTAGATCCACATTCGATAAAGCAATATTCGGTAGCACTACTCCACAAACATCGATTTGTTTGACGCTCATTTATTTAATATAAACATTAATTAAAAATTTTCAACGAGTAGTGACCATATGCCAAAGTATGAATTCCATCCTCCATTATTACCCGTTTATCGTCATCTGCAGATAATGCAACTTTATTAATTTCTTCTGTATAAATATCGTGATGATAAGATCTAATAACATTCATCGTTCGTTGTTGTTCTTTTTTAGTAAATAAACAGTCTTTATAATCTTCGTGAGTAATAGTTTTCTGGACAACATTCTTCTTAATACCTTTACATTTCTTGTGCTCATCTCCAGCAGCCATCTTATAAGAATACAACTTTGCTCTGAGTCCAATAAATTCTTTTATCTGTTTCCCACTAGCTTCATCCTTGAACATTCCAATAACTTTTTTATTTACTCCAACCTCAATACCAGATGGATGATCTCTCGGGTATTCACTTGTGTCGAATCGAGTCTTAATATCGCCTGCGATATCTGAGTAAAAGTCTTCAGTTTTAATTTCGTATGTCAAAGAATCTGTATCGGTAAATAATAATTTAGCTCTATTTCCGTATTTATCCTTGATGTAATTGTAATGAAATTCATACATCAACGTTTTGCTCAAGTCTAATATACACATGCCAAGATATATAGGTTTATTATAGTACAATTTAGTTTTTTTCATGTGAACGGCTATTAGATTTTCATCGAAAATAGTACATCTCTCATAATTAGGTTTAGCGGCTAGTTCAATAGCCCTCTCCTCTTGACACACTAACTCTACATCAACACGATTTTCAATGTTCTCACAAGTTTTTCCAAAGACACTGTTATTCATTAACTTGAAAAAGTCTTTCTCAAAGTCATTAGTAGCTTTCGTTCTAAGAGCTGTATTTAAATCGATATACTTTTTCAACCAATCACTTTCTTCGAATAGTACACCTCTATGCACTTTTGTTATTTTCAAACCCAAGCTCTCATACAGCTTCAGATTATCGTAATGCAGCACATACTTCTTTTTATGGTTTAAGTTTGGAATTAACTTTTTGACTTTGTTAATCTCAATGCTTTCGGGGGCTAACGGAAAATCGTTATGCAGGTCGTGTAACTCTTTAGGATATTCCAAATCAACTTCCAATATGCATGGAATACTTCTCCAATTATTTAATTCATCTTCGTTCATCCATTTGAACCCGTGAGTAGGTAAATTTTTGATCATAGCCCATCCATATAGATTATTCGCATCCAGGTAAGTAATAAATGTAGAATTTTCGTTACTATTGAAATCGCTCATATATTTATTATTCGCTTTCCCGTAACGATTTGATATTGTGCTCACTCCTCCTCTCATCCCATGCCTAAGCATCAGAATCATATCATAATCATTCAATAACTCCAATTTCACGCCTGTCAATTTTAAAGCGGCATCCCAGGCTAAACCAGGAGATGTAAAATACCATGCAGGGTCAAGCGTATAGTTCTTCATACACACATCTCTAAAGTTTTCGAAAACATCGGCAAGTAACAGAACATCCGAAACGTTGTATAAATCGTGATATTCTCTGAATGTTTTGCATCCAAATTCCTTCCATACCGTTTTTGCATGCTCGTAGTCTTCATCGCTAATATTCGAATCATTTAGCTTAGAATAGAATGCGGATTTTGGTGGTAGTTCGGTTTCATTAAAGGTAGTAAATGAATCGACGTAGTCATAAGGATATATGCCTTTTCTCAGCAAAAGATCGAGCTTCTTTCCAGTATATGGTTTCCCAATATTTTTACACTGGTCTTTGCTTAGGTTCCTCGATAAAGCATCAAGACTAGAAGCCATAAATTTAAAACTGTCGATAAAACGCAGTTGTCGCTTGACGGTAATCTCTTTTCCCTCTTTATTTACAAACTTATCAACAACGACCTCTCTGCTAAAAGATATATACTTTTCCTCGTTATTAGGTATGCAATTAATTTTCTCTCCATTATTACCTCTCAGTTTCTTAATGAACAGATGACAATCGTACCCGGAAAGATTATGAAACACTACAGGGAAAAACTTGGGGACTTTATAGTCTAAATTACAAATGTTATGAGCAGCCCCTCTAAATTTACCGCTAAGATGACAGTGATCTCTCACTCGGTCTTCGCCCAACGGTTTTTCACAGATATGGCATATAGTAGCTCCATCAAAACACTTCTTGTCCTCTTCTGTAAATATCATCTTCTTAGGGAATTTAAATTGATTATATATTTGTTTTATATTCTCTTCTAGTTTATCTACAAATATTTGACCAACATCATCATCTTCGCTTTCAGCCGTAAACGTCACAGGATCTTGAGAATATACACTATCGTCGAAACATTTTATGTGGTAACAAAAGGAGCTAGGAATATGCTTTTGATATTTATTAGTGTACGACAACTCTGGATTTGGTTGGCATGTATCGATCGGTTTTACAAAAGACTCAAAATCTGCGTAGACTATAAACGGAACCCTCATAGAATTGTTATAATTTTTAAAACTTAACATAGTTCCTGGTTCTGGCATTTCTATTTTTTGTGCGTTATGGTGTTTGCAGTACTCATTATGGTTGTTAAGCGCTTCTGTCGTTGTGAAACCATTCATACACCTTTTACAATAGTGCGCTGAATAATGCGAATTTGCTGTTCGGAACGTCATCAATCTGTTAAAATTCTTGATCCAGCAATAATGTTTTTTTTCTCCATCAGATATAAGCAAAAGATCAATACTACTTTCACACTTAGACAGATAAAGCGGATAGACATGTTTTTCGTAACCAAATATATTAACACTAATATTATTATTTCTCTCAAATTTACCTATCACATTAGCATCAGCAGCAACTGGAAACTCAATGCCACTCCAATTAAGTTTTTTCGATTGTTCTGTCAAAGCTTTCGTTATTTTTTCCGGATGGTCATCCACCGGATTCAAAGCTCTAGTGATACACCATTTGAAGCATTCTTCGTCGTGGTTTTTCATATTTATAATAGCCTTTTTATTAGCTAAGAAGCTGGGAAGTGGAATGTAAGAACTACCTCTTAAGGGGGTATATTTTACCGTATTTATATCTAATTTTACAACAGCTTTAAATCTCCAATTACTTCCTTGCATCTGAAAACTAGCAATAGACTCCATGATTTTATCCTTTTTTCTGCTGTATATTTCATTCAAGTCGGTTGCTTCTAAAATAACTTCTGCCCTGGAAACGAATGGTATATCCTCAGAAGTCACTATTCCAGATTTCATATCTACTCGTTCCATAGTACAAGTAAGAACTAAATTAGTCTTTGTCTGGCGATTGTTCGACAACAGATTTACTACCTGCGGTCTGACGAAATCAAGAAACGACGAGGCGTCCATTCCATTAGTTCCATCTATTCTATATTGCTTGGTGAATCCTTTAATAGCCGACGCCGTTTCTCGAATTTTAGTTTTATCGAATATCCTAGAAACAGTTGACTTCAACGATTCGAGTTTTTCGTTAACGACTTTATTGTCTTGTTCGGGCACATAACTAAGTAACCAATCCGCAAAATCATTCAATTTAGATCTAAGCTTATTTTTGTATTTTCTCTTAGGCGCTACTGGTTTGTATTTACCAGGTGTAGGCGTAAGCATAGGAACCTTAATATCAGGAACCGGCGAGTCGAGCAAGTGTTCAACATGGTTCATGTTTCTTAAACTACTTTTCTTTAAATCCATTTTATTTTTACCACGCAAAAATATTAATACATGTGAGATCGAAGATCCACTTATCTGTGAGTTCGAAGATCCACTTATCTGTGAGATCGAAGATCCACTAATTTCATATCATTTTATCTCTCATACACTTTAATTTCGTATCTATCTCTCCAGACATTTCCGTTATGATAAGCTATTATACCAGCACTCTGACCATACGCCTTAGCAGCTTTATACATCGATGGATACGAGGTAACAACGCCAGTCTCTCGATCTATAATATCTACTCTTCTCGGTTGTTTCCTGATACTACCCAACGTGTCATGTCGATATGACACAGACTTGTAGTCCGTCGGAAGAATATTCTTTTCAATCAATACAGCTATCATTTGAGGTTTGTTGAGATGCGAAGTGCCTGTAACATTGTTATGCTTGGCCAAAATTCTAAGCTCTGGTAGCTTCATAATATATAAGTATTCTTTAAATAAATTTTCCATACACTACACTCATTTTCTGCCCATCCGATTGGAACTGCAGCAACCTATCTGAAATTACGACTGCATACGCTTCTGTGTCGGCTGGCACTGCTGCATTGAAAAGAGCCTTAATCTGGATATCAACGACTGACGATTTCAAACGCTCGGATTGTTTGCTTACATCGAACACGAACAACGGATATAATTCTTTATAATCTACAGGTGTTATATTGCTTTGGGTAATCAACTTATCCATACCATAGAATTTTTGACTAAAGGAGGACGCGTCTCTGTACGCTCTGGAGAATTGTTGATTAGGAAACGACAGGTTATGGTCGACAGCTGGATATCTTTCTTGATTCATCATCACATAAATGTTCTTGAGATCGCAGTGATTAAATAGCGACGGATTACTTTCCTGATTACCGCTACGGTCCGTCTGAAATCCTACGATGATATATCTAGGTTTCTCCGGTGATGTTTTTACGCTAAGACGCCAACTGAAACTTGTCGACTGAGGAACCGTTATTGTGTCGCATTGACGAGCTCTATACGCAACTGGCAACGTTAATTTTGATTCAATCGTCTTATACAACTGCATTCGTTCCATATCGGAAGGAATAACGTGCGGAATAAACCATGAAATTTTGTTTATCGCAACTTTTCCAGCAGCTGCAGCGTTATCTCGGAATATGGCATCATCGTCAGCTTTACGAACTAAAGTCAGCGTCTGTTTAAAACCGTAAATAATCTTGTCGTAATCGTCGCAAAACCCAAAAATATGCTTCAACGGAACAATAAAGCTGAACATTCCTTTAGTGTTTGGTTTGCGAATGAGAAAGCTTTGTCTAGTGGCAAAGCCGGGGTTGTCCGCAATAACAGCAGTCGCTGCAGTGTCTTTATACCACAGCTGATTTAAGCCTTGAGTCAACTGAAAATCGTTTGGATACGTAAGTAAACCGAGCATCGTTGTAGCTTGACCCGGATGAAATAGCGTTTCGATTTCTTGATTAGATAACTGATAGGATATTTGACTGAATAGATACATAAGCCCATTATTCGTAAGAGCGACTAAATCGGCGTTAACGTATGCGGTGTCATCAGTTTTAATTAGTCTTCCTTCGAATTGTAGATATGACTCTGCTGGGTGACTGTATAAGTCTTGTAATTCAATATTTATTCTTATTTCACCAGAACTGTTAAGGTTAGTTCTCGCTACAGGTTCGTACTCGTGCCATTCGTATCGCTCGATACCTTCATCGATCAATGGTTGCTCTGTGAATCTTAGAATATCGGATTGCATTTTATTATACATATATTTTTAAATAAGAAAATAAATTTTTATATAAGAAAAAAAACTTAAGCAAAATAAATTTAAACTGCCATTTTCAAACCACCTCCGTTTAAACGTTTTACGAGATCTTGAATTCTAATAGCTCCACCCGTCATTTCTGGATTCGATCCTAGTAATCTAGCTAGAATGACTTTAGTTTCCTGAGTTATCGGCTGCTGAACGGGAGCTTTAGGGAGTATCTTATTGAGTAATCGTTTTCCAACGTCGATCGCCTTATCCTTAGCAACACCCCCAATCTCTTTGACAGCTGTGCTCGCAATTTGTTTGGCTGCATTCGATGTCAGTAGCCTCTTGAGAAATCCTGCAATGGAATCGAATATTCCTGCTCCACCGACAACGTGTACTTTTTTATAACTTCTTCTCGCAACGACCAGCATTTCTATATCATCAATTTTTAAATTAGATCATCAATTTTTTATATTCATCTTTGGTTATCACTCTTTGTCTTAGTAACTCATCCGTCATACCTACAATTTCATTCCTTACACCCGTATTTCCCGCTTTGTAGCTATACAATCGTAACTCTAATTGTTTTACTAATTCATTTGGATCCGAAGGAATGGTAATTATTCCGCTTCCTGTTTTACCTCTTAACTTCATGTAATCGTCCCATATGGGTTTTATTATCTTTGCATATTTTACACTTCTAGACGATTTAGGTTTGTTTGGTTTATTTGGCTGACTCATGGCATTCGTTTTAATTAGAATCTCGGCGTATTCTTCGAGATCACGATTATCATAAATTGAACTGTTTGGACTAGCTAACGTTAACAATTCCCATAATCCTGGAGTTCCTTGATAAGTTGTGGTTCCAACTGTAATATCATTTCCTTGGATTGAGGCTTCGCTGTCACCGATGTAGAATTTTCCATCTCTTGATCTTAATCCGAATGTTGTATCCACAAGTCTTTTATCAGAAGCATATTTTTTAAGGTATTCAACTGCAATATTTCCTAATTCTAACCTTCTAATGTCTTCTACTGGGTCATCGTCATCGTACGCCTCTATAGACGGATACTGGGGAAATTGAATAGTTTTCAACGAATCTGGAAGTGATTTTAGAGCGAGTGATGTTGCTGCAGAGTTATCTTTTATTGTCGACAGCAAAGCGTTTTGTTCTTTTGAAATTGCTGATTGAGAGTCGACTATTGGTTTGTAGATTTTCGTTAATTCTCGTTGAAGTCCAAGATCATCTATTCTCTCAGAGAGAAAGTTTTGTTTAATATTTTTTTTCGTTTTTAAAAACTCTTCGATAATAAAATCTCTTTTTGCAGGATCACTAATTTTCAGTAGTGACATTTTTTATTATAAGTATAATGTTTAAAACGTAACGTAAAACGTAGACATAAAACGTAAACATAAAACGTAAACATAAAACGTACAATTTATGCATCGTAGTAATTAACATAACAAATTGAGTCTTTTTCATTTATAGTAACTGGTGAATCTGAGTTGTTTTGAATTGTAATTATTATATCCTCTGCGTCCTCTAGGACAGTACCATCTTGAAGACTCAGTCTGAGTTGTTTCAACTTCTGTCTAAGAGAGACTAGACACATTCCACTGGTCATTCGGACTCCAAGGCCTACTTCGACTGTAATATTTGTCTTTGGTTCAATCGTTATCGCTTGCTGAGCAAAAATCTCATATCTGTCGCCTGCTCGTTGTCTTGCAGGAGCGTGAGTGACCACTTTAGGCAACCAAATTATTGTACTCACACGAGGCTTCCGTTTGGTGATAAATTTGTGTATTGGGTGACCGTATCCAGACATTTATATAAGAGATTGTTTAAAGTAACATTCCAAGAATAGGAATATTTTTAAATGGTGAATTGGGACCAAGTATAAGACCTTCACCGCTGATATATCCTGTTCCTCTTTTCATAAACAGACCAGAACCTGATATCGAAATACCCTTTTTCCACGGAGATAGAAAAAGACCTTCCCCAGCAGGCACTATCTTACAGCATATTCCTCCTTTCTTAACGTACAGCACGCCAGATCCACTTATCGGGTGTGAGATCGAAGATCCACTTATCGGGTGTGAGATCGAAGATCCACTAATTTTATCGACAATTTTGGAACCAGCTGCAGAACCCAATCCTGTTAAGGCTCCTGTGGCTAAACTCGGAAGAACACTAGACAGAAGAAACTTTCCGGCTGTTGCTAAGAACGGTAGAATAGCGCCAATAAATCCGCCTTCGACTCTCGCATTGTCTTCTAATTGCTTTTTACCCATTTTAATTGTCAAACCAGTTCCATTCTGATACGCTTTAGTTAACTTGTTAATTTGCCTCTGGTTTAGAGCTAATACATGCTCACCAGTTATGTCTCCATGAGAAAGTCTTATACTCACTCCAGTTCCTACTTGAACAGCTCGCTTAATCTTCTCTTTTTGCCCTTCGGAAATATTAACTTTAACCTTAGCGTAAGCGCTCATCTTATATTAAATATAAACTTTAAATTAAACCTCTCTTATGTGAAATCGTATCGACAATTCCTCACCTCTTAAATTAATTAGTTTTCCATTTTGGTCTATTAGTTTTGTTTCCATCGATGAAATAGAGTATAGCGTTATTGGAAGATATACGAGATTGTGAGGAGATTCGATTATCTTGTAACCAGGCCCGACCGATGGAAAGAAAGAATAAATTATGTTCTCCGTAGTTCCGTTGGCATACGATGATCCTATTATATCACTGGTAACACGTAAACTATTCACGCTGTTTATATCGACTATGTGCTCGGATTCGTTATATCCTTCGGAGTATACACGACGCTGAAATCCTAGAACGGTGCTAATTGAATTTTCTACTGTAAAATCAACTTTATAGTTCTCATCAATTTCCAAAACAGCCTTCAAAGTATTGTTATTTGGTTGCAACTTTATACATTGTCCATGACCTTCTTCTTTTAGAATTCTCTGTATGTAATCGTTTAAGTCTTCGATTTCATAGCAACCGGTTGGAATGTCTAAATCTTCCCATGTTACACCGTTATCTGACGAATATACGAATTTATTATTTGTTTCATCTATATTAGGAAAACTGTAGTAAGTTTCAAGATTGACAAGAGCCATTTCATACGTTTTACTTTTGTCCAGTTCGATTAGTGGATTAAATTTCGTTCGAATTCGTGTGTTCCTTTCGCTCAACAAAATGCAAAAGGATTCTTTAGCTTCTGTGTTGCGTGCAATCGTTTGAGTATTAGATAAAATTTCGTCAAGAAGGGTTTCCATTTTAGATAGCTATTTTTAAACCTAGAATATAAAATCTTAAATTTTGTTATCATTTTATTATTGCTTTTATTTAATGTAAAATGTATCTAATCCAGATCTGTACCTGCCCTTATTTGTTTTACTAGTAAGGTCTATAACCACAAAACCATGCGTTTCATCCCACGCAGTTTTGCATAGTTTTCGAAATTCTTCTATAGTCATATCATCTACACCTATATGATCGCTGTATATATGATTAATATTTTTGAGGTCTTGAGGGAATAGACATATAAAATTGGCATTCTCCCTGATAGTTTGTCTGGGCAGCTTGAAATAATTTTGTGCTAGGTAAAAGCAATCTACATTACTATGCCTACCTCTTATATAATAGGATTCGCATTTATTTTGCCTCTCTAATTGTAAATCATCAAAAATCATGAGATTCTTTTTATCTCGACTTAAGTCTCGTGGATCTGGAACATCTTCAGAGGTTTCAAAGAACTTGCATTCTATATCCGATTTTTTGGCCATGTTTTTAGACATCTCCTCGACTACGGCGGTCGGTGATACATTTAATTTCATTATCTCATCGCGATTATCAAAAAGTCTTATAATTGCTTCCTTTGGTAATTTCTCTTCGAATGCTTTCTTAAGTATCTTATATTCTGATTGAAATAAACTTTTGCCAAAGATCTGCAGGTTATCGTAGTCTAACCAACCAGGTCTCAGTAATAAATTAAGTAGTAATATTGTTTTGCCGCATTGAGACTTACCGACGATCAAACCTCTGATGCTTCTTGGTAGGAGAGGACTGTTAAAGCGTTTAGATGTATCTTCATTCCATGATAGGTCTTGGACTTCCATTTTAATTATATTATATTAAAATGGAGCACAGCTCGTATTGCGTAAAATGTAAGCGACAAACTGAGTGTAGAGATATTCAACGAGTTGTCAGTAAGAATGGCAGACCTATGCTTAGATGTGTATGTGTTGAGTGTGGCGCTAGAAAAACTCAGTTTACTAAAATGTCCACCGCTACAGGTGGTGATTTGGTATCAGCTCTCAATTCTGCTACTTCTAATATTAAACTTCCATGGGCAAAGTACCCGGGTGAAATGCATCTTCCAGGACATTCTTTCACGGGTCCAGGTACTCGATTGGATTTGAGATTGAATCCTGATGGAACACCAAAAGATTGGAGTAAACCAGTAGATAGGGTTGATGCAGCAGCCTATCGTCATGACCTGGCTTATGCTAAACATACTGATACAGCAGGGAGAAACGTCGCTGACAGAGCTATGATAGATGAATTAAATAATATACCTAATCCTTCTTTCCGCGAACGAGTTGAAAGATCTATAGTTAAACCAATTTTATCAACGAAAACCCATTTTGGAATGGGGTTGAAAAAAAAACTCTGAGATGGACAGACCAACTTGCTGACGAATTACATAAACCTATAGTCAGGAAGTTTAGGAAGCGAGTTGTTTATGTTCAGGGAGTGGACAAAGTTTGGGCGGCTGACTTGATTGACATGCAGGCTTATGCTAAATTTAATTCTGGTGTGAAATATTTGTTAAGCGTTATTGATATATTCTCCAAGTATGCATTTATTCAGCCGTTAAAAGATAAGCGCGGAGAATCTGTGGCAGATGCTTTCGTTAAAATATTTAATACGAGTAAAAGAAGGGGTGAAAAACTTTGGGTCGATAAGGGATCTGAATTCTATAATAAACAGGTAAAATCATTAGGTATGGAGTTGTATTCAACTGAGAACGAAGAGAAATCTTGTATCGTAGAGAGATTTAATAGAACAGTGAAAGAGAAAATGTTCAAATATTTTACAGCAAATTCAACTCAGAGATATATCGATGTTTTAGATAATATGGTTAATTTATACAACAACACAAGACATTCTTCCATTAAAATGACTCCTGTTAAAGCGAGTATCAAAGCAAACGAGTGGGTTGTGTGGATGAATCTGTATGGTGATGCTGTACCTGAAACTGTTAAACCTAAATTTTCGGTAGGAGATAAAGTAAGAATTTCTAAGAAGAAAAAGACATTTGAGAAAGGCTACACAAATCGTTGGACACAAGAAATTTTTACTATAACACAAATCCAATACACAGACCCTATAACCTATAAAATATCTGACTATCATGGAGAAGAAATAAAAGGGACATTTTATGAAGCTGAGTTACAATCGACAACGCAAGATACATTTAAAATAGAAAAGATTATAAGAAAAAGAGGAAATCGGTCTTTGGTTAAATGGTTAGGCTATGATGATTCTTTCAATTCATGGATTGACAATAAGGATTTGATATCATTGTGAATTTACTACTACTATTAGCAAACTGATTTACTATTACAGCCCTTGTGCAATCATTACTTCTCTATGAACACGCTTTATTAACAAGTTAAACTGTACATTCGCAGCCTGTTCTAAGAAGAAAAAGACATTCGAGAAAACAAAATTCTTGACTTTTTGGAACGGATGACTAAAAAAAAAAAAAAAAAAAAAAAAAAAAAAAAAAAAAAAAAAAAAAAAAAAAAACCTAGAAAAAAAACCTAGAAAAAAAGTTAGAAAAAAAAACCTAGGAAAAAAAACTTAGAAAAAAAGTTAGAAAAAAAGTTAGAAAAACCTGGGTTTTTTTAAATTTTTCAGAGTGGCAGCCCTGGTGCTTTTTGGGCGGTGAAAATTTTTCTTCCCTTCGACCACTCCTTCGTCCCCCGAACTTTTCAGCCAGGTTTCCGCCTATGCTGTAATAAGATTCGCAGATCAGTTAGCATGCTTTAAAAAACAAGTTCTACTGTAAATTCACAGATCACGAATTAATAACAAGTTCTACTGTAGCCTACTGCAGCTTAGTATCATTGATGATGATACCGAAAGTAGCACGCTGTAATAACATTCGTTCGCAGATCACAAGTTCTACTGTACATTCGCAGATCACGAAGCACGCAGTAATAATATTCGCTCGCAGATCACGAAGCACGCTTTAATAACAAGTTCTAATGTACTGCTGCTTGGTCTCACTGACGATACCAAAAGTCGGTCATGCAGCACGCTGTAATAATATTCGCTCGCAGATCACGAAGCACGCTTTAATAACAAGTTCTAATGTACTGCTGCTTGGTCTCACTGACGATACCAAAAGTCGGTCATGCAGCACGCTGTAATAACATTCGTTCGCAGATCACGAAGCACGCAGTAATAATATTCGCTCGCAGATCACGAAGCACGCTTTAATAACAAGTTCTAATGTACTGCTGCTTGGTCTCACTGACGATACCAAAAGTCGGTCATGCAGCACGCTGTAATAACATTCGTTCGCAGATCACAAGTTCTACTGTACATTCGCAGATCACAAAGCACGCAGTAATAACAAGTTCTACTAACGTAGGCCTCCTTCGCGACAAAATAAATTATTATAATCACCTGCGTCACGCGCTACAAGTCCTACACAATCGCAAGTCTCATATTGGTACCAAAAGTAGGTCATATGAACACGCTGAAGTAAAAACTCCTACATAAGAACATTTTATGACTCTGTAAGGTTAAGAATCATCCTGCAGCAGCCTATTTTCGTCTTCGACTTCCATTGGAGAACTCGCAGTACTGTTTAAACGTTCTTTGTAACCAGGATCAACGTTCAGATTCAATTCGTTTTCGACTTGCGTTTCTACAGGATCGATGGTAGATGTACTGTTATGAGCACAGATTTCGACTTGAGATTTTAGTTTCATCCTAAGACCGTCGTCGATGTTGAGAAGGTTTTCGATTCTGCTGTGGTGTTTTGTGAGTTGTGAAAAGGATAGACCACAATAGATCAACCCGGGATAGCTTTTGATAAGTGTTGAAAATTGGTAGTAGCGGTTAATTGTTACATAGGGCAAGCCGAATTCTTGAGGAAACCATTCTTTTATAGGGATGTCAGTTGGCAGGTACTTACGTGCAGAGAGGTAGCACATTCCTCTGTGGTAGGCAATGAGGAGACGCAGATTCAACGCTGTTTTTTCGCTATCTACAAGTTGTTCATGAATTCGTTTAATTGATGCTAGGTCAGTCGGTTTTAAATTAGAAGGGTTGTCCAGAAAATTCAGCTCCAAATTCCATTCCAAGTGTTGATGAAGGCTTCTGTATTCCGCGATTCCTTTCCGTATCTGTGGTAGAATCTTTTCGTCAAAAATTTTCAAGCTGTTGTTATCTGACTGACGTTCGAGTGGAGTTGGAGACTCAACGGGTTGAACGTCAGATAGAGTCTTACTACCACCGGGAATCGGTTCATTGACAGCAGGTGGAATCGGTTGGTTGTCAGCACACGGAATCGGTGGTTGGTTGTCAGCAGATGGAATCGGTGGATGAACGATACCACGAGGTGTTTTAATATGACGTTTTCTTTTCTTTAGTTCATCGATACAGGTTGCTAGTTTCTTTAATTCTTCCATTAATTTCGTTCTTTTAGCGACTGTTAAAGATCTCTTAATAAGTCCTCTATCTATTACTTCTTTAGAGTTTGTCCCGATTTTTATAAACAGATCACTGAGATCGGCCATTCTACATGTATAATAAGCTTATAGCGCAAGTACTTGTAGCTAACAGACAAACCAGAAAGATTACTATTGCGTTGTTAAAGTAGACTGAAGCGAACACGCCACATCTAGACGATGTTAGTCAGACAGCTACATGATGCGAACAACAGCTGTTGCATGACGTGTACGGCGAGCGAACAAAGACACCTGCTGAAAAAAAAATATTGATTTATAATTATTGATTTCCTTACGGTAGGCCTATACGCCTACATTTGGCTTGTTAGGTTTGCTACAGGTGTTATTGTTGTGTAAATCAATACCTTTGTCCTGGCCTTTGTTGAACTATCCATCCATCTATCTATCCATCCATCCAATCATCTATCTATCTATCTATCTATCTATCTATCTATCTATCTATCTATCTATCTATCTGTCTCTCTATCTATCTATCTATCTATCTATCTATCTATCTATCTATCTATCTATCTCTCTCTCTATCTACCTATCTCTCTATCTATCTATCTTCCTATCTATCTCTCTATCTCTCTATCTCTCTATCTCTCTATCTCTCTATCTATCTATCTATCTATCTATCTATCTATCTATCTATCTATCTCTCTATCTATCTATCTATCTATCTATCTATCTGTCTATCTCTCTATCTATCTGTCTATCTCTCTATCTATCTATCTATCTACCTATCTATCTCTCTATCTATCTATCTATCTATCTATCTATCTGTCTATCTCTCTATCTCTCTATCTATCTACCTATCTATCTCTCTATCTCTCTATCTATCTATCTCTCTATCTATCTATCTATCTATCTATCTCTCTATCTATCTATCTATCTACCTATCTATCTCTCTATCTCTCTATCTATCTCTCTATCTATCTATCTCGTTAAATAACTAAAATGAGCTAGAGGTGGGTGATGATTAGAGTTGAAATGATGAGAGATGAGATATAATATAACAGACCGTGCAATGCTCCAAATGTACCTGTTTACAGTCGCGTTTACAATGACTACGTATGTAGCCTAGGTCAACGCTGTCGTGACTGAGCCAGATGGTCATGAATCACACCATCGATTTGTCTCACGCTCTCAGGCTGCTGCAGCTGTTGGCTTAAGGCGGATGTGTAAACAGGGCACGCTGAGTATGATGCGCCAATGGGGATGAAGTGTTAGCGACTTCATTTTCAAGACCTCGGGCGGTCCTCTCCCTCGCCGTCTCATCATCCACTGACCGTGTACTCATCATAGCTGAGTCGGCTTGTGGAACAGAAATCTCGTAACAAATTTCTGCCCCGGCGGGGAATTGAACCCCCGACCTCTTGGTTGACAGTTCAGCGCGCTAACCACTGTACTACCGAGCACCCCCCTCAGGAAATAATAAAAGACCCTCAAAGGGCACAATTAACTACTACTTCTGTGCACCTGTAGGTAGACTACATTCTGTGCACCTGTAGGTAGACTACATTCTGTGCACCTGTAGATAGACTGCTTGAGGCTATATATATATGCAAGCAGTTAACTCGGACTTTCATGAGTGATGATGAAAAAAACATTGGAAGATGGCAACTTTGAAAGTTATATGAACAATATGTAAACTGACTTCAGTGATTAATTTTTGATTTAATAATTTGACTTCATTACATTTTCTAATCCAGTGCTTTCCAACGTGCTGCCCGCTTGCTTGCTATGTGTACAAACATGCATGTCACGTGAAAACTATTCGTATTCGATCCGACCGTCCGACCAATACTATTCGGCCAAACACTGAATAGCTATTCCACCGTGAAACTAGTACGGAGCGAATGTTTGGTACAGCCGTAATAAACTACGATTAAGAATATGTTTTATTTATGGTGCTTAATGAATAAAAGATTTGTTATAAAAATGTAGAGTATATTATAAAAATGTAGAGTATAAATTTTTTCCATTTAATTTAAAATCTCTGAAGTAGAAAATGAACAATTCGATGCCAATAGTGGATACCATGTACGTATGTTACGGTATGTACCGTAATACCTAAAGCTACGTGCGCTATATGATTATAACCAATACTAGGCTTTAAAATGGCGTCATTGGACATACGAACCTGCCTAAGGGCAGAGAACGTGAAAGAAGAACTAGGCTTATAATCGGATTTCTAAACCGAAATTTGGTTTGCCCCCAAAAAACCAATAATAACCACTCTACCTGAAGTCCAGTGACGTCAAGCAAGGTTAGGATCTCTTAGTTTTCAAAGCACCTCATGTCATAGTCGACAGGGTCATTCATAAAATTGTGGAGGATATTTTTATGGAAGACAAGACTATCTGACAAGTTCAAGATTGCACTGATTCAACGAAAAGCTGAAGCAATGCATTCTAGTGTGAATATAATGGCATGCGTGTAATTACTTTAGTTTTCGAATGCAGCCAATGATCGATTTGCTGAGAAAGATGAAGGATGAATTTGGTTTGAGGTGAGACGGTCACTGACATCTCCAGTTGGTCTTTACGAATCTTATGCTGGGGTTACAATGGGAACTGAGGCAGATTTTCTGACTATGGGGGCACTGCTGAAAGTTGTAATTGTTTGGAAATTCTGTTGCAGGCAAGACGACAGAAATTAATAGCAAAGTACAAATTCGAAGGCAAAGTATGTTTATTTCTCTATAATTGATTTAGCGTTTGGCATTGCTGGTTAGGGTTAGAGTTCGGCATTGCTGGATCTAGGGAATAGAATCGACTTCTGATGATGTATATTTATTGCTCAGTTTCTTTTTCTTCTTTCAAGAAAAGCCTCAAAACTCACTTCTTCTTTTTTACCTTCAAACACATCTGCATTGGTCTGCTCTTCGCCTGGCGACTGACTAACTCTGCCTCAGATTAGCATTTCTTTGCGACTGTGCACAGTACACATGCACAATTACAGGGTGTCCAATAAGTTCGTGAACGATTTTGCTAGCTTGTTACGAAAAATATACACAACAAAAATCAATAATTATTGTACCATTTAATAGGCAATAGTGTTGTCTTTGCTGGCTATAACAGCTTTCATTCGAGTAAAGATTCGATGAGATTGTACAAAGTTTCAACCGATATCGAATTCCATGCTTTTCGCAAACGACGTTTTAGCTGAGCAGGAGTATCTGGTTCAGGATCTTTGTAGACACTGCCTGAGAGTATACTACAGAGATTTTCAATCGGTGAGAGATCAGGAGAGTTTGGAGACCAGTTTTCAATGTAGTTAGGAATATTTTCGATCAGCCATGCTCGCGAAACATCAGGTGTATGTGCTCGCGAATAACAACCGTTTTTTTCCTCTGAGCGTCTGTTAGCAATGGCGCCTTTCTGCGTTTCCAACTTCTCCACTTTAACTCCCCTTTCATGTAATTTCTGATTGTTTCTTTGTTGTCCTTAAGTCCACCTGTTTTGAGAGATTTTTCTATCTGTCTCAATCCAGGTTCTCGTCTGTATTTCGCCTTTTTGATTATTTTAATAGCAGCCTGTGTCAAAATCTTTGGTCGACCTCATCGTGCATGATCGCCTAACTCGCCTTGCTTGCTTCCTTCAACCCATTTTGCTACCCAACCTTTCGATCATCCTAATTTATTGCCTATGATGGAATATGATTATCCTTCTTCATCAGGAATAGTAGCTTTCGAGCGTAACTGAACGTCTGCTATTTTCCCCATTTTTTCCAAGTTTGTTTACGAAAAACGATCGCGAACTGCATAAAATTCGCTAAAAATAGCCCTTCCGCATAAATTGATGACGTCATTTCCTCGTTGCAAAAAACTAACACTTTTTACACTTTTTGGTTTCGGGACATAAAGCTCTTTCAAATGACATAAGCATTATTAATGTTTGTTGCAAAATTTTTCTGCTATCTGCAAGCAAAATCGTTCACGAACTTATTGGACACCCTATATTTGTAATTATAATATTAATATCAATGCTCTGCAACAGGCAGCATTTGGTGAACTGAACTTTACGAAGTGAGGCAGAAGTCTGTGTAATCATTGAAGCACATTGATGAGAAGAATTGTCATTGAAGCACATTGATGAGAAGAATTGTCATTGAAGCACATTGATGAGAAGAATTGTCATTGAAGCACATTGATGAGAAGAATTGTCATTGAAGCACATTGATGAGAAGAATTGTCATTGAAGCACATTGATGAGAAGAATTGTCATTGAAGCACATTGATGAGAAGAATTGTCATTGAAGCACATTGATGAGAAGAATTGTCATTGAAGCACATTGATGAGAAGAATTGTCATTGAAGCACATTGATGAGAAGAATTGTCTTGTAGACATCTGATCAATATATATCTTAGACCTTCACTTACTGCTTAAGAGTTAGTCTCTGATGATGCATTAATTTCAGGATCCGGACGATTTGCCTTTTGAAAAAGACGAAATTCTGACGCTCATACGAAAAGACGAGGAGCAGTGGTGGACGGCACAGAACAGTCGTGGTGTTATTGGGCTTGTACCTGTTCCATACGTTGTCAAGGTAAGTTCTAAGTCAGACTGGGGTCATTGCTGTTCCTGTGGTGATATTGGGCTTGTACCTGTTCCATACGTTGTCAAGGTAAGTTCTAAGTCGGACTGGGGTCATTGCTGTTCCTGTGGTGATATTGGGCTTGTACCTGTTCCATACGTTGTCAAGGTAAGTTCTAAGTCGGACTGGGGTCATTGCTGTTCCTGTGATGATATTGGGCTTGTACCTGTTCCATACGTTGTCAAGGTAAGTTCTAAGTCAGATTGGGGTCAATGCTGTTCCTGTAAATGATATTGGGCTTGTACCTGTTCCATACGTTGTCAAGGTAAGTTCTAAGTCAGATTGGGGTCATTGCTGTTCCTGTGGTGATATTGGGCTTGTACCTGTTCCATACGTTGTCAAGGTAAGTTCTAAGTCAGATTGGGGTCATTGCTGTTCCTGTGGTGATATTGGGCTTGTACCTGTTCCATACGTTGTCAAGGTAAGTTCTAAGTCAGATTGGGGTCATTGCTGTTCCTGTGGTGATATTGGGCTTGTACCTGTTCCATACGTTGTCAAGGTAAGTTCTAAGTCAGATTGGGGTCATTGCTGTTCCTGTGGTGATATTGGGCTTGTACCTGTTCCATACGTTGTCAAGGTAAGTTCTAAGTCAGATTGGGGTCATTGCTGTTCCTGTGGTGATATTGGGCTTGTACCTGTTCCATACGTTGTCAAGGTAAGTTCTAAATCAGATTGGGGTCAATGCTTCTCCAGATGTTCTTAAGGTTGGTTTGTCAGATTGGGCCGACATTGCTGTTCTGGCTGTCAAAGGAAGTGAAAGAATCTGACAAATGATTATAATTATCATGCGTGATTGAAAGTTCTGGAGTTGTTGACATTGTGATCTGTGAGTTACGAGAGATGATGATGGATAATTTAGCAAATCGTTCTGATTGAAAGTTCTGGAGACGCCCTTGACTTTGAAAGAGACAATGGGGGAGGGGGGGGGGGGGGGACAGATCTATTGACGGAACAGCAGTCCACAGGTGTTTGTATGTGCACTTATTATAGCACCACTTCAAGCACCCTACTCAGAAGCGCTCTTGACTACAGAGCAGACACTGCATCGGAGTTTCACGCTGAAGCGTTGAGCAAATGCGAGTGAAGGACTTGCCTAAGGTCCCTACGCGGCGACTTGAGGTAGATTTGAACCTGCAACCCTTTGGCTCCAAGGCAACGAACATACCTACTCCAGCACACCTCATGTGTGCATATTTTGCATTGAAACATTTCAGCAGATTTCAAATTGGAACTTAGTCCAAATGAAACTGAGCCATTGTTATTGTTTTGTTGGACAGCACACGGGAAATAACGATGGATGGAGCAGTCCAAATACGGAGCCAGTCATGCCACCAGATATGTTGCCAAGTCCCATTAATAATGCAACACCTTCGCCACCGAAACAGGTTGGTTAAGTTTTCATTGCAGCTATTGAAGAGCGACGTCTAAATGGATACGATTTGATTGCTTACAGCACTGATCATTTGCTGACGTTGTTTCAAAATGCATACGGAAATAATTATGTAGAAATTACCGTATGCTTTAACCTGAATTCTTAATCACTTCACAACAATCTAATGTTGAAGATGTTGCGGGTTTATTGCTTAGTTATATATTTATGTTAGATTCAGTGAGGGTTGTACTCAAGGGTATACGCGGGTATACAGCGTATACTGACCTCCGGGAAAAAATGACAGTGTGTACTCACCTCTGAAAAACGAAGGTGCATGTGGGTATACAGCGTATATTCACCTCACAAAGACCAAGTGGGATACGGAGGGAAAAAATCACGATTTATGAAGAAAAATTCAAGAAATTAGAGCATTTTTCGCCATGATGGTTTTTCTCCATGAAAAATCATCCCAAAACCAACCGATGACTAAAGTAACCAAAAAGGTCATCAGAAATTTTTTCCCCCCCAAAAGTTGATTTTTCCAGTGGCTGCGTGTGCTCTCCTAAAAAGTTCAGAAGACACCGCTGGATTGACTACTCACGCTGGTTTTTCTGCTGATTGCCTGTACTTGCTTTAAACTTCAGTTCCTCATTGCTAGCACATTCTTGGGCCATATTCCATGAGCATTATCTTTGTGAGCTTATCCATCCATTGTTCCGCTGTTTCTGGTCATCCACTCATATATTTAATTCGAAATAACATCTTCGTACCTTGGACTCAAACTGCTACCATCCAGCATCAATGCATCATGCATTTACATCGGTTGGCCGTTTGCTTGCTGTGGGATGATCTGTGACTCGTTCCATGACCTGAACTGGAGTATTGCTGCTTCCGCCTAGTGTCTTAAGACTTCTTTTCTCATGTGCTCTTCCAGCTGGTATCGTCTCTGATTAGGTTGTACTTATGTACTAGTCTGGTAGAGGTGTTAATTAGAAATCCATTAATGCAGTGCAATACAATTTAACAGATGTAACATTCAAGATTTTCCTTGCTTCTTGAAGGTGGATTGAAAACTGAATGTTGTTGGTGATGCAAGTGAAAACACGGTCCATCAGTTGTGTATTTTGTGACATTTTTTTCAGAGGAAGCTTCCAGCTATGGCAGTGGTTATTCGTAACCGAGATCCAAACGCTTACGATAAGTCAGCCCTGAAGTTGAAGGTGAGTAGGTCTGGGTAATTTACGTCTCAGCCAGGGAAGGAGAAGACAGGGGCAGACAAGGGGATGGGGGGAGGTGGAGTAAGGGTAAGAGAAATTTGTGAAGGACAGAGAGGAGAAGATGGGAAGAGGGAGAGTGGGTGGCAGTCTGTTCCAGCGTAAGGGCCAGTAGCTGATCTTCCATGGCATTGTATCAACAACTGTTCAGCAGTTGACTTGTCATGCAGATTATGCGGGACGCGCCAGTGGCGTAGGGGTATGTTTTGTGCCTTGGAACGGGAAGGTTGCAGGTTCGAATCCACCTCAAACTGCAGCGTAGGAACCCTGAGCAAGTCCTTCACTTGCAAGTGCTCATGCTCTTCGGCATGAAACTCCAATTCAGTGTTCGCACTAATCGGGAGCGCCTCTGAGAAAAATTTTGAAGGGCGCTAATAAGATTTGATTGTGGTTTGAGTCAACCATTGATTGTTTATGCGATGTGTTTTGACGTCTTTGTGATTAGATCTATGTGGCAATGTTTACTACTAGTGTGCACATCTGTCTTGTTTAGGCTGGTGACAAAATTCAAGTGGAGGCCATGCACATGAGTGGGCAGTGGGAGGGAACAATCAATGGCCAGCGAGGCTTCTTCCCATTCACTCACGTTCAGTTCATAGACAACTCCGATGAGCCTGAGGCGGCGGCGGCAGAGCAGACTTGAACATGATGAACTTCATTCTTAACATGTTAACTATACAAATCCCTTCTTTCTAAGATAATAATATGTGGACTACTGAAAGAAATGGTCTTACCTCTTTTACAAGGGGATCCCTATTCAGAAAATGTATTTCATTAGAAGTGAACCATCTAGAATTTTCATTACTGCTGAATTAAGACTTTGCGACTACAAACTTCTTTAGCAACTTTTGTAGTTGATTTCAGTGACAACCATGTACCGTACTTAATTGACTTATAGCCAATACATTTACTCGACTTTGTGTATATGAGTGTGTGCAAGTACTTGTGCTAAGTGCTTTAGGTTGCTGGAGTGGAATGTACATGTTCGTAGTTTTATAATGGAGATGCGGAACCACTCTGTACATCCATTTTTGTGTTTTAATCTGGGACCAAGAATGCTCATGCTAATAATTAACTGGCAATGGTGAATAATTTAGCTGAACATTTTGTGAATGATCATGATTCTAGAACCTCCTAAAGTTTTCTCACAACGGCATATTGGCAGTTCTGCCTTACAAGATGCTTTGATGGATGGTTGTGTGTAGCCTTTGCAGCGCTCGCTGAAAGTTTCTTCTCCTGCTTTAATTTGTATTTTGATTGAGTACAGGACTCACAAGAACTGTTTATTTACACTGTGGTTCAATAAAAAGTAAGCAAAACTTTTTTTCATATATCTCTAATACCTGATGATTAACCATGCTAAAATTTTCCCAATATTTAGAGAATTGAATCAACAATATGATTCCAACAAATCATGTCAGATATATGAACGGGTAGTAAGATATAAATATTTCAACTTCATCTGCCGAAATTTAAGTGTACGAACAATTTTCGTTCGGATTTTGTAAAAAGTACTTCAAACCTGAAAAAGTCTTAAATTTTTTGCAAAACAACTCTTAAGTAATATTGGCTGATAATTTATATAAAGAAGATGTTATAGGCGACAGGATTTAAATCTGGAATATTCGGAGGCCATAATTTGGGAGATATGAAGTATGGTGTCTCTCCTGTCAGCATTTCAATGGTTTCCGTGGCTCTGTGCATGGGCTGACACTGTTCTGTTGAAAAATAAAATAGATTTCTGATAACAGGTAGAAGATGTTGTGACAGCAGAACGTTGCGATAATAGAAGGCGTTAATTATTACTCCAGGATCACTGAAGACCAAATGGAAGCGACCAAGCCTCAAAACCGAAATGAACACCATAACAGAATTGCTGAAAACGAAACTTTTGGCAGATAAAGTTGAAAGATTCATATCTTTCTATCGTTTAAATTTATGACATGATATGTTGGTTCAATTCTGACAATATTGAGAAAATTTTAGTATGATTGATCATCAGGCATTAGAGATATATGAAAAACAGTTTGGCTTACTTTTTATTTAACCATGGTGTAGTTTTGATTACATTTGTGCATGATTTTAATGGTAGGCGGACGTTTCATTATAGGACGTTTGATCACATTGACCATTGATCATAGGACTGTTGGTCATAAGTTGTTTGGTAACATGGTGCAGTCAGCAGTCAATATAATTAAAAATTCCATACTTTTGAGTCAATATGATCAAAAGTGACACTCACTTTGAAGTAAGTCGGTGCATATGCAGTCCATATAATATAATTAGGTACTTCTCTGGCTCCCTATTCGCCAGCGTATTGAGTTCAGGGTGTCTGTATTGGTATGGCGATGTTGTCAGGGCCTCGCCCCAATTTACCTCTGAGAGCTATGCAGCCTTACATTGGGTATCCAAGGACGTCGTCAGCTACGCTCTGCTGATAAGGGAGTCCTCTTAGTTCCTTTTGCTCGTACTGCTACCATGAAGAATCGAGCCTTTTCTGTGGTTGGTCCGGTGGTCTGGAATGGCCTTCCTTTTGAGCTACGCCTACACCCTTAGACTCTACCAGGATCGTTCCTTACTCCACTTAAAACTGTTCTTTTGGGCAAGCTGGAGTCGGGAGCGCCTCTGAGTAGTTTTTTTCTTGAAGGAGTGCTATATAAATGTCCGAATGAATGAATGAATGAATTAGCGTAAGCATCAACTCAATAGAAACCTTACATATATACCATTCACGACGTGCTCTCAGCCAAATCCCACTTTGAAGTCGGGGCAGGTTGTAATGTGATCAGTCTTAGAAATCCATATGGACAAACACACATGTTCATCTGTCTTCGTGCCATAGTACATTTGGCTTTGCTTGTAAACTATTATAGTTTGAACAAGACATCGAGGTTAATTCTTCATTTCAACGTTTATTTACATAGTTTGACGCTGACTATCATTCTGCATTCATCGTTACAAACTTTTCGTTACAAAACCATTCATTAAAAAATTGTTGTTTTTTGTGAACTGAGTATAAAATTTTAGTTATTATCTTTTAAATTTGATCAACAGTCCTATGATTAATCGTCCGTGTGACTTAAAGTCCTATGATCACTTGTCAATGGTCCTGTGATCAATGGTCCATGAATCGATTTTAGTACGTTTTTAAGCTTTGGAGATATTTCTGATGGTGCTATATAATTGACAACATGTCCACATATTGGCCATGCTCCATTGTTTCTGCTACAGAGCATGGCATAGTAGAGGCACAACTGGTGAGAGGTGACTTAATTCATGTGCATAGATTACAAACATTTTCTAAATTCAAATCAGAGTAAGCAAGAATTAAACACAGCTGTTAAGGTTGCAAATAAACAGCAGATTCTCATTATCCCAATGACTGCACACAGCTGCACTGTGTTATTTATAACTGACCAAAAAAACCTGAGCTTATAAAAGCTCTATACAGTGTGGGCCAGTATAAATGCACTGACTCTGAATTCACATAACTCAGCCAATTTTTGCAATTTACTACTTAATGCGTTAAATTAAAGCTATTTCACTCTAGTATCAGCCTCTGAAATGTCAAACTGGTACTAGTTTAAATTTTAATGCAATGTTTTAAGCAGCACTAACTACCATATTTTGTTATTAGTGATGCAATATGGCGGTGATGAGTTTTGATCAGAATTTTGCGAACTGATAAAGGATTTAATTCGTTTCAAACGGTTAAAGACAGTCCTAACAGATGATGGAGCAAAAATAACCGTGAATCGCCTGATACAAAAATTGATGAAACAGGAACTTATAGTCGTAAACCGCATGATTTGGTAGCCTACACCCGCTAACGTTGCTTAAAATTGTGTTCGAGTTAATTTGCAGTCAAGACGATAACCAGGTAAAAAGCAAATCTCCCCGAGAAATTCAGTGTGAAACCTGCATTTCTATAAGCACTGTAAGTCGTATTGCAGTCAAAGATGATCTGAAGTTCAAGATATTTTATTGACTTGAAGTTCAACAGCTCTCTGACTCTGATGCAAAGACATAGCTTGCAAGCGCCTGAAGCAGTGCATGACTGTTGATAAAATTGAAAGTAGGCCTACATGGTTTAACGATTGCAAGAGTCTGTATCGTGAATATCCATTCACGTTATGCTCGTGTTGGCAAAACACAATGTGTGAATTTCCTGGTGAAACGGTGCCATATTGTGTCACAAATGACAACAAAATACGGTAGTTAGAACTGTTCCAAACATTGTATTAAAATTTAAACTACCGTAGTACCGGCGAGACTTTTTTGAGGCTGGTATTAGAGTGATATATATCTTTAATTTGATACATTCAGTGTAAATAAATTACAAACATCGGCCGAGTTATACGCATTCAAAGTCGGTGCAAATTTTATGCTAGCCCACCCTGTATACAAACATCCAGCAGTTACATTACATCTCAACATGTAGTCTACTGATGTAAAAGATAATAAATTGAAATAAGAATTACAATTTTCAACTTTTATTCTTTGTGTTAATTTATACAAAACGGTTTGAGGTACAACTTAACCAGGGCTTAAAGTGTGACTGGATGTAATCATCTTCACCTGGGTCACCTGGTGCCGTCAGCTTCTGGAGCTCTGGCGAAAGCCCTGGTGTATCCTCTCCAGTTGATCCTCTCCCTAGTCGCCTTTCTCAGCTCCTCCAGTCTCATGCCAGACTTTTCCTGTACCTCATCCAACCATTTCTTCCTTGATAATCATCTTACTGCACTTAATTTCGAATCTGAACGCCGTCCTAGCTGCCACTTGTTAGGCAAGCACAGCCTGGAAAGGTAAGGGGCGTCCAGGTTCTTCTTTATTACACTTTAATTAACACTTTAAGCACTGAACTTAACAACATACTGTTGAAGTTAGAATTAAGAATTACTGGTGAGGCATGCGTGATTTTGCAGATCATTGACAGTGTATGTTCAGGTATAAAAAATCATTTAACTTCACCAAGTTCCCTTGAAGCCAGTTGATTAAAATTTTGCGTTTTGTCAACAGTGATTGATACTTTGAATAATTATGTTAAACTGAAATATGTTTGTGTTCAACAAACATGATGTACCAACATTTGTCCTTCTGATAATATCATTATTATTAACACAAATATTATTTGTGTTAATAATTGTAAAAAAGATGTGATGTTGATCGTTCCCACAGAGAGACTACATGATCCCATATCTGCAGTGCTTTACTGCATGACCTTATTTTAAGGATTTTAAGCGATTCTAGGACGGATTTGTCTAGCGCAAAGTTACAGAATATTTATGAATGAACAATGACGTATATTAATTTGTAATTTGCTGCTCTTCATCAAAGTAATTTGTAATTCAATTAAAATTTCTTTTATAATTTGTAATTAAATTATCTGTTACTGTGTAAGTTGCCCATCTGTTAAATGAGTCCATAAATTGGATATGACTTTCTTTAAGCTTCCAAAAGTACTCTAAAAATAAAGCAGCAAATACTGAAACAAATTAAACATTACATAGCTATGGTTTAATAGTAAGTAGGTAAAGTTGCAAGTGTAGATTAACAACTGTTGCTGCTGTCTTCAGCATAAAACAACTGATGCTAATGAAACAAGCCAACGACCGTCTCTTTATCAGATAAGTGCTGAGAGGTAAGCCCTAGTTCACTGAACACGCAAGAGCGAAAGTTCAGATGCAAAGAAATTATTAAATACAATAATATGATGAATGTTTTGTGTTTATATGAACTTCAGTTTGGTTTGGCCAGACTTTGTGTCATCATCTCTTTCAAAGGTAAGCTTTCTCTTCCTCAAAGATGCCGCACATGCATGAGCTGGGGAAGACGACTCCTGCGAAAGCCACCAATAGCCAAAAGCTGGAAAAAGACAGAAAGGTCAGTGTTCAATACTCCTCTAAAAAATTATTTAAAAAATTTAAATCCAACCACAACAATCAAAGTATTCTATTGATGGTTTTACTCCAGCTTCAAACTCTTGGTGGCCCACTCGCCATTGCAATGTTTTGACATCAACATCAATTTTTTACCTTCTGACGTTCTTCGAAAGTGAACGTGTTTTCTAGTTTTGTCTGCAATTGAACTCAACGATGACTCAAACTACATCTGAGCTTCAAGTGACAGTTCTGCTCAGGGGCGCCGTTAGGCGTACGCACTTACGCAAGTGCGTACAGCGCGGAAAGGCCAAAAAAATTTTTTTACAAATTGTAAATTAAAGAATTAAAGTGTGAAATATTATAAGCGATGAAATTCTATTGAATCTATTGAAATTTTATAATCTTTAGAATATACTTACTTACTTACTTACACTCTAATAGAGAGCCATCTTGGCATTGAGCGTCTTCGGGTATATCTTTTTAATCAGACAAAAATAATAGCCTCGAAGACATTTCTCCATGTAACTTCAGCGGCGATTTAGTATTTTAGTTACAGATGAAAATATTGATAACAAACCACGAAGTAGGATGACGCATGAAAATCTTCAGACCAAAACAAGAAGCGGGATAATTTTTCTGATATTTGTAGCGCAATAAATGCGATGATTGATGCAAATTACAGTTTGCAGGGGGGGATGTTTAGGAGGGGTAATAATTTGAAGCCTTTAAAGTTTAGGCCTACACCGGTTACGCTCTATACTTCATAAATAGTTAAACTGTAACTGGCTTGCGGATGAATTTCGAAACGCTTTGTTGGTAGTTATGCCTGTTTAAACTGTGAAAAAGTTTAACCTCTATGCGTATACCCAGGGTTTAAAGTGTGCCAGGACGGTCATGGACGGCGTCCAGGCACTTATTTTCGAGGCTGGACGCCGTCCTGCCACTTATTTGGCCAGCACTGCCTGGACGGTCGTCCATGACTGCATGGACGGCGTCCATGCAGTTACGGACGACCGGCCATGACCAGGCGCGGATTCAGGGGGGGGGCGGAGCCGGCGTACGCCCCCCCTAAACCTGCCGAACTGACCTAAAACTAATATAATTGCAATTTGGGAATAGGATGCTTGATGCTTGAAGTACCGGGAGAATGGAGTTCTCTTACCTACTTACATGAGTTGCTAGCAGACGTTACCCACGTGACCAATGACTTTTGCCGTGACGTCATTCACAAAGTTCATGTACAGACAAAATTCACGTAAATAGAAATTGGTCATTTTAAAAATAATTTTTATGTCGAGTGGTCCGCCGTCAAAACGGCTTAAATAAGCAGTTTTATCATTCGCGAATAAGCCGACTGCCGTTGATAAGACATAAGCCTATCTTAGGCCTAAATCTTAAAAGATGGAATATGATTATCATTATAATTTTGAAATTCGTCGTGCTGATTATAGCTGCCGAAAGCGTTCAGCTGCCGATATTATGGACAAAAGCAAATCAAGGATATAGGCCTACTCCAGGGCTTAAAGTGTGCACTGGCAGGGACGGTCATGGACATGATGGACGGCGTCCTGGCACTTATTTTTGAGGCAGGACGCAGTCCTATGACTTATTTGGCCAGCAAGGTCGTCCATGACTGCATGGACGCCGTCCGACGGCGTCCATGCAGTTACGGACGACCGGCCATGACTGCCTAAAATGGCTCCATTTGAGGTCGAAACAGCCAAAAATGCGCTGGTCGCTGGGACTTCGCCTCAGACCCCGCTGGGGCAGCTTACGGTAAAGACAAAACAAAACCTTTCTCTTTTACAATAACATTTTGATTTTTATTGTTATCCTGGTAGCTTGCGACACTGAAAAACGATTTATTCTTGAAGGTTTCGCGACTTTATCGTTCACAAATTGCTGGCAAACAAGAGCCTAAAATGGCTCCATTTGAGGTCGACACAGCCAAAAATGCGCTGGTCGCTGGGGCTCCGCCCCTGACCCCGCTGGGGAGCTTACGACGCTCCCCCCAGACCCCCTAGTCGGGACGGGCTTCGTGCCTTCGGCACTCGCAACTTCGCGCCTTCCGCGCCGCCATTGACGACCAATTGCAATACAGCGTCCTGGCACTTCTTTTTTACACTTTAAGCACTGGCCTACTCATATAATCATTCTCTTAACGCTCAGTGGATGGATGAGGCGCATCAACATTGTGACAAGGACATCAAGTTAGACATCGATGACATTATCAATGCCTGCGCCAGAAAGCATCCAAGGAGAATGACACTGCTTAATCCACTGGCATGTGACACTTAATAATTTATTATTTCCTTTTTGGATCAATGGTTGCATGATCAAAACCGATAATTGATTTATAATCGTTTCACTTTTAACCTTCAGTGGAGACCAGTGGTTTTATATGAGAAACTATATATTTTTTTAAAGTTCCATAACATTTTCTATAAAAAGGATCATTATAGTTTTGCGTGATCTAATTTCATATATATATAGGCCTATATATATATATATATATATATATATACGGGATTGGATTGGTAGTATTTACGCCCCCCCTAACCAGAAATCCTGGATCCGCCCCTGATGACTGCCTAAAAATGGCTCCATTTGAGGTCGACACAGCCAAAAATGTGCTGGTCGCTGGGGCTCCGCCCCAGACCCCACTGTGGGAGCTTACGGTAAAGACAAAAACCTTTCTCTTTTACACTAACATTTTGATTTCTATTGTTATCCTGGTAGCTTGCGACACTAAAAAACCACTTATTTTTGAAGTTTTCGCGACTTTATCATTCACAAATAGCTGGCAAAAAAGAGCCTAAAAATGGCTCCATTTGAGGTCGACACAGCCAAAAATGCGCTGGTCGCTGGGGCTCCGCCCCAGACCCCGCTGGGGGAGCTTACGACGCTCCCCCAAACCCCCTAGTCGGGACGGGCTTCGTGCCTTCGGCACTCGCAACTTCGCGCCTTCGGCGCCGCCACTGACAACCAATTACAATACAGCGTCTTGGCACTTCTTTTTTTACACTTTAAGCACTGCGTATACCCAAAATGGAGCAAAAAGCTTATGCTGGTAATACCTCATAATCGCCAGTAGGCATATACGGTATATATATATATATATATATATATATATATATATATATATATATATAAGAGCTCGTATCGATCGTTGTTCGCTTCATATTATTTTGTGCAAGTTGTGCGTACAGAAAAAAAATCCTGGCGGCGCCGCTGGTTCTGCTGCTCATGAGCGGAGTTTATCAGGAGCTATGGGGCTAGGGGTTAAGCCCCCCCCCCCCAAGAAGGCGGCCCCCAAAACTTGTCACGAGATTTTCAACAACTGCAAGCAGAATGGTATATTTCCATGAGATTTGACCAGAAGGACTAAAAAAGGTCACCAACTTCGGAAATTTGGTCGATGAAAATATTGTCAGCGCCGCTCACAAGCCCAAGTTATTTTTAGCCCCCCTAAGAACTGAAACCAAACTCCGCCCATGCTGCTGCTCTGATCATTCAATGAATGCCACATATTTGTGTCAGCGTAAATGAGTATCATCTTGACACAGCATCGAAGCAAAATTGAGCTGAGAAACTCGATGAACAAATAAACTGTTATTGCAATTATAAGTATTATTATTGAAATCTTGAACCACTATAATCAACACTGAAATAATGACGTTATTTTGCAAAGATGACAGCTACCGTTACAACGTCGAATTTCCAATTTTTTATAATTATAAGTATATTTTATTGGAGTCTTAGACCACGCTTATCAGCCCTGAGATTGTATAGCAAATGTGTTCAGATGAACAGCTTAAAATGTTACCATTACAATACATGTGGAAATTTTAAAAGGAATATATCAGCACTGAAATGGTATCTAGAGCAATTTAGTTAAGATGACACTGCTAAAATGTGGGGGGAAAAGATCTACGATTGTGAGGTAATCCTTCCCTTTTCGTGCCTCGGCAATAATATTGCCCGCTTATTCAAGAAGGGGTACTAGATTGAACACCGAAAGATGACAATGTGGACTTACGGTGTCTGCTTGTTGTATGGCTCCAGAAGTTCCTCTTTAACTTTTGTTCTGGAAAATTGTTGCCATCTAAGGTCAGTGATTGAACTGGTTGTCTGAATCTTCGACGGTCAACATAATCCATGTCAGCGTCACTGAATGTTCCACATGTTCCGACAATTTCGACATCAGGATGCATGTTGCCAAAATCCACCTGTGTACGATAGCACGTTTTGACACTTGCACCATCATCATTCAATCCGGTTTCCTGCATATTATTATGCGCTCGTCGATACTTCTCGGTTTCTTGGTCATTAGAGAAGAACCTATCCTCCTCAGCACGAAGAACGTTCCTACAGTCGTAAATAATAATGTCACCTTCACCTGTCAAAGTGCTGCACGTTCCTACTGGAAATTTGTCGGTGCTGCTCGAATTGATGGAACTTTTGTCGGTGATGGTCTTGAGATGCCTTCCAATAGATGTTGATCCATTTGAACTGATGGCAGAGTAGCAGCGGGTCTTTGGTACACTGCTGCAGCCTTCTTCATCCTCCTCCTCCATATCATTGTCCGTCTTGAAGATGCTGTTGTCTGCCTTCCCCAGTGTAGCTGCAGCAGCAGATACGGCGGCGGCGTTCAAAGCAAAGCCATCATCATGATCGTTGATCCACATCGATTCATTATTATTCATCGACATCAAAGGAATTATTCTCGCAGACGACGACTTCGCAGAGTTGTCTGTAAAACTGAAATAATCCAGTTGTCCGTCCATCTCCACACTTTGTGAATGCATCGAATTCAGATCAATTGGATGATCATCATCATCATCATCATTGCAATCAAACTGAACAGCCAACCTCCTCCTCCTCATCCTCCTCATCCTTTCCTTCTCTACTTCTTCAGTTCCCAACCTCACCTCGTCAGACAAGTCGCTTTTCAAACGAGAAAGAAAAGTTGCGAAATTCTTTCCAAAAATTTCTGCTTCCTGAAAATCGTTGAGTTTAGGCGACGATAGACAATGTGTTTTGAGAGAAACGTCCTTACTTAGATCCTCTCCCTCCTGCTCCTCCTGCTCCTCCTCCTCCTTGTTCATCCCCTCAGTCCAATCGGCGGCCATAACAGGACAGCTATCGAATGTGGCATTGTGTGGAGTCAATGGACAAATATTCTCTGATGAATTATTATTCTTCTCATTGCTCTGCGAAATGCTCAGCAGTAGATCTTGTCCGCCGGTGCTGCATTGTTGTGCATGCCTCAAAATCAGAAAGATTTCTCCCACAGATTGTCGAAACTCAAAAAATGCCTGGAAATTAGGAATTATATGAAATCGAATTATAATTAAATTAAAATAATCGGTTTATTATTGATTATTTGTTATGCATGTATGAGCAATTGTTATAGTGCCTCTTCAACATTCCTAGTCAGAGGCGCTCCCGACTACAGCACAGACACTGAACCGCAGCTTCACGCCTAAGCGCATGAGCAATTGCAAGTGAAGGACTTGCATAGGGTACTATGTGGTGGCTAGGATTCGAACCCACAACCTTTCGGCTTCAAGGCATTGAACATACGTCTACATCACCGAGCCCCCGACGCTGGACAGACATGTGTCTGAAAATTTTAAACAACAGATTTACTCCCAATTGTTCTTTCCATTTCCTCTCTTGTCTTACATATTTCGCTGCACTATCAATTCCTTGCTACTTCCCTGTTCTTTTTCTCCTCCCATGTCCATTCGCCTCTCTTCCCATGTCCTATCCTGCTTCCCCATCCTTGCCCTCTTCTCTCTTTCCTTCTCCCTTGTACGTTCACTTTGCTGTGTTTTGCTTCGCATTCTCTGCTCTGTCCACAAATTAAGACTGTCCTTCCTTATTTCCTCTGTTCATTCTTCTAATCCCAAGCTTTCATCTGCCTCCCCCCCTCCGTCCCTCCCTACCTACCTTCTTCACATCCTTTCTTCTCTCCCTCTCCCCTTTCTCCTCTCTCTCTTCCTCTCCCCTTTCTCCCTCTCCCGTCCCCCTTCCCTCCCTCTCCCGCCAGTCCCTTCTTCCCTCTCAACAGGCAAGTTCCATAAAGGTCTATGTTAAGCATTGGTCTGTATTTGGTCATAGACCTACATCAACTAATTTCGTATAGATATTTTACTGACAAACTTCTACCTTGATCTCTAATATATTAGGTTACAGTACTTGTAAAGCAATGAAACTAAAAAAGACACCACTAGATAGGAAAGGACAAAGAATATTGCTTTTTCACTGCATGGAAAATGTTGCCCATGATAATAAGGTTGCATTGTCTAAGGACATAGCTACATGTATGTCAAAACCAAAATTAAATGCATCAGAGGGCCACAGAAAAGAAATTGCCAAGAGTTTGAATGCACTGCCTTAGAATTTATTACAACATGTTTTCACTGAGTAGGACAGATGGTAGCCTTGCATAGCTGCCATAGAATAAAAATCCACTTCTGTAATCACCTACAGACTTCATCCGTTCATACTAAAACATTTAATCAGACCGTGTACTTGTCAGTTTACATAAATAAAGATGAAAGAAGGCTATTATATTATCACTATGGTTATTATTAGGATTATTGTCATCATCTTCAGCAGCAGTATCATAATCATAATTTATGTTCTACCTGGTTATTTGCAAACCTTTTTTAAATAGCCTCACAATAGAATGCATCACTCAAACTTCTTGAACTGCTGATAGAATTACCTGAATGATTTTATTTGGAAGTGACGAGGACGACAACGTTTCAAGCAGGTCAGGTGTAAACATCGATAGCAATGTCTTCAGTGAACCACCGGTCCTTAGAAGCGTCTGTGCACTGCAGAAACAACAAATAATCACCACTCCATGCAGGCCATGTAAACATCAGAAGTTTATCATCACTACACCCTATGAGCTGCTGCTGCATCAGATGCTACCGCCCCTATACCAAAATGAGGTCGCAATGAGTAAGGGGGGTTGTCGTCGGCCTGGTCAGTTCGGCCTCAAGTCGGAAGGGAGAGAGAGACAGACAGACAGACAGAGACAGACAGAGAGACATACAGAGAGAGAGAGAGAGTCAGAGAGAGAGAGACAGAGAGAGAGAGACAGAGAGATGGAGGGAGGGAGGGAGAGAGACAGAGAGAGAGAGAGGGAGGGAGAGAGAGAGCCAGAGAGAGAGAGACAGACAGAGAGAGACAGAGAGACAGAGACACACAGAGAGAGAGAGAGAGAGAGAGAGAGAGAGAGAGAGAAAGAGAGAGATGGTTGTGCCGAGTAAAAAGAAGACAGCGTCGTGCCATCAAAAGGTGTAGGCCTACATTAGTTGTCAACAAGCAGAGTCGAGGCAGAGCAATTTGCTCTGCCTGCTTGTCCTCTTCCTTTCCAGACAGCTTCACTGTCTTCATTTGAAAATAATCTTAGTGCTCATGTATACTAACTCTAATCCAGACTGTACTAACTATAATGTTGAACTGGTAGACGACGACGACCACTGTTCACAGATAATAAAAGAGCATTTATAAGGAAATGGTGAAGGAGTCATTATAACGATCTGGTAATGCACAGACTTGGGTAAGCAGAGGTCAAGAAAAAGAAAACTATGAGGAAGATTGAGTAGATCAGGGTGCACTGATGATAGCGATGACAATGATTACGACGACGATGATCATCATCGTCGCCGTTGATGATGAGGGAAATGATGACGACGCCATTGTTGCTTATTTGTATCTAAAGTGCGCCATCATTTCGAATGTTGTGTAACTAATCTAAAGATTATTATTCGTGCTTAAACTTCTATTTAAGCATTCAGCTAACTATACAGGAAATCAGTGAGAAAAGTTTCACTTGACAAAACAAAGCAACTGAAAGTTATGTATGAAGGGATAATAGATTCATTCATTCATTCAATATGAGAATTTCAGAGACGCTCTCTGCACTAACTATAGCCGAAAATGATGTTAAGAGTCATGGCGAGCGAAAAATAACAAGAAGTTGCAAAAACAAAACACAGTAAGCTGAAGGAGTCACCAGTGGCGAGCCCTCGCAAACTTACTTACTTAGAACTTAGTCCTTCCTGTGCATGTCTGCACACCGGGCGACGCACCTCCTCCCTCCACTCGTCTCTATCCATCGCCAGTTCTTCTGCCTCCCGGCCAAGTCGCTTCTAATTGTTTCTGGCCAGTTCTTCCTCGGTCTTCCTCGCTTTCTTTTTCCTCCAGTCTCCCAGTTCATCACTTGCTTCGCTCTTCTGTTGTCGTCCATGCGAAAGACATGCCCCATCCATCTCAGTCTTCTCCTTCTGATGATGTTTTCCATAGTATCCTGTCCTGTTCTTTCTCTTATACTCTTGTTTGTTACCTTGTCCCGCCATGATATGTGAAGAATTCTTCTCAACCATCTGTGGTGCGCCGCCTCAAGTCTCCTCCCGTCTGCCGCTCTCATTGGCCATGTCTCCGCCCCCATACAGTAATGTTCTCAGGACTATGCCATGGCGTTGTGGAGTCGCAGCCTGGTTTTCAGACTGCAGTCATTACTCTTCCAAATTTTGTCAAGTTTTCCGAATGCAGTGTTTGCCTTTCCTATTCGCGCTCTTATTTACCTTTCGCACCTGCTATCCGCAGTCATTAGGCTTCCCAGGTAGCAGAAGAACCTCTTCCACCTCTCGATCCCCTGTCAATAACAATCCTATCGTCCACGCTCCACCTTCCAACCTTCATGATATTTGTTTTACTAGGGTTGATAGCAAGACTTATCTTTGCCGCCTCTTCCTGCGTTCTGTAATCTGTATGTTAGATCTGTCATGCCTTCCCAGGTATTATCTAGCAGAGCGATGTCATCTGCGAAGTCAAGGTCTCCTAGCCTCCCACCAGTCACCCACCTCAGTCCAAAGTCAGCATCCTTCGTCACTTGGGTCATTATCCAATCCACGACCAGGGCAAAAATCAAAGGTGACAACACACACCCCTGTCGTACTCCCGTCACAATCTGGAACCATTCTCCCACTTCACCTTCGTATCATACTGCACACCTACTACCATCATAGAAACTGTATACGATGTCCATTATCTTTGTTGGTATTCCATATCTTTTCATTATCGCCCATAGTGATTCCCTGTGCACACTATCAAAAGCCTTCTTGAAGTCGATGAAGTTGATGAGTACTGGTCTTTCGTACATTAGCGACTTTTCTATTATCTGTCTGAGTGTAAAAATCTGCTCACAGCATGACCTTCCCGGCCTGAATCCTGCCTGCTCCTGCCGCAATCTCTCGTCCACAGCTGTTCTTATTCTATTCAGCATTATCGTAGCCATAACCTTTCCTGGGACTGATAGCAGAGTGATGCCTCGCCAGTTATTGCAGTCTCTTAGGGCTCCCTTTTTGGGGATGGGAATGGTAATACCCTCCTTCCGCGTCTTTGGTACTTTGCCTGTTTTCCATATGATGTTGCACAAAGTTGTTAATTGTTTTATCATCTCATCGCCTCCATATTTAATCATCTCGGCTTTGATTCCATCTCCTCCAGCCGCCTTCCCGTTTTTTTTAGCTTCTTGATTGCTTTTCGTACCTCTTCTTCGTTTATATCCTGCAAGTTAATATCCAGAACTTTCTCCACTTCCTGCTCCATTTCCGCGTCGAGTATCTCGAGTCGTATAGTCGGCTCTGGGCAGTTCAGGATGTTCTCAAAGTGCTCCTTCCAGCGTTCTGCTTTCTCCTTCTGTGTTTTAGTGGCCTGCCCATCACTCTTTTTTATTGGCAGGGTGTGTATCTTTGTGTTTCCTGCCAATTCTTTCACAGTGTGGAACAGTCTTTTTGAATCTCCTCTTTCTGCCGCCACCTCAGCCTCCTTTGTTCGCTGTAGAATATACCTGGTCTTGTCTCCTCTACATCTTTTCTTTACTTCCTTGTCTTTTCCTCTGTATAACTCCCTTATTTCTCGTTGCTTGTCTCCCTTCTCGTTTCCCTGCCCCATTCTGTGATTGAGTATCTTCCTTTCATCTATTGTCAGGGACGTAACTAGGATTTTTCGTTTTGGGGGCTTAAGCCTTAAGTATGACCAATGGTTAAAGTGTAAAAGAAGAAGCGCAAGGACGCTGCATGTATTGTAATAATTGGTCTTGAGTGGCGGCGCCGAAGGCGCGAAGTTGCGAGTGCCGAAGGCACGAAGCCCGTCCCGATTAGGGGGTCTGGGGGAGCGTCGTAAGCTCCCCCAGCGGGGTCTGGGGCGGAGCCCCAGCGACCAGCGCATTTTTGGCCGTGTCGACCTCAAATGGAGCCATTTTAAGGCTCTTGTTTGCCAGCTATTTGTGAACGGAAAAGTTGCGAAAACTTTAAGAATAAGTCGTTTTTCAGTGTCGCAAAGCTCAAGCTATCAGGATAACAATAAAAATAAAACTGCTACTGTAAAAGAGAAGGTTTTTGTGACTTTTGTCTTTAATAGACCGGTCGTAAGGCTCACCATCGGGGTCTGGGGCGGAGCCCCAGCGACCAGCGCATTTTTGGCTGTGTCGACCTCAAATGGAGCCATTTTTAGGCAGTAATGGCCGGTCGTCCGTAACTGCATGCACGCCGTCCATGTGGTAGTTTATTTAAATTAGCTGTAAGCATACAACGGCTTGATTTCATTTGGGGGGCTTCAGCTTCGTTTGGGGGGGCTTAAGCCCCCCCCCCAAGCCCAACGCTAGTTACGTCACTGTCTATTGTCCTCCATGTTTCCTCGGAAATCCATGCTTCTCTCTTACGTCCCCGTTTAAAGCCAAGAATCTTTTCTCCGGTCTCCTTCACAATGTCACTCCAGTTCTGCCATCTCACGTCCAGATTCTCCACCAGATCAGCATCTGTTTCTTCCTCCCTCTCCCAGTTCTCCAAGGCACTGAATTTGTTCTTTAGTTCCAAAACATATTGCTGATGCACTGCCTCCTCCTTCAGCCTCTCCTCGCAAACACGTAGAGTTAATTATCAGATTAACGTAGACAGCTGGTAGATGCCGTGGTTGAACAGTCTCTGGTAGGTGGTAAATGACGCCCGTCCTGTTAATCGTTGAAGCTCCAGCAAGGATGCGTGTAGGAAAAGGCATTCGTCGCTTGTCGGTCGGAAGTTGGAAGCGCCGCCGTTGACAACAGTCGAGGTCACTTCGCTGACTCGCGTGAGCCGTCCTCCGACGAGATGTAAACATCGGCTAGCAGCGGCGTAGAAGCACGCGTAGGGCCTATATGGAACGACTCTGCTGTGCATCATAGAGATGGTCACTGATGCAGTCATGTGGCCAAGGCGACTTGCAACAAAAACCTAACGGCTAACGATATCGTTATAGATATCAAAAGAGGCAGGGGCGGATCCAGGGGGCAATCCGGCCATGCCTCCCCCATTTCAAAATTGCATGGGACGTGGCCCCCCATTTGGTTTCAAGAATCTTTAAATCAATGCACGACTAGGGAGGTCATAGCATACCGTATTCCAAAGAGTCATGACCAGACGACTAAAAAAAGTCATCGGCTTTTTTGGCAGGAAGAACGGTATATTTTTCACACATTTCGGCCGGATGACTAAAAAAGGTGATCAGATTTTTTTCGGCAAAGATCACCGAAAATATTGCCCCCCTCTGAAATTTCTGTATCCGCCCCTGAAAGGAGGGATATTGGATGGCTAACGATATCATCGTTATAATTATGTATCAAAGAAGGGATATTGGATGGCTAACGATATCATCGTTATAGGTATCAAAGAAGGGATATTGGATGGCTAAGGATATCATCGTTATAATTATGTATCAAAGAAGGGATATTGGATGGCTAACGATATCATCGTTATAATTATGTATCAAAGAAGGGATATTGGATGGCTAACAATATCATCGTTATAATTATGTATCAAAGAAGGGATATTGGATGGCTAACGATATCATCGTTATAGGTATCAAAGAAGGGATATTGGATGGCTAACGATATCATCGTTATAGGTATCAAAGAAGGGATATTGGATGGCTAACGATATCATCGTTATAATTATGTATCAAAGAAGAGATATTGGATGGCTAACGATATCATCGTTATAGGTATCAAAGAAGGGATATTTGATGGCTAACGATATCATCGTTATAATTATGTATCAAAGAAGGGATATTGGATGGCTAACGATATCATCGTTATAGGTATCAAAGAAGGGATATTGGATGGCTAACGATATCAGTGTCCGCGCTGCAGTCGGGAGCATATCTGAGTAGAGAGCCTGAAGAGGCGCTATAACTAGTCACATAAAAAATAGTGCTGAAACACTGCCACCTGGCGGCTGTATGGTTCTTCCACTGAAGGAAAGATCTTACAAAGGAAGAAGAAGATATTGGAAAATGTGCAATAATGGTTTAATGGTAATTGCAGAGCTCTTCTCCCCGAGGGTAGAAGTTGCAATCACACCATACAACCATCTTTTCCAAGCGGCATTTCCAAATTTAAAAGCCTTTTTAAACTGAAGTCTCAATTGCATTTTGCTCCGAAGTGTCTTGTGATCTCATGTTTCATCCCTCTCTGCTACTTCGCTGCATCCTCTTAGATCCTCTGATCACCTTTACCTCATTTTGTTCTCCACCTCAAGACTGCCATGACTCAATTCAGATGCTCTACCTGCATTGGTCCCTACCTAGGGATAAAATTTAACCATTAGTTCGCTCCACCTCATCTCTGGTAGTCATTGCTCATCTTTCTCTCACCTCAAATCCCACCTTTACTCCCAGAGTCATTCGCACTGGGAGTGCTTCTGAGAAGCTTTTGCTGAGAAAAGCTCTTTATAAATGATTATCTATATAAATAAAAATGTAACCGCGTTTGGCACGGCTTCAAAGATCTCCGAACTTTCTTCATTGATTGCTTTCGAAACTTCACCAAAACGTTTAGTTCCAACACGGCCGGGTTTGCAGAATGATTTTTGGGAAAAAGTGCAATGTTTTAAACAAAAAGCAACTTTGCAAATTCTACCGTTTTGAACACATACGCCTGTCGATAAGCCTTGCCTTCCAATTCGGGCGCGTTTTAAACGGTTGTTAAAATGTGTTCCGTTTATGTAGCGCATTTCAACACATCCAATTGCGGCCTTCTTGCTGAAGAGTTTTATGGCGCTATCCGCGTCGCTATCGGAGAGGGGCGGTGTGAGGGAGGAAAGGAGGGGAGGGGCGGGACGAACAGGGGGAGGGGAGGGGAGGGGGAAGGGGAGGGGGAGGATGCTCTTTTCAGCCACAGCAACGCGTGGCCGGGTAAGCTAGTAATAATATACAATTAAAAAAATACAGAAGAATCCAGCACTATGAAAAAATTCAAGGTCTAGCAGAAAGAACGACTGTATTACTGCACATTAGAGGTTCACGCCAAAGAAAAGAAAACGAAGACAATAATCATCATTTAGTCTACCGAAGTGATAATTACTTGTAAACAAACAACAAACCTCATTGAGTTCAAAGACGGAAATGATAAGAGAAAGCGTTCATCCTGTAGAACAAAGCGACAGAAGAAAAGAAGTTGTCTCACAGCTGATTCATTCAGACTCATGACACGGTTCAGTTAATTTTTTTTCAACGTGCAGCTAAACAACATGGGACCACACAATCACGTGGCCTTGCTTCCAATGGCCATCTGCTGTTCACAGGAACTGATAACTTAGAATTATACATGTAGGCTAATAGCCCCTAATGTCGAATACCTCAATTCACAGGACAGAGAAGTATCTTAAAAACTCATCTTTACATTTCTTAAAAGTAAGTTTACTCGGCTGATCAAAGTGAAATTTACTGCATTATTCACAATCATTGCTTTCATATTACATACACAAATCAATAAGTTGCCACTGTCAAACCAGCTTCCTCCTTTTATGCATTCCTACGGACTGACTGGTGGACAACAAGTGTCTCTTTTCGTTGTCTCAAGACCAAATTTGTTCTCTCTTGGTGTCATGCACTGGGAGCACCTCTGATTGGTATGCACTGTGAGAGGCGCCATACAAATCTATAGATACAATACACTAAACATGCATGGTTCAGTCGAGAACAGATAGGACTGAAAAGTACCTCTGCTGGTTCTATTGTAGGACACGAAGAAGCAACTGTCATCTGACCGCTGCTGCTGCTGCTGCTGTCTGTGCGTGAAAGAGCATCGCTGGCAATCTGTCGTATGCGCATGGCCATGCTGTTGTAGGAGTGGCAGAAGACGACCTACAAGTGTGTGTGTATGCATTAGGTATGTATGTATGACTTGTATGTATGTACGTATACGTACGTATGTATGTATGCATTAAGTATGTATGACTTGTATGTATGTATGTATGTATGTATGTATGTATGTATACGTATGTATGTATGCATTAAGTATGAATGTATGCATTAGGTATGTATGTATGTATGTATGTATACGTACGTATGTATGTATGTATGTATGTATGTATGTATGTATGTATGTATGTATGTATGTATACGTATGTATGTATGCATTAAGTATGTATGTATGTATGTAATATGTATGCATGCATGCATATGCATGTATGTATTTGTAGGGGCTGACCCCATGGCACCTGATGGCAACCACCCATCCTGGTAGGCATGCCTACCTAGACATCCCGCGAAGGCCAATTATATAGTGCCTTACAATAGCCTCACAACTTAGACCTTGCTCAACGTACCTACCCAACAGATCCTTAAATAGAAGCAACTTCAGAAATTCCCTAAATGTTTCCTGAACTTTATGCGGTACAATGTTGCGAACTGTCAATGGAAGACTGTCCCAGCATGATGGTCCAATGCATGATGTACACACATATAATTATATATGTTTTCTTAATGACATCACTTAAATCTGTGTATTAATTGCATATTTGTTAAGCGCCGTATTAATTACCACGAGGCAAGAGCGATTGATTTCAGTACAATGGAATTTAGTATTAATCTTAACTCCTTAAGTGCACTGTTTAATCTAGACGTATTTGGGGGAAGTCTCTGAAATTAATTCCTCCCCCACAGGGAAATCGCGAGGTGTTGCATATATGCAAATACGTGCCATTCCCCCAGAAAAGCGAATTTGTAACAATTCCCCTCCCCATTCGAGAAACGAGTGACCTTGTGTAACACGGATACGCTCGTAAATTTTGCATAAACAGAAAGTAAAACTAAAAAAGTCATAAGTTTTTCCAGTAACGGAAATGGTAGATTTTGTTGAGAATTTTTACCATGCGCCACAAAAGGCCACAAAAAATGGCCGGCCAAGACGCTCTTCTCAGAGACCCGAATTCCACCCGAAAGCAGTGAGACTAGGTTAAACACTGTCTTAAATAGAAGGCTGCTTGCCAGAGACTCTTTTGAGCTGGAAAAGAAACACTTTGACCACTGGAACTTCAGCATTCTCTACGGACATTGATAATCTAAGATTATTGCAGATATAAAACTAAGGATTTTAAATTTTTAATCTGTTTTGCCATCATACCTTTATCTGGAAATCTGGTTTAGCTAGAACACCAAATGAAGCTTGAAGTTTTGAGATGTTGATGATGATGTTCGTTGAATAGATATAATCCGATCTACAACATAATGATAACAATGGGTTGTTCACACACTACAGAGGCCACCAGTAAAAACCTGCACATCAAACCGAAACAAGACCATAGAGATGGCTGTAGTGAGGCGATCCCTCGCTTCATTGCATGGGTTCAATGCCGTCCATTTCCATTACATGTGTCAAGAGAAAAAAATACTGGGTGCTACAAATGGTGAGCGTCTTACTGTTTCGGAGCATGTCGATAAAACTCTAAGCTCTTGTGCCTCCTCAATCCACGCTCTGAGCGTACTACGTGCTCACTGCTCATAGCAAGCTTGGTCCGGCCTTGCAAGTCAGAGAGAGAGAGAGAGAGAGAGAGAGAGAGAGAGAGAGAGAGAGAGAGAGAGAGAGAGAGAGAGAGAGAGAGAGAGAGACAACAGTTGCACATCTGCTGTACGTCTCTCCAGCTTGGTGGGGACTGCTGAGCACTGGTGAGGTCGACCGCATCGAAAGGTTCTTGGACATGTCAGACGAGCTGGATTCCACCTCTTCGATTCCCCATTCGATTCCCCAAAAGCAGGCTTTATGGGTGAGGCTGTTGATGCTGCCATCTTCGCAGCTGTAATTAGGGGCAATGATCATGTTCTTCGTAAATCTTTCTCTTATAGACATTATGGTAAATACAATCTTCGCCCTAGACACAATCCATTTGAACGAACCAGCTAAAACAATAAGAACCTCATAACATGAATGCTGAATAAAAACGTTTTAGCCTACTAGGCTGCTTTTTCGTGCTTGTTAACTGTCGCGTTATGACGACCGGTTATTTTCTCAATAAAACGAATATATATATATATGTGTGTGTGTGTGTGTGTGTGTGTGTGTGTGAACAACTAAGCTCTCTCTATATACTTTAAGCTCTCTCTCTCTCTCTCTCTCTCTCTCTCTCTCTCTCTCTCTCTCTCTCTCTCTCTCTCTCTTCTCTCTCTCTCTCTCTCTCTCTCTCTCTCTCTCTCTCTCTATATATATATATATATAAATATATATATATATATATATATAAAGAAATGTACTGTCAGATGCATATTAACACAAAATCTTGAGTTAAAAATCCGTCACCAGTTTATTTGCAGATCTAACTTACATGCCATGTAGGCCTACATAAGGTATTGTATTATATATTAGCAGATTTCGATATCATTTGAATTACCACTCAGTTGGCAGGACATAGGGCCTACACCAACACAAAATAGTTATTTACTAGTAGGTTCAAAGGTTTGCTACAATTTGACTGCTTATGTTTATATGCCACTTTTTGTCTAATCGAAGCCTGTTGACTATGACATTGTGTTGATGTCGTTACTCCTGTTGTTTGTCAAAAAGTGCATTTGCACTCTATGAAAGTGTAAAGAAATTTATCTGAAATTTTGGAATCAAACGTTTCGAGTCATCTGATTGAGCAACACAATAAAACACCTCTCCTTAATACAAGATTCTCATATTAATTGCCACAGAAAAAGACACCAAATAAATGTCGCTGTTATGCTGTAGGCTAAGCAACTGCCAGACATAATTAAGTGAGAAAATCAGGTTGCTAATTAAGTGAGAAAATCAGGCTGCTAATTAAGTGAGAAAATCAGGTTGCTAATTAAGTGAGAAAATCAGGTTGCTAATTAAGTGAGAGAGTTTTGTTGACTAGCATCCGTTCAGAGTGACTTACGAATCTGCAGCTGTTGATAGGTGGGTGCGTTGGCCGGCGCCACGGCGGTTGTTGCTGTTGTTGGAAGAGAAGACAAGTATCCAGCAGGAGACTGATTTCTGCTTCAGTCCATTGACCTTCATCACAAGTCTTTCCATCTCCTGCTTACGTCGTAGTACCATCAAATCCTCAATGACTATTACTGTGCTCCCACCAACTGTTATGTCTTCAAAGTACCCAGATACCACGAGACTCGCATAGTCACGGTCTGTGACCACAACATTATAGCTACAGGAAAACACCATAACATCGAAAATAATAATGAGAGACGTATTCACGACATCCATCTGAACTTATAGCGAGCAACTGCATTCGATTAATTATGGGACCTAAGGTATTGAAAGTGAGTGAGGAAGGGAGGAAGGACTTGAAGGGCAATGAAGGCGATCATGCAAAGAAGTGCAAACCTTCCAGCAATGTGCTAAAGCAGAGATTCTCAACCGGTGTGTCACGACGACACTATAGTTAGTGTGTCACGAATAGAACGATGGTGTGTCGCGTAAAACTGGTGTGTCGCTGGTGTGTCGCGAAGATTTGGTGTGTCGCAAATTCTCACAGCATACATGCGTCGTTCTTGCATTACACTGACTCTAGCAGTTTGAAGTGACGGGCGTAGGCTGTGAGATTTCGAAGCACTCTATTCATCTATTTCATTACATTGCAATCTGGAGTGGCCACAATATTTGCCTTGGCCCACAATCCCTACATGTATAGGCTTGCACGAGAAATTTTGGGGATGACGCGGAAATGTGATCTCAGACTGTTTCTTATTCAGAGCCAAACAACCATAATTAACGTAGGTATAGGCCGTACAAGTGGGAGTTAGACAAGGGTGTGGAATGTCATTGGATCTTTTCAATCTACTGTTAGAAATAGTAATGAGACTCGCAAAGGGACAAGAAGAGTTGGGAACGAACATCAATGGATGCATAATAGACAATCTGCGATTTGCTGATGATGTCGATGTGATAGCCAGCACAAGTCGGAACCTGCAGGAGCTTACGAACCGTGTAGACATCAGCAGCAGAAGAATGGGACTAAGAATAAACATCGAAAAAACAAAGACCATGACAATCGGGAAACAACATGAAGACCTAAAAATAAAGATAGGAGATGAAACATTAGAACAGGTTACAAAGTTCGTATACTTAGGAGGAGTGATAACGAAAGATGGCAGTTGTACAGAAGACATCAAAAGGAGGTGTGGACTAGCATGCGCAGCGTTCGGAGGATTAAACAAAATGTGGAGGGCAAAAAACATTTCCATCACAACTAAAATGAAACTTTACGATACCTTGGTAGAACCTGTGTTATTGTATGGTTCAGAATGCTGGACCTTGAGGAAAGAAGATGAAAGGAGACTACTGGTGGTGGAGATGAGTTGGTTAATGAGAATCAAAGGCATAAGCAGAAGAGACAAGATCAGAAACACAACAACAAGGAAGGAACTAGGAGCAGATGAAACAGTGGTAGACAAGATTCAAAAGAGAATCGAGTTAAGTGGCATGGTCACGTTGAAAGAATGGATGACAAAAGATTACCACTCGCTGCCCTACATGGACACGTCGAAGGTGAAAGGAGCAGAGGGAGACAACGGAAAAGATGGATAGACAATATCAAGGAAGATCTGATATGCAAAAACACAAACCTGACCATGGTGGGCGAAACTGTCAGGGACAGAACACAATGGAGACACTTCATAAGGGCCTCATCGTCAGGAAACTGATGGAAGAGCAGAAAGAAGAAGGCCGTACAAAGTCCAGAGGCCCGAAACTTTTAAACTAAAAATTTCCTGCACCTTTGCAGTTTATCGTGACAACAAATGGACGTTTGAAGTGGCAGCGCTTAATTTCGGCAGTGCTTAGCTGTCTTAATCCCATGTTTTCATACTGTCCAATCAAAAACCCAGGAGCAAAATTCACATTAACCGTTGGGCCAAACAATTATCGTAGAATCATAAAACAACGTAAGATCGTAGATTTACGTTGGTGGACTTTAGAATTTTAGAATCATCATAAACTAAAAAGCATACAGTGTCAACATTTTCATTCATTAGACGAATTTGTAACAATTTAAAAAAGAAAAGTTTTTTTAACTTTGACATAGTCCTATTTTAATTTTAAAGATATTGACATTTGACGATTGCATGGTGTGTCGCGGCTGTCTCCAGATTTGGTTGTAAGTCTAGTTGTGTTGCAAGCGGAAAGAAGGTTGAGAACCTCTGCAAAAGCATCAAAAAGGCAAATTCAACTTTAGGTATGGTAGGAAGGACATTGATTAATTACTGAGATTGTGCACATCACTGTTAGGCTACAGTTGGATTACTGCATGATCCAGGTTTTGAATTCACACCTCAAAAGAACATGTGGCACAATAGGCGAAAGTGCAAAGGAGAGCTACATAAAATCAATGATTTTGGAGTTACATGGATTTGAGCTAAGAAGAAAAATTGAAATATGTGCACACGAGAGAGAAAGAGGAGCAGAAGGGGAGATCCAATTCAAGTCTACAAGATAATTATTATATAGGAATCAGTAAAGTTGGAGCCGTCCTTCGAATTAGCATAGAACAAGGCAACTCGTGCACATAAGCATAAAAAATTATTAGTTAAAAGGTCAAAAGGAGCATTAGGGCAGATATTCTTCTGTGCGAGAGTTCCGTTCGTGCAGAATGGCCTCGATGATATTGTACTGTAATCTCAGTGTCTCAGTGGACACTGCTGTCACATCAGTTCTAACAGGCAGCTAGCAGAGATTGCAAGTTAATTTGCATTTGTTCTAACACAGACGAAGCGTCTCCTTCTGGGATATGCAATTCTGACCAAGTGCACTGGGTTCACAGCTAACGTGACAAAATGTCTGCCTGAGATATATGTGTCCTTGGTCATCTTCACTGTTCCAACAGCATTCCTTCTGAAATGGCAACATTTCACCAAGGCACATGTGAATGCGTACTTTTTTTATAGCGACCATGTGGTTTGGAAGCTGCTAATTCTTTTCAGTCAATATATCGAGTGAGATCCTTTAGCTCCATCGCCAATTTGAGTAGGTGACTTGCCTTTTATTACATGCTAGACTGGGATTCAAATCTCTTAATTAAATAAACTTCCATCCGATGTGAAGCAACATTTTTGCACCCACAGACTTTATACGAGCTTTACCGTAGTTATTCACCCACAGTTCATCTTAAAGTAAATCAATCTCACAACAATTCACTGACTTGAATCTCCACTCTTCCTTTGTTATGGTTAAGTTTCTAAGAAAGTTCAGCTGTGAGAAAATATGAGCAATGCTAACTTGGTCTCCAGCAGACGAATGAGCTCCGTGTGTTTATAGGTCAGATCTCGCGACATTACAATGGAAACCTGCTGCAGACAAGATCTCGAAATGATTTCATCATCATTTCCATCATCATCATTAGTTAATCGGAGCATTTCTGTGAACAACGCAGAAAGAAGCAACTTTAAAATACCTGGTGACATTGCAGGTTCTTTGAGACAATTCAAGATTGTAAAAACTTGTCATTTTTACACCTGCAGATCTTATTGACAATGTATTATATTCTGCAGAATACGAAAGGAATTAGATAACTTCAACAGTTCCTGTTTGAAGAATGGTTGTTTATGTTAAGAGCTAAGTTAATCGTACAGCCAATTTGAAAACGAAAGACTTAGTTTTTTTGTACCTGTGTTGCTTCTAAGTCCAACAAATGGAAGTTTTAGTAGAAGACACTTCTCCTTGAACGCTGACGCCAAAGAAAACGAATATTCAATGACAAGAGCAAAATCTGTCCATGGTCCCCAGTCGTCCTTCGTAAGATGATTGCTTGCCACCAAATAACAGTTACAGGCATCAGATCGTCTGAAAAATTAACAAGATCATTAAATTAATGTCAATTAACAAGATGACCAACTTATCGCAGTCGGCTGCTGAAGACAACGATCGACGGATGGACAGAGTCTGCTGGAAGAAGGAGGCAGCACTACCAAAGGCAGGCAGCAGGATCACAAAGATAATGCAGTCCATGATTATGAAAGTTCATGATTACGATGATAATGATACCTAGATACAAAAAGTAAGCAGGTCTATGTAAGTATTTTAGATGCTGTGAAGTGTATAAGCTGGTGCCATGCGCTTAGCGTTGGCAAGGCGCTTTAGAAGTGTTTAGTGTATACGGTTATGATGAAATTGTTCATTGGTTGTTTGTTTTGTAATGATGAGTCCGATGGTTGGACTTTGAGTCCCAGAGATCGTCCGGTGGCTGTGTGCATGCATCCATGCATCTTCGCAGCTCAAGTACTTCACAACTGCTCAGTGCCATATTCTTTCCATTCCATTCACAACTGCTCAGTACCATATTCTTTCCCTTCCCTTCACAGCTGCTCAGTACCATATTCTTTCCCTTCCCTTCACAGCTGCTCAGTACCATATTCTTTCCCTTCCCTTCACAACTGTCCAGTACCATATTCTTTCCATTCCATTCACAGTGGACTGAAGTACCATCATTCTGCATCTTCGTTGTCGTTCGCTTTGCACACAGTCTTTAAAGATGCAGCGTTGTGCAGCCTTTCACGACCATTATGAAATAACCTTCAAGTTCCGATGACAGACTGTGTCCTATTAATTATTGATCTATACTATGGTCTAGGGTTAGGGTCGCATTACGTCCCAAAGGTTTGTCAGTCACTCATTAAATTGAGTAAAGCAGGGAGGAGACCCGACTGACGACTCCTCTTGGAGCGTAGACTCGGAACCGATCTGGGCTGGCGAATCAAAGTCCACCGTGCCCACCTTCTCGTGGTGCGACCTGCTAGTAACCTGTCCGTAAGGATGGGTGAACGAACGGGCACGGATGGCAAACAGGGGGAAGGCAATGGCAAACCACCCCTTATCTACTGCCAAGAAAATAGTTATGATGTACGTCAAAAGTAGCTTGGAGACGCTAAGAGAGGCAACAAGAGACAGGAAATACTGGAGAGGATACATCGTAACTGTCGCCAGAACTCCAAGAGCTGACTGACGGCACCAGGTGACTATGGTCTTTGCATATACCATTCACAGGTATTTCAAAACTCATCTTCATTGCCGAATTCGACTGATAGCACCTCTGAGCGCTCCTAGCCCAACTCCAAGGGACACTATAGAAGTGCTCTGAATGAATGCATGAATGAATAAATGAATGAATAAATGAATGAATGAGTGAATGAATGAATGAATGAGTGAATGAATAAATGAATGAATGAATGAATGAAATGATGCTTAGTTATTATATATCAGTGCCTAGTTTTAAATTGCAAACAAGAAGTGCCTTGATGCTCATTGCTCCTTTCCTTTCCAAAATAACGACATGGGCCAGTCACAGTTTAAGATCTGACAGCACCTAATAAATACAGAACTAGTAAAAGAATAACAAAATAGAAATTTCCAGAATAAAAGAGGACATTTACTTGTCAAGGTCAGCTGGCAAAAGAGAAGAAGAGAGAAGAACTGGTCTAGTCCTTTCAACTGAAGTCAAAGTCTCCAAGAGATATTGACCGAGACACAAAGTTACATCATGGCTCACATCAGACGATGGCAAAATCACCAGAATCTGTTGACAAAACAGTTGTACGACGAGCAGCGACATAAAAAGCATCTGTCCTCAAAATTATTCATTTCAATGAAAGAACACATGACTAGCATTTCTCCCTCAATTTGCGATGCACAGCAGCATCCTGCATTCAATCTGTATTATGTGGGGCGCAGTGATATAGTGGTGAGTTCGGTGCCTTGGAGCCAGAGGTTCCAGGTTCGAATCCACCTCAAGCCGCCATGTAAGGTAGGTGAGCAAGTCCTTCACTCGCAATTGCTTATGCGCTTTAGTGTGAAATTCCGATGCAATGTCCGCGCTGTAGTCGGGAGCACCCCGGAGTAGAGCTTCAAGGGACACTAGAGCAAATGTGAGAAATAGACAACGAAATAAATAAATACTTAGGCACTTTATAATTACGGTACTGATTTCGTGTAAACTTAAGTGCATCACCAGCTGATAGCCAGTTGGTTTATACATCTCAGCATATAACATACAAATCTGAATGGATTCAAGTCTCAACGTCAACAAAAGTAGATAATATTAAGATATACTGGCCACAGAGCATGTCGTCCATCACTTGTAATTGCTCACACCAAGAGATGCTTCTCTGATTAATGATCATGCGAGCACTTATGCAGGACGGCAATAAGAAAGACAAATTATGCATCGTCATCGTTTTGCATATAATAATGTGATATGGTAATCGAATGCCAAACAAAAGCTTACGTCATCATCATCCTCATCTTACTTTTGATTTGAAATCTGTTCTTGAAAAAGTTGAATAAAACTGCTGTATTATACGACACATTTCCAAAGCTTTCGGATGCAATATTTCATCCTTTCCGTGACAAACCTGTTCCAGAAGAACTTTCTGCAGCACATTATCGAGAACACCTACATCAGTATATAATGCAATGAGTATTATTCAGTCAGTCATCAATGATGATGGCAAAATGAGAGGAAACGAAAGACTTCAGTTACAAACGAACCGCTGACTTTAACAGAAGAGACAGATAATAATAATAATAATTATGTCACACCGATAGATAGAAGAGCAGCTGAGAGAGCAGACCAACAGTCTACTCTTCAGTAGATAGCACGTGACTTTTGAGTAAGCAGAATTATTTCTAATGCACTGCTTGAAGACTGACTATTTCCTGCTAAAAGTTTAAGACCATCACTTAAGCAGACTACAATGTAATGATCAGAATCATCACAACTTACTGTCCACTCGGAGGAGCTGCTGGTGTCTTGCCTTCATCACAGACAACATGTGAGCAGCAGAGGAGAGACAAGAGTCGATGAGATGATCATTAGCTGTGACCAGACAATGGACACAGATGGCTGCCCTCAACAAATCCATCTTTAGCTCCACATCGTCATCTGCTGCAACAATTATTCAACAGAAGTTCTGCAAAGTCTTGAAATCCTCCAACAAGTGCTCTTTCAAAGACCTTGTTGAACAGTGGTCCATAAACTGTTTTAATCATCCGAATGCAACTCATAACTATAGAAGCATCTATCTGCTGGTGGTGGGGCAATGGTGGGTCCGGTGCCTTGGAGCCAAAGGGGATCGAATCCACCTCAAGCCGCCAATAGGGAGCATGAGTAAGTCCTTCACTAGCAATTGCTCATGAGCTTCGGCATGAAACTCCGATGCAATGTCCGTGCTGAAGTTGAGAGCGCCTCTGAGTAGTGAGCTTGAAGGGGCACTATAGCAAATGCAAGAAATAAATTATAAATAAATAAATAAAGTTAATTGTCATTGCTTCTTTTTAAATGTAAGTACTCGTTTAATGCAATGTAATACATACATGTGCAACATTGTGCACCTGTCAGATGCAAATAGCTTAGGATACTTACTTGTTTATCCGATTCTCAGGGCAGCACATCCATCTGTATACATCGCTTAAAATGAATGCAGGATTTGACCAAATGATCCTTAAGGAGAATCAGAATTATACAATACATAGGTGGACGACGACGACGACCAAGCAGTAAAACCTGCGCCAGCGGCACCGCCAGGATTTTTTCCCTGTACGCACAACTTGCACAAAAGGATTTTTTCCTGTACGCACAACTTGCACAAAATAATATGAAGCGAACAGCGATCGATACGAGCTTATATATATTATATATATGTATATATATACCGTATATGCCTACTGTCGATTATAAAATTTCAATAGATTCAATAGAATTTCATCGCTTATAATATTTCACGCTTTAATTTACAATTTGTCATTTTTTTTATAGCCTTTCAGCGCTGTACGCACTTGCGTAAGTGCGTACGCCTAGCGGCGCCTCTGACCTGCGCTACATTGCAACAATTAAGTGAAAGATAAACACTGACATCTGGATGAATTTTCTTATATACTACTAGCTGAACCCGGCCACGCGTTGCTGTGGCAGAAAAGACCTGTCCTCCCCTCCCCCACCCCCTCCCTCTCCCCTCCCCCGCCTCCCCTCCCCTCCCCTCCCCCTCTTGCTACATAAACGGAACACACTTATCAACGGGCGTATGTGTTGAAAACGGTAGAATTTGCAAATTTGCTTTTTTTAGGCCGCAATCGAATGTGTTTAAATGCGCTACATAAACGGAACACACTTATCGACGGGCGTATGTGTTGAAAACGGTATAATTTGAAAATTTGCTTTTTTTAGGCCACAATCGAATGTGTTGAAATGCGCTACATAAACGGAACACACTTATCGACGGGCGTATGTGTTGAAAACGGTAGAATTTGCAAAGTTGCTTTTTTAGCTTAAAAGATTGCGCTATTTCCCAAAAAGCATTCTGCAAACCCGGCCGTGTTGGAACTAAACGTTTTGGTGAAGTTTCGAAAGCAATCAATGAAGAAAGTTCGGAGATCTTTGAAGCCGTGCCAAACGCGGTTAGATTTTTATTTATATAGATTAATATTATGTACGGTGGATAAGATAGGATAGGAAGGAAGAAGTCTAATCCTTGAATGGCATCGTTATTATATTTGCACATATACATCAGTTTATGGGTGCAAGGTAAATCGCAACCATGAGTCAGACGGCCACAATCAAAGTCAAATTGGCCACAGGTACAGTGTATGGACAGCTCACAAAATAATCATAACTATGTTGTTGTTGAATAAAGAGTAAAGGACAGTTTCTTCAAGTTAACTACATGTACTTAGCCAACTGACCGGCAGTTACAGCAGAAAAGTCGTTCTGCTGTTGTTTGACAATGAAGCCCATCACATCAGACTGAAGCGACTTGAAAGTCTGGTCAGTGGCAAGAATTCGATGACGTCTCAGCAGAGCGACAAATGGACGAGCAGCATCTTCAATCAGCCGCAACAGATTCTCAAAAGGTGGCGCTACATGAAAACAACAACTGTCAGAAAACACACAAGTGTCTGCCAGGAGGAGCCACATGCGAACTGTCTAAGCATCGTATATGCATGATGCATGCACGACTTTATCATAGTCTATAATATATGCAATGTATGTAGGTAATTAGAATATAAGAACTATAATATCTAGCACCAACACATGGATGCACCATGTGCAGATGAATATAACGATACGACTACCTGAGCTTTTCAATAGTTACCATCAATTTCACGAATCGTAATGTCTTAAAATCTCTACATCTCCTCCTCCTCTCTATTGCTGAATTGCTCAATCGAAGCAACTTGTGTGTGCTTCTTCCTTCTCCTCAGTCAAAACTGAATTAAGATCAGAGAAAAATCAGAATCAGACCAGTCAGAGAAACGTTGATGATGGTGGATGCTGGTAAGTTAGTCTTGCTCTTCTTTGTCTCAGCCTCCTCCTCCTCCTCCGAATAGCTGCAGCAGCCGTCTAGAGCTGGAAATACGCGACAACCAGAAGAAGCATTTGACACAGTCCATCGCAGTGGCAACGGATTGGACGACGACTCAATGGATGCTGCTGCTGCTGCTGCTGTGCATCGTCAAAAGACAGAAGCATACAGGTATGCAACATACTCTATGAATAAAAAAATCTTCATTATGCATTTATTAATGTAATGTAATCTATGAAATCTTCAAGCATCACAAAAAAGCCATGTCAGGTAGACCAGGTTTTTTACTGGCTTCAAATTAAGTCCGCAATATAGACGGTTGCTTCGTTTTTTCTACCGGGGGAGGAGAGTGTTGAATGTACTGAAAACGAAATCAAAAAGGTAAGAGGAAATGCCACCGAAATACCCTAACCCTGACCCACTCGATTAATCAACATGTAATGGATAGCAGGTTGAACAAGCACTGCAATGAAGGCTGAACAGACTGAAAAATATGCAATGAAGGCTGAACAGACTGAACGATTTACAATGAAGGCTGAACAGACTGAACAATTTGCAATGCAGGCTGAACAATTTGCAATGAAGGCTGAACAGACTGAACAATTTGCAATGAAGGCTGAACAGACTGAACAATTTACAATGAAGGCTGAACAGACTGACCAAATTGCAATGCAGGTTGAGCAGGCACTGCAGTGCAAGCTGAACAAAGTTGCAGCACAGTCTCCAATTTAGTAGTGTGCTCAAGTCCTTTATAAACACTTTCTGATGCGTCAGTTACCTTCTTTCATAAACTGACTTTGCAATAATTCAGTCTTCACTTGGTCTGTCAGTACAGTATTCAACAGCAAGTCAGTAAGCCAGTAGACGAGATTGATTGACTGACAGAGTTTAAAACGATGTGACTTGTGTCGCTAACTCATTAAGTCAGTTGGTAATTGCCTACATATACAAATTCCGGGTCTATAATATGGTCGTTGGTTGAAGCTATCAAATCCTCTATCAAACTGTCACCCTCAGATTCGTAACCGTAATTGCGATCTTCAAATTTTTAGAGCACCACTCGAAAGCCAAGCGCAGGGCACCAGCTTATTCACAAGCGCTGATTCAGATTAGCTTTGCTGACATAGTAAATGCTGTACATAAGTAAATTAACTGAGTTGGCTGAGTTGCTTGGTTTTTACACATGTATGCGTTTTCCACTTGCAACAAAAGCCAGAATCAATTCAAAGAACTAATCCTGCTGAACATTATATACACATCTTGGAAGAGGTTCCAGCATAAGAATGTGACCTAGTTTATGAATGAGAGTTTTATGGGAAGAGCTTCTCTCTAGATCTGGAACTCACTCCAGTTGGAACCAGCTCCTTCCTTCTGAAAATAACTTTGAAGATCTCTATTTTATACATCCAATAAACCCATATGGCAATTACATCTCTACATATTATTATTATCATTATTATTATTATTAACTGTCTCTGGTATTGGGACCTACCTGAGTTAACACATGGCTGAACAACTGCAACAAGGGTGGATCCTGATCCGCTGCCCCCGACCCCACTGCCGCCGCCATGTTTTGTATGGCCGTCCACAGGAGCTGCAGTCCAGGCTGGTCGTCCTTTAGAGGAAGGAGGAGGAGGAATAGAAGGAGGAAGAGAAGAAGGAGGAGGAGCCTTACGCAACTTAAGAAACTGATCAAGTGGATCGAAAATCTGCAGAGCCACATCTCGGCTGCTGCTGCTGCTGCTGCTGCGGTGGTTGTCGCTGAATCCGTTGCTTACAGATGCAGCAGCATCAGCAGCAACAGCAGCAGAAGCAGCTGTCGGTCGATGCTTTCCAATGGGATCATCAGTGAGATGATGATGATGGTGATGATGATCGTAGGAGACACATTGATCAGCTTCTGTTGGAAATATGAAGAAAAACAAACACACTAGTATACAAAGATGCAGTTGACAGTACTGATGATCATCGTGCTGCATGTGTACTTTAACGGTTCATTGTAAATCTGCATGAATCGTTAAAAGTTCTGTAGGAATAATGAATCTGGCGTTCATCAGTCATGTTGTTCACATTGTAAAGTAATTACATTAATATTCATGAACCGTTGTCAATATTCACCATCATCATTAACATTCATGGTCATCATTAATTCTGTAATAATTATTCAAATTTGCTGTCATTATGTAAGAAACTATTAAATATTCATTGTAGACTTGTAGTAAAATCAAGCAAAAATTAAAAAATCAATTGGTCAAGCAGTTGTTTGGTTTAGGAAGAACTGTGTACAGATGATGATTGATTCTTAGTAGATGCATGCCATCTGTACGTGAGACCTCTGTCTGTCCCTCTCAGTTCGAATGCATGGGTTATTATAGTGCAGGCAAACAGTATATACGACGGTTGGCTCTTTGAAGCTGTTCGAATGCACGCATTCGCAGGCTATATATTTAGCCCAATAATCGTTCAAGTCTTACTTTGTATGTTTTCTTTCTTGTAGGTTTCAAATGTTTGACTGCGCTGAAGAAGAAGAAGAAGAAGAGGACTGGGATGATGACTTGCACTGCCACTCGATCGTTCATCTGCCACATTCTCATCAGCTCCTTCACCAACTTCAGCAACAACACAAACAGACAAGGAAATCATCTAAATATATTATATTGTGCCTCAAAAAAGAGACATCACATACAAAGAAGTTAAACAAATCTATCTAATCGTTCTTGTTTTTCTTCTGCATCAGCGAAGAGCCAATGACATCTACCGAGGGGGGGACAGAGTTGAGACTTGAGAGGGAGGATGGGAGGATGGGATGAGCTCCGCCCAGTGCAGTCGCCACCAGCATCTTGCTCACTGCAGACAGTGCGAACTGAACATGCAAGAATATCATAACATCCCTTTATAGTTTATAACTTTATACTGATCATTGTTGCTCTTTGCATACAAGTGTTAACAGAACTGGGCTTAACTCTCTCTGTCTCTCTCTGTCTGTCTGTCTCTCTCTGTGTGCTTCTCCTCCTCCTTCTTCTTCTCCTGCTCCTCCTCCTGCTTCTCTTTCTCCTCCTCTTCCTTTTCTTTTCCTTCTTCACATACTCCTTAGCAGCTTAATTCAATAAACCCTACCGGTACTTTAGTTATGTTTCTTATCTCTTCATTTCTTCTGCTTCCAGTTCTCACAGAAAAGAACACTGCCCAATGTCAACTGGCCAACAAGCTAAAGATGAGAGCGCAAAATAACAACGCAATCTTATGTGAAGAATGAGAGTTGTTCTGAGTTCAGCATGAATTAGACGAGAACTTTGAAGAAAGCACCTGCTGAGCTGCAATGAAGTCTGTTGCTTGGACAACTGCTGCTGTTGCTGCGCTGCATAGCTGGTTCCATGCACAGTTTTTCTGTAGCAGCCATCAGACCATAGGATGCCTTCAAAGGATCCCAGGCCAAGTCGAGTTCCTGTGATGACGTAATCTCTTCAGACGTCAGACACAAATCATCCACTGCAGACCAGACACTCGTCATCATCAGACCGTCTTTCACAGAGACGACGTCACAAGAAGTCGACTCAAGTTGAAACTCTACAGCAGACATGAAAAGGATTTCTTACAGGAATCATTACTAAACGAACTCTGTCGAAACTCTACAGCAGACATGAACAGCATTTTCTTAATTAAAGGAATCATTACTAAACGACCTCTGTTGAAACTCTAAAGCAGACATGAACAGGAGTTTCTTACAGGAATCATTACTAAACAAACTCTGTTGAAACTCTACAGCAGACATGAACAGCATTTTCTTAATTAAAGGAATCATTACTAAACGACCTCTGTTGAAATTCTACAGCAGACATGAACAGGATTTTCTTAATTAAAGGAATCATTACTAAACAAACTCTGTTGAAACTCTACAGCAGACATGAACAGGAGTTTCTTACAGGAATCATTACTAAACAACCTCTGTTGAGACTCTACAGCAGACATGAACAGGATTTTCGTAAAGGAATCATTACTAAACGACCTCTGTTGAAATTCTACAGCAGACATGAACAGGATTTTCTTAATTAAAGGAATCATTACTAAACAAACTCTGTTGAAACTCTACAGCAGACATGAACAGGATTTTCTTAATTAAAGGAATCATTACTAAACAAACTCTGTCGAAACTCTACAGCAGACATGAACAGCATTTTCTTAATTAAAGGAATCATTACTAAACAAACTCTGTTGAAACTCTACAGCAGACATGAACAGGATTTTCGTAAAGGAATCATTACTAAACGACCTCTGTTGAAATTCTACAGCAGACATGAACAGGAGTTTCTTACAGGAATCATTACTAAACAACCTCTGTTGAAATTCTACAGCAGACATGAACAGGATTTTCTTAATTAAAGGAATCATTACTAAACAAACTCTGTTGAAATTCTACAGCAGACATGAACAGGATTTTCTTAATTAAAGGAATCATTACTAAACAAACTCTGTTGAAACTCTACAGCAGACATGAACAGGATTTTCTTAAAGGAATCATTACTAAACGACCTCTGTTGTTCGTTCTGTTCTGCTATAAAAGAAGAAACAAAAGCCAAAATTCTTACCTCGTACTGCAAGAAGTTGAATTTCATCAAAGTACTTTTCGTTCTGCCACAGTTTTGCCAACAACTCTTTTTCTGAGAGCTTGCTTAGCAAGAAACTATTCCAAACAAGTAACACAATAGCTTTACAAATAATATTGCAATAAGTAATTTTAAATAAAAGACACAATTGGCTCATTTAATTTAATGTGGAGCTAGCAACTGAGACAACTATTCCAAGTACTTCACTACTAATCATCCACAGCCAAGGTAATGCAATTTGAAATTTATATAGCACTGCTACCGCAGTGACCATTCAGTGACATTTCCAGCACCAGTACCCCGAGAGAAGAAATAGGCTTTGGGAGAGACAGAGAAATAGGAACAGATCTAGAAAGAATAGAAATGTGTAAAGAGGATTGAAGGGAATTCTAGAAGGCATGCCCAATGGTGGCAAATGACCTAGATTGGGACAAAATGGTTCTTGATCGAGGAACAAAGATATCATTGCGGATAGAAGAGCGGAAAGGTCGGAGAGAAAGAGCGTGCATGAGATCTTTAAGAGATCTCTCGGAGCAAAGCCCAGCTTGGACTTGACGACCAGAACAATGACTTTGAACTGAATGCTGGCTGTAAGAGGAAGCCAGTGCATTTCACTAACCATGTAAAAGGATGTGGAAGAACATAGGTAGATGAGCAACCAGTCTAGCAGAAGCTCTAAGGAGAGACTGGAAAGGTGCGAAATGGATCTTAGAAAGTCCTAGAAGAAGAGAGTTGCAATAATCAATCCTAGAGTAGGCAAATGCATGAATAATAGACCTCAGAGTGGAAGAAGGGACAGATTTGTGAATAGCACAGATGTCCCGGAGTTGGAAATAGGAGGAACAAGTAAGGTTGGTAACATGTTCAGAGACAGTCAGAGAATTGTCCAGTGCCTCCTAATTCATTTAATCAATCCATCAATCAATCACATAAATTTATATAGCGCCCCTTCAAGATCTCTACTCAGAGGGAAGTTTTCAGCAAGAATCACAAATTCAAGTTTCTTGTAGTGTGCCAATACAAAGTAGTTGAGTTTTTGGTAAAATTTACATACATGTAGAGGTGGTTTAATATAACTTAGAAGACATCCAAATATGCAAATCATGAGAGAGAGACTCCATGCAACAAGCTAGAATGAGTTGAGCAGAGGGAAGACCATGGACATAAGCTTACACGTCATCAGCAAAGAGGTGACCAAAACGTCCAAAAGCAGAGTGTTGGAAACAATTGAATATCTACTCTGTACAAAAATGAATACAAGGGGCCCTAAGACAGAGCCCTGTGGCAGACCAAGAAGGACATGGACACACGCACGCACACACACACACACACCTGGAGTTTCAAAATATGATCATCATCAGATAAGTAAGATTAAAACCATAAGAGGGGAGTTCCCTTGAGACCATAATTATGAGGATTCAAGGAGCAGAGCAAGATTTCATGATGAGCCATGTCATGATCAACCATGAGCCCATTGTCACTTGTCAGTCCACAGTCCATGAGCCCATTGTCAATAGACAGTCCTGTCACCGAAATCCATCAGAAACCAGATCAACACGGAGCTGTTAGAAGGACTACTTAGAAAGTAAAGATAAAGAGAAGAAGAAAGACTTGAGGAGGATGTGAATTTGTGAAAAGATCGTAATAGAGCAAAAACAAACCAAGCGGATGGTTCCGTGAGCAGCTGATCTGCCGTCGCTTCTTCACCTCCAACATCCTCCACTGCCAAACAGTTAGGGCAGAGTGCACAGTTGCATTGATGAGGTGTGTGGCTTCTGAGAAGCGGAGATTCAAGCCACGAGAATGATTCTCTCTTCACTGCATCTCCTAAGGACAAGTGTACATGCAAAGTTGCAAAGATAACCATGAAAGCCTTCAGAAAGCATAATTATGTTAATAAATTCTCCACTGGTCTTCAGTGAAGAACAGCTGAGAGAAGACGAGAAACCATACAATCTCCTCCAACTAGGCTACAGACATACTCTAGCCGAGTGCTTTAGTTGCAGTGTAATGAGTTTGACAAGGGTTACATAACAAATTGTGGCTCCAACTAGAAATCATTCCATAACTGCTGCCAAATGCGGCACAACTATTATGTCACATGCGAAGGTGTAAGCTTTATAAGTCACCAGAAAACAAAAAGACGTTTGCCTGGCAGGCTGCAATAATTAGAGTGGTATAGTCAAATGAAGTGATATGGCAATGCATCTACTACAGAACTAGTAGAAAACACATTTTACAATAGCGGTAGACAGATGAGTACTAAAAGTTGAGAAACCTAAACATATCTCCACGCAACTGAATGTTTTTAAGAGTTTCATAGAAGTGAGTTTGAAAAGAAGAAGATTTTCGTTTAATAGGAATTCAAAACGGAGAAGAAAGTTACTCAACTCAGTGTTTCGTTGATCATGATGAATGAGAGTCGTTGACCGTTTTCAGAAGGGGGCGACTTAGACAGCAATTCAATTGGACCAACCAATCTATGATTAAGATTCCCTGTCTCCAGCTGCAGTCCTCCTGCTGTCGCTGCTGGAACGCCACAGAGTTCCTGCCCATCCTCCTCCTCCTTGTCAAGTTCTGCTTCTAGAGAAGAAATTTAAAAGCAGCTCTCAATGAAATGCCACATGAAACGAACATTCACCTCTGCAGCAGCTGAGGCAGTTGCTGGTCCTTCTTTCTCATGAAATGCTCAATATATAATATAATATTCAGCTCATGTCCTTGCAGATAATTTCTTGGAAGCGCTGTTTTCGCTGACTAAAGATTGGGATGGGGCGGGGGAGGGATAAAAATGTTACAGATTACCAAAGTACAAAGAAAGTGAGTTGAAGCCCCTAACCTCCATCCCTCATCCTGTGTCTTGATCCTTAAATAGTGCATATTCTCTCAAAGGCACCATTGCTTGCTAAATAATGCTGGATGCTTATTTACTGTAGTTAGTGTTAAGCCGAACCCACTGATGTAAAGCCGACCTGCGTGTCATGCTATAGTGGGCCGTATTTTGTATAACCTGTACCTGTAATCGTTCTGCAGTTTGTCAGATTGAATGTTAATAAACGAATATTATTATTAGGAATGGGGTGCTCGGTAGTACAGTGGTTAGCGCGCTGGACTGTCGACCAACAGGTCGAAGGTTCAATTCCCCGCCGGGGCAGAAATTTGTAACGAGATTTCTGTTCCACAAGCACCCCCTAGCCGACTCAGCTATGATGAGTACACTGACCTCACGGTCAGTGGATGATGAGACGGCGAGGGAGAGAATTGGCCACCGCCCTCATATGCCGAGGCCTTGAAAATGAAGTGGCTAACACTTCATCCCCATTGGCTAGCCCTCCGGGCTGTATTTAATGAAAATACACATGGAAATTGATCCAAGGGAGTCCTGCAACCAATCGGACAATGAGCTTGAATTTTTCCTAATGAATATTCATGTTAGGCATCTAGCCATAAGTAAAAAGGACGAATGCGCTTCGAAACTTCATGTTTTTAAAGGAATAATTCGCTTCATGAAGCATATAATTCGGTATGCAGAGTTATCGTAATACATGCATGTAAGTGATATTGTGATCTAGTGACATTGCGTGTGTGCAAGTAAATTTGGAACAAAACGTGATTCTTACGAACGAAGCGGTGTTAAGTCAGTAGGAACTTCGTTTCTATTTTAGAATGGAAAGCCCGTGTTGAAAATTGGATGTTTATTAAGAAACTTTATACAAGAAAATAGGGTGTCTAACGAAAAAAATTAAGGCCTAATTTTAAAAATGCTTTTCAGATACATCTGTCTAACTCCGTCACTGGTTGCACTCTGCGAATGCCAGTCCCATACCTGAATAAAGAAGGAGGGCGACGCTAGTGAGCATCGTTATCACATAGTGACGCTAAACTGCAAATTACAACAGATTTTTGCTATTTACCGAACTAACGTAACCCAGATAACCTAATGAATATTCATAACGCAGTAAATGTCATTAGCGACAGCCATTGGTTGCGGGTGTCCCTTGGATCAAATTCCATGTGTATTTTCATAAAATGCCTCCGGGCTAGCTAGACGGGATCATCATCATCATCATTATTAGGAATGACCTCAACATTCAACTTAGGTCAAATGTTCCATAGATGTTATGTATCTTTAAATATCATGAGCTGCGAAGAAGCTGGGTCGGATCTTCGAATTCTCTTGATGGCATAAATTTAATGTAGAGGTTTTGGCTCTAGTGAATTCAGCTATAATGAGCGCCCCAACAGTAACTGCTAAACGGAGGAAAATAAAGTAACTAAAACTTGATACCCACGCCAGCCTTCCATACTGGCCTAAGGGACCACGCTTTTCCTTCATGTAAATAGCATGGTTAATGGTTATACAATAAAAGAGCTCTAAAATTGAAAATGTAGACACTCAAAAGGAACTGGGTAGATGACACAATGGCCAAATATATCAACATTCCTGAAAGTGACTCAAACTTCTGGCACAACTTGCCATAATTAATGAAAAATGCGTGAAAGCAGGTCCGGCTCTTCGTACAAATAAGGAAGAAGACAAAATGACAAAGTTAAAAGCTTAAATCCTCATTAAAAACCTTCTTTAAATCCTGCTTCTATTCCAAACAAGCACTTTCATTCTGTTGACTTATCCTGCACTCTGAAAGTGCAGGATAAGTGGATGATGAATTTGAAAAAGTACCTTCAGCAGAGTTGAACTCCTCATGAAAGACATCGAGAAGCGACCGAGGCTCCAGCGCCAGCAGCAGCCGTGCACCATCAAATGCCCGTCCATGCAAAGCAATTGGTTCCTCTAGAACCAGGTTCTGCTTGAGAATAAGAAGAACAGCTTTAGAGCTCTGAACAATGCTAGAAGAGCCCTTTGATTCATCGCTTTCGATTTGGCGCATATCCATTGTATCATTCTTCTTGATTCTCTGAACTTCTACCCTAACCCTTCTTCTCCAAAGTACTATGATCTTAATTGCAGATATATTCAATTGTCATAACGATTGGCACAACGATTAACGACACATCATAGAATTAGCTTAGATTAGAAGGAAAGGGACGCATGTAAGATTGGAAATGAATTCAGGATCAGTACATCAACGCTCATTCTGTGGTTGGCCATAGAACCTGGAATGGGCTCCCTGTTGCAGTACGCCTTGTGTCTAGAGGTCACACCACTATGTTCCTTTCACACTTATTTAGTCGTTGCTGGACTGGAGCGCTTCTGAGTAGCTTGACTTGAAATTGCACTATAAAAAGTCAATAGTAGTAATAATCGGTTGGTATATGGCAATAAGTGCCATGGATGCAATCAGTCGCAGACAGCGTGAATCATATAAATGAATTGATTGACAGATGTATTGAAGAATGGATTATGTCAGGAGTGATTGACAGATGCATGGAATTGGAATGGCATAGGCATGAATAGATTATGTCAGGAGTGATTGACAGATGCATGGAATGGCATAGGCATGAATAGATTATTTCAGGAGTGATTGTAAGATGCATGGAATGGCATAGGCATGAATAGATTATTTCAGGAGTGATTGACAGATGCATGGAATGGCATAGGCATGAATAGATTATGTCAGGAGTGATTGACAGATGCATGGAATGGCAGAGGCATCAATAGATTATTTCAGGAGTGATTGTAAGATGCATGGAATGGCATAGGCATGAATAGATTATGTCAGGAGTGATTGACAGATGCATGGAATGGCAGAGGCATCAATAGATTATTTCAGGAGTGATTGACAGATGCATGGAATGGCATAGGCATCAATAGATTATTTCAGGAGTGATTGACAGATGCATGGAATGGCATAGGCATGAATAGATTATGTCAGGAGTGATTGACAGATGCATGGAATGGCAGAGGTATGAATAAATTATGTCAGGAGTGATTGACAGATGCATGGAATGGCATAGGCATCAATAGATTATTTCAGGAGTGATTGTAAGATGCATGGAATGGCATAGGCATGAATAGATTATGTCAGGAGTGATTGACAGATGCATGGAATGGCATAGGCATGAATAGATTATTTCAGGAGTGATTGACAGATGCATGGAATGGCATAGGCATGAATGTCCGGAGTGATTGACAGATGCATGGAATGGCACAGGCATAGGCATGAATAGATTATGTCAGGAGTGATTGACAGATGCATGGAATGGCACAGGCATAGGCATGAATAGATTATGTCAGTCCTAAGTGATTGATACATGCATGAAACCATAGAAATAGCATAGGAATGGATTGACGGATGGAATGATTTAAGTATGAACACTGATAGAAAGAATATACTACGAGTAATAATAGTGGATGAAAGAACCTGTGTCTCAATTCCACGGACATAACAACGTTGTTCATCTTCTATACTGAATTCATTGCACTGATACAGAGTATGGTCCCATTTTCTGAGCAGTGGATCCAGAGGAGCAATTTCATCCCTGTGAGAATTGAAACAGACAACCGCTACCTTTTAAGAAAACTAGTGAAGACAACGTAAGTAACGGCAACACACAACATGGTCCCAGCGTTATCGCTGCACACACAAAGTCTGCATCTCTTCTAAATTGACCAAAATATAACAAATCCCATTTGCATGAACTGCTGTCAATTAGTTTTCCATTTCAATAAAGCCGTTCCTACTGCCTGACTTCAAGAGTTCAGACCAGTCTCTAGTCAGACCAGTTTAATATCTAAAAATGTAAAGAAGCCAGTGAACCCTTTATTCATCTAGCATACATATGTTACGCATGCAAAGATGTTGTATTTTGACCGACCTCCCCTATTGCAAATTGTAAATTTTGTGGAATTGATACGTAAAAATAAGCTTCTGTACCCTCTCTCTTACTAAGGTTCACTGTCAATCTAAGTTATCTATGAAACATTTATTTTACCATAGCTACTATTTACTTTGGTACACATCATATAATTATTTTCAAGCTAAAATTTGTCAACTGCTATGGTCTATTGTAAAGATCTGAATAGAATAAAATCATAATATAATGAAATGCCGTCGGACGACTACCGGGTATATAAGATAGTAACAGAATTATACATAGGCTAATGTGGAAGTCATTAAATTAGGAATTTATTTTGCATAAGAACATTTTGCTGAGATCTTCTCCCCCGACAAATTGTCTCAATCCTGTGACCTTCCCCTACCTGCATTCGTAATATATGGTCTGCACTTGACATCTATCTCAGTTTGTTTGCTGCAATTTCAGCGGGTTTTTATGGCACTGTTGACACAGAATCTATCAAACCATATATGTGTAATATACTCAACAAGCAACAAAATTTGGCAGAAGGAATACCGAAATATAAGTGTCTCTGAAACTGCATTTTGGCCAAAGAGAGGATCTGGAACAACGGCTGGTTTCAGACGTCTGATGAGCTCTGAGCCAAGCGGCAGCCTTCCTCTGCCTCCGTAGCTGTCCATTAAAACTTCCTCAAGAATGAACTGAGAAATTTCTTTATCTGAAAGTAAAGCAGAGTTTCTATGCCACAATAATTAGAGAGAAAAACGATTTCACATTCTTATCGATTATCGAAATAATTGAGGGCATTGGATCAGCGTTCTCGTCGCGCCCACCCCGTCAGTACCCAGTAGTGATTATATCGCACACTGAGGGAAGCCAATGATCCTTCCAGCAGGACCGAATCCAAATTTCAGTATGGATCCCGGTCACGCGCCGGAAACAGACCTCGGCAAGCAGGAGCCCGATAACTTCCAAGCCATAGGGCCAGCATTTCGAGTTTTGCAACTCAATGTCGAGGGCCTGTCAGCAGCTAAGAGACAGCTCATCAGCTGCAGTGCAAAAGCTAAATAATCGATCAGTAATTCTTCTGACTCATCTCTGCATCTGTGTAACAATAAATACTTGTGGCCTCAGTTTGGACGACCATCTTCTGACCGCACAAGAATATTGATTACTTCAAGAGACATTTTGGAATGAATCAATCAGCTAATTAATTTAGATGAGTTACACCAATGTCAATGGATCAATCAGCTAATTAATTTAGATGAGTTACACCAATGTCAATGGATCAATCAGCTAATTAATTTAGATGAGTTACACCAATGTCAATGGATCAATCAGCTAATTAATTTAGATGAGTTACACCAATGTCAATGGATCAATCAGCTAATTAATTTAGATGAGTTACACCAATGTCAATGGATCAATCAGCTAATTAATTTAGATGAGTTACACCAATGTCAATGGATCAATCAGCTAATTAATTTAGATGAGTTACACCAATGTCAATGGATCAATCAGCTAATTAATTTAGATGAGTTACACCAATGTCAATGGATCAATCAGCTAATTAATTTAGATGAGTTACACCAATGTCAATGGATCAATCAGCTAATTAATTTAGATGAGTTACACCAATGTCAATGGATCAATCAGCTAATTAATTTAGATGAGTTACACCAATGTCAATGGATCAATCAGCTAATTAATTTAGATGAGTTACACCAATGTCAATGGATCAATCAGCTAATTAATTTAGATGAGTTACACCAATGTCAATGGATCAATCAGCTAATTAATTTAGATTAGTTACACCAATGTCAATGGATCAATCAGCTAATTAATTTAGATGAGTTACACCAATGTCAATGGATCAATCAGCTAATTAATTTAGATGAGTTACACCAATGTCAATGGATCAATCAGCTAATTAATTTAGATGAGTTACACCAATGTCAATGGATCAATCAGCTAATTAATTTAGATGAGTTACACCAATGTCAATGGATCAATCAGCTAATTAATTTAGATGAGTTACACCAATGTCAATGGATCAATCAGCTAATTAATTTAGATGAGTTACACCAATGTCAATGGATCAATCAGCTAATTAATTTAGATGAGTTACACCAATGTCAATGGATCAATCAGCTAATTAATTTAGATGAGTTACACCAATGTCAATGGATCAATCAGCTAATTAATTTAGATGAGTTACACCAATGTCAATGGATCAATCAGCTAATTAATTTAGATGAGTTACACCAATGTCAATGGATCAATCAGCTAATTAATTTAGATGAGTTAAGTCATTCTTAGTCTATTAACTGTTAGAGTGTATTAACTAACAGTGACTGGGAAAACAATCCAAATTGTTAAAGCATATCCATTTTTTAAAGCAGCAAGCATGAAAAAAACATGTCTCCTCTCGCCTTGATTATGCTAACGCCGTTTTTGCGGATCTTTCAGACACTGAGCTCAACAGGCTGCAACGCATCCAAAATTCCTTAGCGCGGGTAGTTCTGCACGTTCCAATACAAACTAGTTCCTCAGCCCTACTCTATCAATTGCACTGGCTTCCTGTTCAGTACAGGATAAAATTCAAATTGGCATGTCTGACCTACAAATCCCTCAGCACCAACACACCTTCCTACCTTCAGTCATTACTAACTCCTTACATTCCTCCTCGTTGCTTGCGTTCATCAGGCACAAATATTTTATCTGAACCTCGATGCAAAACAGTCATAGGCTCGCGTGCATTCCATGCCTCTGCACCCAAGGAATGGAATCGGCTTCTGCTCTCTCTTAATTTCACTTCCTTCATTCAAACAGCGGCTAAAAACTCACTACTTGTCCTTGGCTTTTAAGCACATGGATCTCTGATTGCATCTTCCTCTAGCGGCTGACTATCCGCGCCTCAGATTCACATTTCGGTGTGACCTTGCGCGCGTTATAAATTTATTTAATAATAATAATCATAATAATACTAATAATAAACATTGACTTGCTACTGTGCTTAGTGAAGATACTAATAAACTAAGTCACATAAAGATGATTATTGGAAGAAATAATTATGTCATTGCACCAGCTGATGAATATGGAACAGACATATCGCACACAACTGATGAACATGGAACAGACATATCCCACGCAACTGATGAATATGGAACAGACATATGCCACTCAACTGATGAATATGGAACAGACATATGCCACTCAACTGATGAATATGGAACAGACATATGCCACTCAACTGATGAATATGGAACAGACATATGCCACTCAACTGATGAATAGGGAACAGACATATCCCACACAACTGATGAATATGGAACAGACATATATCCCACACAACTGATGAATATGGAACAGACATATGCCACTCAACTGATGAATATGGAACAGACATATGCCACTCAACTGATGAATATGGAACAGACATATATCCCACGCAACTGATGAATATGGGACATATCCCACATAACTACGACTAAAGAACACGTTCTAATTTTCCTCTCTCCTCTGACAAGATCTACAACAAATGCATCAATTATACTTCACAATAAGAGTCACATGTTATGTTTATATTAATATGTTACCATCTGCAGTATTTTTGACGCCCATCCAGTTGTTCGCAAGAGGCTGAGCAACTGATATGCAACAGTTGCACAGTTCTGCCAAACAACAGCAAGGAGGAGAAGGTGCATCGAACTGACTTTTCGGCAAACACCATTCAGCTTCCCTGCACAGACACAGTTTAATTGCATAATTTTGAACTACAAAATAATTATTCCTTTTGACATTTGACAAGTCTGACACGGCTGACCTTATACGTATGTGCACATCTGTAAGCTACAATTTAGCAATCTGGACATTATTTGTTCATGCTCTATTAGTTCTAACTGTGCCATAAAATCTGATAATGAATAGTGATAAAAAAATTAGTATGCTAAACTGGCATGCATATGTTGAACGGTTCAAATATTTGTATGAGTAGTAGAATTCCGTCTTCCAGTCTTACATCACAGCACATTGTGTGCGTACCACATAACCACATAATGGCCACAGTCATTGAAAACGAAACTGCTGCATTTAGAACCCTGGCTGAGCAATAAAATTACCTTTCAAGGAAGCTAGGAATGCAGCAGCAGCCGGTGATGCTACTGCTGTTGGTCATCAGAAGACGATGCTGCACTTCTTCACGTATCTTCATTTCAGTTAAATTCAATCCACTGAAATCAATCTTATCTGAAATAGAGAGATCAAGAGAGATCACATTATCGGTGACAAAGCAGATGGGGGCAGGGCTTTTTAACGTGCAGTTCTACACAAAATATGCAGTTGTAAATGAATTTGTGGAGTTGTAAAAACAATCTTGTGCAGTGATCATTAGATAAGGTAAAGTTCTGCAGCTGGTTCACCACCACGGAAGAGCCAAATAATAGAACGAAGGGCTTATGGAGGGAAAAATATGCATGAACGCCATATTTCAAGTGGATGACTAAAAAAGGGTTCCACGACAACTCGTCTAACGACAACTCGTCTACCGACAACTCGTCTCCGGACAATTCGTCTAACGACAACTGGTCTACAGACGAATAGTATTAATGAAATAGAAGCTGGATCTACAAAAATGGGATTTTAGCGTAAATGGAAGCTGGATTGATGATTTTAATTCATGTATTCCGACATGCACCCATTTCTACTTCAAATCTAAAAATACCTCCATCCAGTTTCTATTTCTCGCCTGTTATTTTAGTCAATCCAGCTTCTATTTCAGATATAAAAATGCCCTCATCCAGCTTCCATTACTTAAGCGGCTTTCTTATCAATCCAGCTTCTATTTGAGATCTAGAAATACCTTCATCCGGCTTTTATTTATCATGCGTTATTTTCGTCAATCCAGCTTCTATTTCACCTGTAAAAGAACCATCATCCAGATTCCATTTCTCTTGCGCTTTTTCATCAATCCAACCTCCACTTCACCTCTAAAAACTGTCATCCAGCTTCCATTTCTCAAGCGCTGGATCAGTTGCCAGTAGACCAGTTGTCGTTAGACGAATTGTCCGGAGACCACTTGTCGTTAGACGAGTTGTCGGTAGACGAGTTGTCGTGACACCCTAAAAAAGGTCGTCAGAAATTTTGTTCACCAAAGCCACATTGGTTGTGCAATTCTATGGATTTCTGTAAATGAAATTTGGAATAGAAAACTATCTTTTTAGCCAAGAAAGTTGCATTTAAACAGCAAAATACATTAATCCTCTGAAGCAAACCTTGCAGCCACGGATGACTGGAAACGAAATTGGAGACTAAACTTTGCTGAGCAGCATCATGAGCTGCCAGTTCCAACCGAGGAATTTCCTCTGAAATGAGGAGACCCGCAATGGTATTCTGAAACGACTGCAACAGCTGAAATACCAAACACATCAATGGATGTTATGGACAGGCATTTCTTCTACATCTATAGTAATAATACGTAGCTCATGTAATAAATAATTGAAGGGCTTGGAGCAATAACGAGGTAAGTCGACATACCTATGTCTTGTGAAACAGTATGCCAGCGTGTCCGGAAGATAGTAATCTATCTACCCTTTGAATTTTGCACAGATCTGAATATTTTTAGAGTCATTTCTCAAAACAACGTTATGTCGACATAATAATTATGCTACTGTACTCACGGCAGAACTCGACCAAAGCTTTACTGCAATACCCCAGTACGACAACAAACCTTGTCTTGCTTCCTTTCAAACTTTGTATTATAACGATTCTCGAACTGTGTACCGGTATATAAACGGTTTGGTGCAAGAATAAGGCATGTTGACTTATATACCAGATGACATGTGTAGCTTTGCAGCTACTAGAAAACACTTTTTCATCGTCGTCGTCACCACCACCACCACCACCACCACATTATTAGTCACTTTTCCTTAACTAAGAAACCTTCCATTTTTAAATGTCAATGGCTTTTGTGTTTCGAGAAGAAGGTACTGTTAATCACTTCGTTTAAGCAGTTCTTTGCAAGGTATCGTGGCATTTCAGAAACTTGGATGCTCAGGAAGCTGAATGTTGTATAGATAGGTAAATCAAAGTTGAACAGAAGACTGTTTGAAGTTTTGATCTGAAATTCCTATGAAACATAAACAATCATCGTTATCAGACTTTCAATCTGAAGCAATCCAGTTGCTATACTCACGAATTTCCCTAAATACATCAACTTAATTTCCTGATAAACTTACAGAAAATAAAAATGCAAACCTTACAAGAGCATAGTATGCCTGCATCAATAATGGGGTGGACACAAGGACCAATTTTGGCTAAATACCAATTCTGGCTAAATGGATAATGTTGTATTTTTTAAAAATCATTAATTAAAAATTTTACATCAATAATATTTATGTTTGCAGGTCTAAATAAGTTTTCATAAAGCATATTTGTGACCCATCTGACAAAAACCAGGTTTCAGAACATGCATTTTGTAGAATTCGAGTGTCATACATCTTCTACAAGAATAAAGTCTCTTCTTTAAAATGGCACAAATCTAATTTTTCAACCATGTTCCTGCCCTGAGATATGAGTAAAAATATAGTTCAGCCGTTCGAATTACCATTCTGAGAAATATGCATTTAAAGTTTCCTATAACTGAATGCAAAATTCTTTAGCAACCATGCTCAGAATTGAATTAAATTTGCAACAAATAAACAGATTGCATCATAGGCTAGAAAGCAATCTAGGCTTTTTATTCATGCCACATTCGTTATGCTAGCCTTATGCTGAAGATGGCTATTTATGGCGCAGAACTGTAAAATTTATGAAAAAGGTCATTGATCTATATTTAAACAATAAAAACTTCAAAATCATAAAAATAATCATTGAAAATAAGATTATTTTTTCACAAATTGCTGGTTCAATGTATTTATAACATTTATTTATCATTTTCTATCAAAAACCGAATTGAAAAATGAGTTTTATCACACGTACTATATCAGACAGTATGCCATCGACATCCGCCTGGTTTTGGTCTGATGGATCACATTTAAGTCTTTTTAAGAAATTCCTCAGAGTCACTATGAACTTGGCTGTTTAAGTGACCTGTGTCACCTGAACAAACGTGTCTTAGCGTAACATCTATAGTCTGAAGAAGTAAGTTGAGCAGAGTTAATACTTGCAATCTATAGTATTGGTGTTACATTTTCGGGAAACTTATGCCCACTTTTAGGCCAAGATTTCATTTGGTATTTATGGGAGACAAATATGTCATTTAATTTAACCGCTTGTCATCACAGCGTTTGTGACTCTTGCGAACCATGGCAAGATGGGGCACTTAATTTGTTCCACTCCTGGAAAATTGACACACCTAATTTTCTGGCTATGACTTGTTTTTAACAAAGTTTTGGCACTAGTTACAGCAGTTTTCGCTGCCAGCAAAGGACAAAGTAACGCACTTTTACCTCAGGAATATATTATGAAGAAAAAATCAGTCCCTTCATCTTTAAACTTAGCTTGAATGACCTGCACTAAAGATTTAAAATATCATCATTTCCTTATGTAGGTACCGCGAGTGGTGTGTCACCTGGTTTTATGTCATTCATTTACTGTATATTTTTTTAATTTCTCAAGGTCTTGCATGCAAGTTTCTAAAGTTGATATGCAAAATCTGCAACATTGCTTTCCTGGAATGACTTTTTCTACCACTGTGCGTGATTTGGGTGTGACCTTGGACCAGGAATTGACCCTTTCTGATCACGTGAGAAATGTATGTCGTACTTGTTTCTACCATCTTCGTCAGATTCGCTCGGTGCGTCGCTCTCTTACAACTAAAGCTGTCACTAATCTGATGCATGCATTTATATGCACGAGAGTTGACTATGGCAGTGCCATTTATGCGGGCTTAACTCTTTCACGCATTAATAAGTTACAATCTGTCCTTAATGCTGCAGCTCGTCTGATTGGTGGCATTCCAAAGTTTGGGCATATATCAAGTTTTATACGGGAGGAACTGCACTGGTTGCCTATGCAAAAACGTATTGAGTTTAAGATTCTAATGCTCATGCGTAATTGCCTAGCAGGCCAAGCTCCGATCTATCTTATGGAACTTTGTGTGCCTGTGCTATCCATTCCAGGCCGTAGATTCCTTCGCTCTGCAACGCATGGTGACCTGGTTGTTCCTAGGGCTCGATCTTCCACAGTGCTGCATAGAAGTTTTGCTATGGTCGGTCCGTCTTTCTGGAATAAGTTACCTATTAGTCTCCGTAATGAACTTCTTTGTCTTTCTTTGCCCCTTTTCCGCAAGCGTTTGAAAACCATTCTCTTTGATTATGGTTTGGTGTCAGGTCGGGAGCGCCTCTGAGGAGTTCTCTTGAAGTGGCGCTATATAAATGTTCGATTACAATTACAATTACAATTAAAGTAGATTAACCATGGCCATTGCACTTTGCCCCCGACGCAAAAATATCTACGGGCAAACCAATTTCAAAGATCACTATCGTCGCGCTCCTTCTTCATTAAATTGTCATTACATTACAGGAGAAGATAATTATAATTTTATAATTTTATACTACTAATATGACTTCAGACGACTTGCGTTCATAGCAGACGGCCGACAGCTTATTATCGTCTACATAAATTATAAACTACTAAACTAAAACAAAGCACGAATCAAACAGAATAAATAGCGATTAAATATATTGACGCATGATGTTTATAAACATAAAATATAACCCATTTTCTTGTTTAAAATCAGAAATAATTGCAATAAACTTACATCTCGCGTCCGCAAGGCCCCGCATAGAAAACTAAAACTTCGCGGATGTCTAATTTTAGATCAATGAAGACACGTTCTTTGTGGTGCTGCTCTTACAGAAGGGATCTCTTATGTACTAACGGGGTCTTAGCTTTGGTCGCATAATAGGTGAAGCGAAGAAACGAACTCTTACAAAATTAAAGCTGGATTGATAAAAAAATTCTCCAAATAGAATTGGAACTGATGGATGAAAAAGATTCTTGCTGAAACTGAAGTTGGGTTGACAAAACCTCCTCTCTTCCTCTCTTCCTCCTCCTCTTCCTCCTCCTCTTCCTCTTCCTCTTCCTCCTCCTCCTCCTCCTCCTCCTCCTCCTCCTCCTTCTAGGGTTAGGTTATGAAATAAAAGATGGGCCCCGGCAGGCGCATGAGCGTTGTCGAGCATTCGAGCGGGCCCCTGTAAGCTGGAAGGTAAGTGTGACACTAATCACATCAGTGTCCCTGAAAGTCGTTGAAGAAGCGTAGCAAATGTATTATGTTAGGGATGGAGGCGGCATCGAAGTGACGTCTGTCTTCAGACATTGTTGCTGGTCCGGGCGATAGACAGTCTACGTAGGCCTAATTATGTGGGAAAATGCGTTTCAGCTGTAAATTAAGATGTACGTTTACAGCGCCTTTGGACGTATAGGCCTATATTTCTCGTCGATGAAAACTACAACTGATTTTATTACCGGCCTTGATCCTGTTTTGGATAGATTGCATTACGCTATCGGTGTCAGGTTGATACGATCCCGTATGCAGGTGTTTAATCCCTCCGAACAAGATGACGTCTTGAGGTAAGTTATGCGGTAGATCAAGGATGACATCCGCTAGGTCTCCTATTTCGGCTCCGTTTATTATCGTTAGGGTTAGGGTTAGGGTTAGGCTAGGCCCGCTAGGGCCACAAGAAAAAAGAGCACTGGCTAGGGTTAGGGTTAGGGTTAGGGTTAGGGTTAGGTTAGGGTTTACAAAAATAAACGTGAACACTCAGTTCAAAGCACTGGCTCTCAAGGCTATCCCCATGGAATCAAGAGAAGAACTTAAAGGGTAGTTATTACTATGGACTCTCAGAACTTAATCAACGATGTTAAAAGTGGCAATTGCCGTATGTTAAGAGGGTTAGGGTTAGGGTTAGGGTTAGAATTAGGGTTAGGGTTAGGGTTAGGTTAGGGTAACAAATATACAAAAGCACTGGCTCAATCCGCATCCCGTCTCCATCCCTCTACTTCCGGTTGTGAAGGTTGATGTCGTGCGGTTCGAGGGTCCATAGTTGTTGTTGCCAGTGGGATTCTTTTCGCAGCAGGCAGCTTCTCATCTTCCACCAATCCGATCTAAAATTAGAAAGCTCAACAGCAGAAATGGTGTCTATGGGAGTTATTTGTAAATTTGCAATGGAATGGTCAGGCAGGTTAAAATGGTTGGCTATCGGAGTGTTTTTATGTGTTAGAATATTGGATCTATGGTTGCATAATCTTTCAGCGAGTTGTCTTTGTGTTTCCCCTACGTATTGTTTATTACATAAGTTACATGTTATTAAGTAGATTACGTTTGTGCTTTTACAGTTAAATGGCTGTGTTATGTTATATTGTCTGCGTGTGTAAGTACTTTGAAAGGTATTAGTAACAGTAACATGTTCACAAGTTTTACAACGTGTAGCCATAGCCTACATTTGGAAGTGTGTGTTTTGGTGTATTATTCTTACGTGGTGCCAATAGTTCTCCCAAGTTTTTATTTCTAGAGAAGGCAGCTATTATCCTGTAATCTTTAAAGAGAGGTGAGTTCAGAAGCAGTTTTTTCCATTCGTATACCAGCTTAGTAGCCAAAGGACTATAAGGGATGACGATGGGCAGCATTGATTTATTAGTAGTAATTGTATTGGATCTAGGCCTGTAATTCGTCCAGATATCCAGTTTGGTTTTTCTTAACTTTCTCCTATTATAACCCCGATTTCTAAGACTGTTGAATAAAATATGGCAAGCCTGGTCATAGTCGCTTTTGAATGAGGATAGCCTCTTAAATCTAAGTACCTGCGATTTTAATATGCCTTGAAATTTTATTGGATCTAGGCCTGTAGTTTGTCCAGATGTCCAGTTTGGTTTTTCTTAATTTTCTCCTATTATAACCCCGTTAGGGTTAGGGTTAGGGTTAGGGTTAGGGTTAGGGTTAGGGTTAGGGTTAGGGTTAGGGTTAGGGTTAGGTTAGGGTAACAAATATACAAAAGCACTGGCTCAATCCGCATTCCGTCTCCATCCCTCTACTTCCGGTTGTGAAGGTTGATGCCGTGCGGTTCGAGGGTCCATAGTTGTTGTTGCCAGTGGGATTCTTTTCGCAGCAGGCAGCTTCTCATCTTCCACCAATCCGATCTAAAATTAGAAAGCTCAACAGCAGAAATGGTGTCTATGGGAGTTATTTGTAAATTTGCAATGGAATGGTCAGGCAGGTTAAAATGGTTGGCTATTGGAGTGTTTTTATGTGTTAGAATATTGGATCTATGGTTGCATAATCTTTCAGCGAGTTGTCTTTGTGTTAGGGTTAGGGTTAGGGTTAGGGTTAGGGTTAGGGTTAGGGTTAGGGTTAGGGTTAGGGTTAGGGTTAGGGTTAGGGTTAGGGTTAGGGTTAGGGTTAGGGTTAGGGTTAGGGTTAGGGTTAGGGTTAGGGTTAGGGTTAGGGTTAGGGTTAGGGTTAGGGTTAGGTTAGGGTTTAAAAATAAACGTGAACACTCAGTTCAAAGCACTGGCTCAAGGCTATCCCCATGGAATCAAGAGAAGAACTTACTTAACGGATAATTATAGTTATTACTATGGACTTTCAGCACTTAATCAACGATGTTACAAGTGGCAATTGCCGTATGTTAAGAAGCTCAACCGAACGAGTGTCTATGATCGAAAGGGTCTATGCAGAATGGACAAACAAACGAAGGCATTGCCTTGTACCGTGAAGGACACAAGTAAACAACAGGTACGGCTTTCATCTAACAGCAGGACAAGAACCAACGGACTGTAGGGACACCATAAGCGCCGTGTATACTGTGAACTCCAAGAGTTGGAGGTTTCAAAGAGGTCTGGCATAGGACTATCGCCTCAAGTGCATGCCTATAAAACGCCTATAAGACACTCTGTCTCACCAGGCACTCTAATCTACGGTAGAAAATAGACCCTTGATGTTACTGAAGCGGGTTCCCTCCTCCTTATTAACCAGGCTTGGGACTGGCACGACAATTAGCTAGATGGAAAATATGTTTATACGACACCTGTTTAGGTTGAAGAACAACATGGCCAACTGCCGTGGCGGAGTTGCCTACTTTAAGGTCAATGATGTTATGCACACGGTTGCGTTGTAAAGAACTCACTTCGTATCGAAATCGACTCTTCTCGACGGCGGCCAGACTGCAAATGCTGATAGCTGCGCTTATGCGGGAGGCGTGTTAGGTCCAATTAATATGTTTATTTGCTATTCCATGTGTATTGGCTATGCTTTAAGTAAACAACAGGTATGCGCCGTGTATAGGCTACTGTGCACTTCAAGGTTAGGGTCAGTATTAGGGTTTGTACAGGCTATATAGCTTTTATAAAGTCCTCTCCCTCTCCCACAGAGCATCACCGAGGCGCGGGCAGGTTAGGTTAGGGTTTAAAATTAAACGTGAACACTCAGTTCAAAGCACTGGCTCAAGGCTATCCCCATGGAATCAAGAGAAGAACTTACTTAACGGATAATTATAGTTATTACTATGGACTTTCAGCACTTAATCAACGATGTTACAAGTGGCAATTGCCGTATGTTAAGAAGCTCAACCGAACGAGTGTCTATGATCGAAAGGGTCTATGCAGAATGGACAAACAAACGAAGGCATTGCCTTGTACCGTGAAGGACACAAGTAAACAACAGGTACGGCTTTCATCTAACAGCAGGACAAGAACCAACGGACTGTAGGGACACCATAAGCGCCGTGTATACTGTGAACTCCAAGAGTTGGAGGTTTCAAAGAGGTCTGGCATAGGACTATCGCCTCAAGTGCATGCCTATAAAACGCCTATAAGACACTCTGTCTCACCAGGCACTCTAATCTACGGTAGAAAATAGACCCTTGATGTTACTGAAGCGGGTTCCCTCCTCCTTATTAACCAGGCTTGGGACTGGCACGACAATTAGCTAGATGGAAAATATGTTTATACGACACCTGTTTAGGTTGAAGAACAACATGGCCAACTGCCGTGGCGGAGTTGCCTACTTTAAGGTCAATGATGTTATGCACACGGTTGCGTTGTAAAGAACTCACTTCGTATCGAAATCGACTCTTCTCGACGGCGGCCAGACTGCAAATGCTGATAGCTGCGCTTATGCGGGAGGCGTGTTAGGTCCAATTAATATGTTTATTTGCTATTCCATGTGTATTGGCTATGCTTTAAGTAAACAACAGGTATGCGCCGTGTATAGGCTACTGTGCACTTCAAGGTTAGGGTCAGTATTAGGGTTTGTACAGGCTATATAGCTTTTATAAAGTCCTCTCCCTCTCCCACAGAGCATCACCGAGGCGCGGGCAGGTTAGGTTAGGGTTTAAAAATAAACGTGAACACTCAGTTCAAAGCACTGGCTCAAGGCTATCCCCATGGAATCAAGAGAAGAACTTACTTAACGGATAATTATAGTTATTACTATGGACTTTCAGCACTTAATCAACGATGTTACAAGTGGCAATTGCCGTATGTTAAGAAGCTCAACCGAACGAGTGTCTATGATCGAAAGGGTCTATGCAGAATGGACAAACAAACGAAGGCATTGCCTTGTACCGTGAAGGACACAAGTAAACAACAGGTACGGCTTTCATCTAACAGCAGGACAAGAACCAACGGACTGTAGGGACACCATAAGCGCCGTGTATACTGTGAACTCCAAGAGTTGGAGGTTTCAAAGAGGTCTGGCATAGGACTATCGCCTCAAGTGCATGCCTATAAAACGCCTATAAGACACTCTGTCTCACCAGGCACTCTAATCTACGGTAGAAAATAGACCCTTGATGTTACTGAAGCGGGTTCCCTCCTCCTTATTAACCAGGCTTGGGACTGGCACGACAATTAGCTAGATGGAAAATATGTTTATACGACACCTGTTTAGGTTGAAGAACAACATGGCCAACTGCCGTGGCGGAGTTGCCTACTTTAAGGTCAATGATGTTATGCACACGGTTGCGTTGTAAAGAACTCACTTCGTATCGAAATCGACTCTTCTCGACGGCGGCCAGACTGCAAATGCTGATAGCTGCGCTTATGCGGGAGGCGTGTTAGGTCCAATTAATATGTTTATTTGCTATTCCATGTGTATTGGCTATGCTTTAAGTAAACAACAGGTATGCGCCGTGTATAGGCTACTGTGCACTTCAAGGTTAGGGTCAGTATTAGGGTTTGTACAGGCTATATAGCTTTTATAAAGTCCTCTCCCTCTCCCACAGAGCATCACCGAGGCGCGGGCAGGTTAGGTAAGGGTTTAAAAATAAACGTGAACACTCAGTTCAAAGCACTGGCTCAAGGCTATCCCCATGGAATCAAGAGAAGAACTTACTTAACGGATAATTATAGTTATTACTATGGACTTTCAGCACTTAATCAACGATGTTACAAGTGGCAATTGCCGTATGTTAAGAAGCTCAACCGAACGAGTGTCTATGATCGAAAGGGTCTATGCAGAATGGACAAACAAACGAAGGCATTGCCTTGTACCGTGAAGGACACAAGTAAACAACAGGTACGGCTTTCATCTAACAGCAGGACAAGAACCAACGGACTGTAGGGACACCATAAGCGCCGTGTATACTGTGAACTCCAAGAGTTGGAGGTTTCAAAGAGGTCTGGCATAGGACTATCGCCTCAAGTGCATGCCTATAAAACGCCTATAAGACACTCTGTCTCACCAGGCACTCTAATCTACGGTAGAAAATAGACCCTTGATGTTACTGAAGCGGGTTCCCTCCTCCTTATTAACCAGGCTTGGGACTGGCACGACAATTAGCTAGATGGAAAATATGTTTATACGACACCTGTTTAGGTTGAAGAACAACATGGCCAACTGCCGTGGCGGAGTTGCCTACTTTAAGGTCAATGATGTTATGCACACGGTTGCGTTGTAAAGAACTCACTTCGTATCGAAATCGACTCTTCTCGACGGCGGCCAGACTGCAAATGCTGATAGCTGCGCTTATGCGGGAGGCGTGTTAGGTCCAATTAATATGTTTATTTGCTATTCCATGTGTATTGGCTATGCTTTAAGTAAACAACAGGTATGCGCCGTGTATAGGCTACTGTGCACTTCAAGGTTAGGGTCAGTATTAGGGTTTGTACAGGCTATATAGCTTTTATAAAGTCCTCTCCCTCTCCCACAGAGCATCACCGAGGCGCGGGCAGGTTAGGTTAGGGTTTAAAAATAAACGTGAACACTCAGTTCAAAGCACTGGCTCAAGGCTATCCCCATGGAATCAAGAGAAGAACTTACTTAACGGATAATTATAGTTATTACTATGGACTTTCAGCACTTAATCAACGATGTTACAAGTGGCAATTGCCGTATGTTAAGAAGCTCAACCGAACGAGTGTCTATGATCGAAAGGGTCTATGCAGAATGGACAAACAAACGAAGGCATTGCCTTGTACCGTGAAGGACACAAGTAAACAACAGGTACGGCTTTCATCTAACAGCAGGACAAGAACCAACGGACTGTAGGGACACCATAAGCGCCGTGTATACTGTGAACTCCAAGAGTTGGAGGTTTCAAAGAGGTCTGGCATAGGACTATCGCCTCAAGTGCATGCCTATAAAACGCCTATAAGACACTCTGTCTCACCAGGCACTCTAATCTACGGTAGAAAATAGACCCTTGATGTTACTGAAGCGGGTTCCCTCCTCCTTATTAACCAGGCTTGGGACTGGCACGACAATTAGCTAGATGGAAAATATGTTTATACGACACCTGTTTAGGTTGAAGAACAACATGGCCAACTGCCGTGGCGGAGTTGCCTACTTTAAGGTCAATGATGTTATGCACACGGTTGCGTTGTAAAGAACTCACTTCGTATCGAAATCGACTCTTCTCGACGGCGGCCAGACTGCAAATGCTGATAGCTGCGCTTATGCGGGAGGCGTGTTAGGTCCAATTAATATGTTTATTTGCTATTCCATGTGTATTGGCTATGCTTTAAGTAAACAACAGGTATGCGCCGTGTATAGGCTACTGTGCACTTCAAGGTTAGGGTCAGTATTAGGGTTTGTACAGGCTATATAGCTTTTATAAAGTCCTCTCCCTCTCCCACAGAGCATCACCGAGGCGCGGGCAGGTTAGGTTAGGGTTTAAAAATAAACGTGAACACTCAGTTCAAAGCACTGGCTCAAGGCTATCCCCATGGAATCAAGAGAAGAACTTACTTAACGGATAATTATAGTTATTACTATGGACTTTCAGCACTTAATCAACGATGTTACAAGTGGCAATTGCCGTATGTTAAGAAGCTCAACCGAACGAGTGTCTATGATCGAAAGGGTCTATGCAGAATGGACAAACAAACGAAGGCATTGCCTTGTACCGTGAAGGACACAAGTAAACAACAGGTACGGCTTTCATCTAACAGCAGGACAAGAACCAACGGACTGTAGGGACACCATAAGCGCCGTGTATACTGTGAACTCCAAGAGTTGGAGGTTTCAAAGAGGTCTGGCATAGGACTATCGCCTCAAGTGCATGCCTATAAAACGCCTATAAGACACTCTGTCTCACCAGGCACTCTAATCTACGGTAGAAAATAGACCCTTGATGTTACTGAAGCGGGTTCCCTCCTCCTTATTAACCAGGCTTGGGACTGGCACGACAATTAGCTAGATGGAAAATATGTTTATACGACACCTGTTTAGGTTGAAGAACAACATGGCCAACTGCCGTGGCGGAGTTGCCTACTTTAAGGTCAATGATGTTATGCACACGGTTGCGTTGTAAAGAACTCACTTCGTATCGAAATCGACTCTTCTCGACGGCGGCCAGACTGCAAATGCTGATAGCTGCGCTTATGCGGGAGGCGTGTTAGGTCCAATTAATATGTTTATTTGCTATTCCATGTGTATTGGCTATGCTTTAAGTAAACAACAGGTATGCGCCGTGTATAGGCTACTGTGCACTTCAAGGTTAGGGTCAGTATTAGGGTTTGTACAGGCTATATAGCTTTTATAAAGTCCTCTCCCTCTCCCACAGAGCATCACCGAGGCGCGGGCAGGTTAGGTTAGGGTTTAAAAATAAACGTGAACACTCAGTTCAAAGCACTGGCTCAAGGCTATCCCCATGGAATCAAGAGAAGAACTTACTTAACGGATAATTATAGTTATTACTATGGACTTTCAGCACTTAATCAACGATGTTACAAGTGGCAATTGCCGTATGTTAAGAAGCTCAACCGAACGAGTGTCTATGATCGAAAGGGTCTATGCAGAATGGACAAACAAACGAAGGCATTGCCTTGTACCGTGAAGGACACAAGTAAACAACAGGTACGGCTTTCATCTAACAGCAGGACAAGAACCAACGGACTGTAGGGACACCATAAGCGCCGTGTATACTGTGAACTCCAAGAGTTGGAGGTTTCAAAGAGGTCTGGCATAGGACTATCGCCTCAAGTGCATGCCTATAAAACGCCTATAAGACACTCTGTCTCACCAGGCACTCTAATCTACGGTAGAAAATAGACCCTTGATGTTACTGAAGCGGGTTCCCTCCTCCTTATTAACCAGGCTTGGGACTGGCACGACAATTAGCTAGATGGAAAATATGTTTATACGACACCTGTTTAGGTTGAAGAACAACATGGCCAACTGCCGTGGCGGAGTTGCCTACTTTAAGGTCAATGATGTTATGCACACGGTTGCGTTGTAAAGAACTCACTTCGTATCGAAATCGACTCTTCTCGACGGCGGCCAGACTGCAAATGCTGATAGCTGCGCTTATGCGGGAGGCGTGTTAGGTCCAATTAATATGTTTATTTGCTATTCCATGTGTATTGGCTATGCTTTAAGTAAACAACAGGTATGCGCCGTGTATAGGCTACTGTGCACTTCAAGGTTAGGGTCAGTATTAGGGTTTGTACAGGCTATATAGCTTTTATAAAGTCCTCTCCCTCTCCCACAGAGCATCACCGAGGCGCGGGCAGGTTAGGTTAGGGTTTAAAAATAAACGTGAACACTCAGTTCAAAGCACTGGCTCAAGGCTATCCCCATGGAATCAAGAGAAGAACTTACTTAACGGATAATTATAGTTATTACTATGGACTTTCAGCACTTAATCAACGATGTTACAAGTGGCAATTGCCGTATGTTAAGAAGCTCAACCGAACGAGTGTCTATGATCGAAAGGGTCTATGCAGAATGGACAAACAAACGAAGGCATTGCCTTGTACCGTGAAGGACACAAGTAAACAACAGGTACGGCTTTCATCTAACAGCAGGACAAGAACCAACGGACTGTAGGGACACCATAAGCGCCGTGTATACTGTGAACTCCAAGAGTTGGAGGTTTCAAAGAGGTCTGGCATAGGACTATCGCCTCAAGTGCATGCCTATAAAACGCCTATAAGACACTCTGTCTCACCAGGCACTCTAATCTACGGTAGAAAATAGACCCTTGATGTTACTGAAGCGGGTTCCCTCCTCCTTATTAACCAGGCTTGGGACTGGCACGACAATTAGCTAGATGGAAAATATGTTTATACGACACCTGTTTAGGTTGAAGAACAACATGGCCAACTGCCGTGGCGGAGTTGCCTACTTTAAGGTCAATGATGTTATGCACACGGTTGCGTTGTAAAGAACTCACTTCGTATCGAAATCGACTCTTCTCGACGGCGGCCAGACTGCAAATGCTGATAGCTGCGCTTATGCGGGAGGCGTGTTAGGTCCAATTAATATGTTTATTTGCTATTCCATGTGTATTGGCTATGCTTTAAGTAAACAACAGGTATGCGCCGTGTATAGGCTACTGTGCACTTCAAGGTTAGGGTCAGTATTAGGGTTTGTACAGGCTATATAGCTTTTATAAAGTCCTCTCCCTCTCCCACAGAGCATCACCGAGGCGCGGGCAGGTTAGGTTAGGGTTTAAAAATAAACGTGAACACTCAGTTCAAAGCACTGGCTCAAGGCTATCCCCATGGAATCAAGAGAAGAACTTACTTAACGGATAATTATAGTTATTACTATGGACTTTCAGCACTTAATCAACGATGTTACAAGTGGCAATTGCCGTATGTTAAGAAGCTCAACCGAACGAGTGTCTATGATCGAAAGGGTCTATGCAGAATGGACAAACAAACGAAGGCATTGCCTTGTACCGTGAAGGACACAAGTAAACAACAGGTACGGCTTTCATCTAACAGCAGGACAAGAACCAACGGACTGTAGGGACACCATAAGCGCCGTGTATACTGTGAACTCCAAGAGTTGGAGGTTTCAAAGAGGTCTGGCATAGGACTATCGCCTCAAGTGCATGCCTATAAAACGCCTATAAGACACTCTGTCTCACCAGGCACTCTAATCTACGGTAGAAAATAGACCCTTGATGTTACTGAAGCGGGTTCCCTCCTCCTTATTAACCAGGCTTGGGACTGGCACGACAATTAGCTAGATGGAAAATATGTTTATACGACACCTGTTTAGGTTGAAGAACAACATGGCCAACTGCCGTGGCGGAGTTGCCTACTTTAAGGTCAATGATGTTATGCACACGGTTGCGTTGTAAAGAACTCACTTCGTATCGAAATCGACTCTTCTCGACGGCGGCCAGACTGCAAATGCTGATAGCTGCGCTTATGCGGGAGGCGTGTTAGGTCCAATTAATATGTTTATTTGCTATTCCATGTGTATTGGCTATGCTTTAAGTAAACAACAGGTATGCGCCGTGTATAGGCTACTGTGCACTTCAAGGTTAGGGTCAGTATTAGGGTTTGTACAGGCTATATAGCTTTTATAAAGTCCTCTCCCTCTCCCACAGAGCATCACCGAGGCGCGGGCAGGTTAGGTTAGGGTTTAAAAATAAACGTGAACACTCAGTTCAAAGCACTGGCTCAAGGCTATCCCCATGGAATCAAGAGAAGAACTTACTTAACGGATAATTATAGTTATTACTATGGACTTTCAGCACTTAATCAACGATGTTACAAGTGGCAATTGCCGTATGTTAAGAAGCTCAACCGAACGAGTGTCTATGATCGAAAGGGTCTATGCAGAATGGACAAACAAACGAAGGCATTGCCTTGTACCGTGAAGGACACAAGTAAACAACAGGTACGGCTTTCATCTAACAGCAGGACAAGAACCAACGGACTGTAGGGACACCATAAGCGCCGTGTATACTGTGAACTCCAAGAGTTGGAGGTTTCAAAGAGGTCTGGCATAGGACTATCGCCTCAAGTGCATGCCTATAAAACGCCTATAAGACACTCTGTCTCACCAGGCACTCTAATCTACGGTAGAAAATAGACCCTTGATGTTACTGAAGCGGGTTCCCTCCTCCTTATTAACCAGGCTTGGGACTGGCACGACAATTAGCTAGATGGAAAATATGTTTATACGACACCTGTTTAGGTTGAAGAACAACATGGCCAACTGCCGTGGCGGAGTTGCCTACTTTAAGGTCAATGATGTTATGCACACGGTTGCGTTGTAAAGAACTCACTTCGTATCGAAATCGACTCTTCTCGACGGCGGCCAGACTGCAAATGCTGATAGCTGCGCTTATGCGGGAGGCGTGTTAGGTCCAATTAATATGTTTATTTGCTATTCCATGTGTATTGGCTATGCTTTAAGTAAACAACAGGTATGCGCCGTGTATAGGCTACTGTGCACTTCAAGGTTAGGGTCAGTATTAGGGTTTGTACAGGCTATATAGCTTTTATAAAGTCCTCTCCCTCTCCCACAGAGCATCACCGAGGCGCGGGCAGGTTAGGTTAGGGTTTAAAAATAAACGTGAACACTCAGTTCAAAGCACTGGCTCAAGGCTATCCCCATGGAATCAAGAGAAGAACTTACTTAACGGATAATTATAGTTATTACTATGGACTTTCAGCACTTAATCAACGATGTTACAAGTGGCAATTGCCGTATGTTAAGAAGCTCAACCGAACGAGTGTCTATGATCGAAAGGGTCTATGCAGAATGGACAAACAAACGAAGGCATTGCCTTGTACCGTGAAGGACACAAGTAAACAACAGGTACGGCTTTCATCTAACAGCAGGACAAGAACCAACGGACTGTAGGGACACCATAAGCGCCGTGTATACTGTGAACTCCAAGAGTTGGAGGTTTCAAAGAGGTCTGGCATAGGACTATCGCCTCAAGTGCATGCCTATAAAACGCCTATAAGACACTCTGTCTCACCAGGCACTCTAATCTACGGTAGAAAATAGACCCTTGATGTTACTGAAGCGGGTTCCCTCCTCCTTATTAACCAGGCTTGGGACTGGCACGACAATTAGCTAGATGGAAAATATGTTTATACGACACCTGTTTAGGTTGAAGAACAACATGGCCAACTGCCGTGGCGGAGTTGCCTACTTTAAGGTCAATGATGTTATGCACACGGTTGCGTTGTAAAGAACTCACTTCGTATCGAAATCGACTCTTCTCGACGGCGGCCAGACTGCAAATGCTGATAGCTGCGCTTATGCGGGAGGCGTGTTAGGTCCAATTAATATGTTTATTTGCTATTCCATGTGTATTGGCTATGCTTTAAGTAAACAACAGGTATGCGCCGTGTATAGGCTACTGTGCACTTCAAGGTTAGGGTCAGTATTAGGGTTTGTACAGGCTATATAGCTTTTATAAAGTCCTCTCCCTCTCCCACAGAGCATCACCGAGGCGCGGGCAGGTTAGGTTAGGGTTTAAAAATAAACGTGAACACTCAGTTCAAAGCACTGGCTCAAGGCTATCCCCATGGAATCAAGAGAAGAACTTACTTAACGGATAATTATAGTTATTACTATGGACTTTCAGCACTTAATCAACGATGTTACAAGTGGCAATTGCCGTATGTTAAGAAGCTCAACCGAACGAGTGTCTATGATCGAAAGGGTCTATGCAGAATGGACAAACAAACGAAGGCATTGCCTTGTACCGTGAAGGACACAAGTAAACAACAGGTACGGCTTTCATCTAACAGCAGGACAAGAACCAACGGACTGTAGGGACACCATAAGCGCCGTGTATACTGTGAACTCCAAGAGTTGGAGGTTTCAAAGAGGTCTGGCATAGGACTATCGCCTCAAGTGCATGCCTATAAAACGCCTATAAGACACTCTGTCTCACCAGGCACTCTAATCTACGGTAGAAAATAGACCCTTGATGTTACTGAAGCGGGTTCCCTCCTCCTTATTAACCAGGCTTGGGACTGGCACGACAATTAGCTAGATGGAAAATATGTTTATACGACACCTGTTTAGGTTGAAGAACAACATGGCCAACTGCCGTGGCGGAGTTGCCTACTTTAAGGTCAATGATGTTATGCACACGGTTGCGTTGTAAAGAACTCACTTCGTATCGAAATCGACTCTTCTCGACGGCGGCCAGACTGCAAATGCTGATAGCTGCGCTTATGCGGGAGGCGTGTTAGGTCCAATTAATATGTTTATTTGCTATTCCATGTGTATTGGCTATGCTTTAAGTAAACAACAGGTATGCGCCGTGTATAGGCTACTGTGCACTTCAAGGTTAGGGTCAGTATTAGGGTTTGTACAGGCTATATAGCTTTTATAAAGTCCTCTCCCTCTCCCACAGAGCATCACCGAGGCGCGGGCAGGTTAGGTTAGGGTTTAAAAATAAACGTGAACACTCAGTTCAAAGCACTGGCTCAAGGCTATCCCCATGGAATCAAGAGAAGAACTTACTTAACGGATAATTATAGTTATTACTATGGACTTTCAGCACTTAATCAACGATGTTACAAGTGGCAATTGCCGTATGTTAAGAAGCTCAACCGAACGAGTGTCTATGATCGAAAGGGTCTATGCAGAATGGACAAACAAACGAAGGCATTGCCTTGTACCGTGAAGGACACAAGTAAACAACAGGTACGGCTTTCATCTAACAGCAGGACAAGAACCAACGGACTGTAGGGACACCATAAGCGCCGTGTATACTGTGAACTCCAAGAGTTGGAGGTTTCAAAGAGGTCTGGCATAGGACTATCGCCTCAAGTGCATGCCTATAAAACGCCTATAAGACACTCTGTCTCACCAGGCACTCTAATCTACGGTAGAAAATAGACCCTTGATGTTACTGAAGCGGGTTCCCTCCTCCTTATTAACCAGGCTTGGGACTGGCACGACAATTAGCTAGATGGAAAATATGTTTATACGACACCTGTTTAGGTTGAAGAACAACATGGCCAACTGCCGTGGCGGAGTTGCCTACTTTAAGGTCAATGATGTTATGCACACGGTTGCGTTGTAAAGAACTCACTTCGTATCGAAATCGACTCTTCTCGACGGCGGCCAGACTGCAAATGCTGATAGCTGCGCTTATGCGGGAGGCGTGTTAGGTCCAATTAATATGTTTATTTGCTATTCCATGTGTATTGGCTATGCTTTAAGTAAACAACAGGTATGCGCCGTGTATAGGCTACTGTGCACTTCAAGGTTAGGGTCAGTATTAGGGTTTGTACAGGCTATATAGCTTTTATAAAGTCCTCTCCCTCTCCCACAGAGCATCACCGAGGCGCGGGCAGGTTAGGTTAGGGTTTAAAAATAAACGTGAACACTCAGTTCAAAGCACTGGCTCAAGGCTATCCCCATGGAATCAAGAGAAGAACTTACTTAACGGATAATTATAGTTATTACTATGGACTTTCAGCACTTAATCAACGATGTTACAAGTGGCAATTGCCGTATGTTAAGAAGCTCAACCGAACGAGTGTCTATGATCGAAAGGGTCTATGCAGAATGGACAAACAAACGAAGGCATTGCCTTGTACCGTGAAGGACACAAGTAAACAACAGGTACGGCTTTCATCTAACAGCAGGACAAGAACCAACGGACTGTAGGGACACCATAAGCGCCGTGTATACTGTGAACTCCAAGAGTTGGAGGTTTCAAAGAGGTCTGGCATAGGACTATCGCCTCAAGTGCATGCCTATAAAACGCCTATAAGACACTCTGTCTCACCAGGCACTCTAATCTACGGTAGAAAATAGACCCTTGATGTTACTGAAGCGGGTTCCCTCCTCCTTATTAACCAGGCTTGGGACTGGCACGACAATTAGCTAGATGGAAAATATGTTTATACGACACCTGTTTAGGTTGAAGAACAACATGGCCAACTGCCGTGGCGGAGTTGCCTACTTTAAGGTCAATGATGTTATGCACACGGTTGCGTTGTAAAGAACTCACTTCGTATCGAAATCGACTCTTCTCGACGGCGGCCAGACTGCAAATGCTGATAGCTGCGCTTATGCGGGAGGCGTGTTAGGTCCAATTAATATGTTTATTTGCTATTCCATGTGTATTGGCTATGCTTTAAGTAAACAACAGGTATGCGCCGTGTATAGGCTACTGTGCACTTCAAGGTTAGGGTCAGTATTAGGGTTTGTACAGGCTATATAGCTTTTATAAAGTCCTCTCCCTCTCCCACAGAGCATCACCGAGGCGCGGGCAGGTTAGGTTAGGGTTTAAAAATAAACGTGAACACTCAGTTCAAAGCACTGGCTCAAGGCTATCCCCATGGAATCAAGAGAAGAACTTACTTAACGGATAATTATAGTTATTACTATGGACTTTCAGCACTTAATCAACGATGTTACAAGTGGCAATTGCCGTATGTTAAGAAGCTCAACCGAACGAGTGTCTATGATCGAAAGGGTCTATGCAGAATGGACAAACAAACGAAGGCATTGCCTTGTACCGTGAAGGACACAAGTAAACAACAGGTACGGCTTTCATCTAACAGCAGGACAAGAACCAACGGACTGTAGGGACACCATAAGCGCCGTGTATACTGTGAACTCCAAGAGTTGGAGGTTTCAAAGAGGTCTGGCATAGGACTATCGCCTCAAGTGCATGCCTATAAAACGCCTATAAGACACTCTGTCTCACCAGGCACTCTAATCTACGGTAGAAAATAGACCCTTGATGTTACTGAAGCGGGTTCCCTCCTCCTTATTAACCAGGCTTGGGACTGGCACGACAATTAGCTAGATGGAAAATATGTTTATACGACACCTGTTTAGGTTGAAGAACAACATGGCCAACTGCCGTGGCGGAGTTGCCTACTTTAAGGTCAATGATGTTATGCACACGGTTGCGTTGTAAAGAACTCACTTCGTATCGAAATCGACTCTTCTCGACGGCGGCCAGACTGCAAATGCTGATAGCTGCGCTTATGCGGGAGGCGTGTTAGGTCCAATTAATATGTTTATTTGCTATTCCATGTGTATTGGCTATGCTTTAAGTAAACAACAGGTATGCGCCGTGTATAGGCTACTGTGCACTTCAAGGTTAGGGTCAGTATTAGGGTTTGTACAGGCTATATAGCTTTTATAAAGTCCTCTCCCTCTCCCACAGAGCATCACCGAGGCGCGGGCAGGTTAGGTTAGGGTTTAAAAATAAACGTGAACACTCAGTTCAAAGCACTGGCTCAAGGCTATCCCCATGGAATCAAGAGAAGAACTTACTTAACGGATAATTATAGTTATTACTATGGACTTTCAGCACTTAATCAACGATGTTACAAGTGGCAATTGCCGTATGTTAAGAAGCTCAACCGAACGAGTGTCTATGATCGAAAGGGTCTATGCAGAATGGACAAACAAACGAAGGCATTGCCTTGTACCGTGAAGGACACAAGTAAACAACAGGTACGGCTTTCATCTAACAGCAGGACAAGAACCAACGGACTGTAGGGACACCATAAGCGCCGTGTATACTGTGAACTCCAAGAGTTGGAGGTTTCAAAGAGGTCTGGCATAGGACTATCGCCTCAAGTGCATGCCTATAAAACGCCTATAAGACACTCTGTCTCACCAGGCACTCTAATCTACGGTAGAAAATAGACCCTTGATGTTACTGAAGCGGGTTCCCTCCTCCTTATTAACCAGGCTTGGGACTGGCACGACAATTAGCTAGATGGAAAATATGTTTATACGACACCTGTTTAGGTTGAAGAACAACATGGCCAACTGCCGTGGCGGGGTTGCCTACTTTAAGGTCAATGATGTTATGCACACGGTTGCGTTGTAAAGAACTCACTTCGTATCGAAATCGACTCTTCTCGACGGCGGCCAGACTGCAAATGCTGATAGCTGCGCTTATGCGGGAGGCGTGTTAGGTCCAATTAATATGTTTATTTGCTATTCCATGTGTATTGGCTATGCTTTAAGTAAACAACAGGTATGCGCCGTGTATAGGCTACTGTGCACTTCAAGGTTAGGGTCAGTATTAGGGTTTGTACAGGCTATATAGCTTTTATAAAGTCCTCTCCCTCTCCCACAGAGCATCACCGAGGCGCGGGCAGGTTAGGTTAGGGTTTAAAAATAAACGTGAACACTCAGTTCAAAGCACTGGCTCAAGGCTATCCCCATGGAATCAAGAGAAGAACTTACTTAACGGATAATTATAGTTATTACTATGGACTTTCAGCACTTAATCAACGATGTTACAAGTGGCAATTGCCGTATGTTAAGAAGCTCAACCGAACGAGTGTCTATGATCGAAAGGGTCTATGCAGAATGGACAAACAAACGAAGGCATTGCCTTGTACCGTGAAGGACACAAGTAAACAACAGGTACGGCTTTCATCTAACAGCAGGACAAGAACCAACGGACTGTAGGGACACCATAAGCGCCGTGTATACTGTGAACTCCAAGAGTTGGAGGTTTCAAAGAGGTCTGGCATAGGACTATCGCCTCAAGTGCATGCCTATAAAACGCCTATAAGACACTCTGTCTCACCAGGCACTCTAATCTACGGTAGAAAATAGACCCTTGATGTTACTGAAGCGGGTTCCCTCCTCCTTATTAACCAGGCTTGGGACTGGCACGACAATTAGCTAGATGGAAAATATGTTTATACGACACCTGTTTAGGTTGAAGAACAACATGGCCAACTGCCGTGGCGGAGTTGCCTACTTTAAGGTCAATGATGTTATGCACACGGTTGCGTTGTAAAGAACTCACTTCGTATCGAAATCGACTCTTCTCGACGGCGGCCAGACTGCAAATGCTGAGAGCTGCGCTTATGCGGGAGGGGGCGTGTTAGGCCCAATTAATATGTTAATTGCTATTCCATGTGTATTGGCTATGCTTTAAGTAAACAACAGGTATGCGCCGTGTATACTGTGCACTTCAAGGTTAGGGTCAGTATTAGGGTTTGTACAGGCTATATAGCTTTTATAAAGTCCTCTCCCTCTCCCACAGAGCATCACCGAGGCGCGGGCAGGTTAGGTTAGGGTTTAAAAATAAACGTGAACACTCAGTTCAAAGCACTGGCTCAAGGCTATTCCCATGGAATCAAGAGAAGAACTTACTTAAGGGATAATTATAGTTATTACTATGGACTTTCAGCACTTAATCAACGATGTTACAAGTGGCAATTGCCGTATGTTAAGAAGCTCAACCGAACGAGTGTCTATGATCGAAAGGGTCTATGCAGAATGGACAAACAAACGAAGGCATTGCCTTGTACCGTGAAGGACACAAGTAAACAACAGGTACGGCTTTCATCTAACAGCAGGACAAGAACCAACGGACTGTAGGGACACCATAAGCGCCGTGTATACTGTGAACTCCAAGAGTTGGAGGTTTCAAAGAGGTCTGGCATAGGACTATCGCCTCAAGTGCATGCCTATAAAACGCCTATAAGACACTCTGTCTCACCAGGCACTCTAATCTACGGTAGAAAATAGACCCTTGATGTTACTGAAGCGGGTTCCCTCCTCCTTATTAACCAGGCTTGGGACTGGCACGACAATTAGCTAGATGGAAAATATGTTTATACGACACCTGTTTAGGTTGAAGAACAACATGGCCAACTGCCGTGGCGGAGTTGCCTACTTTAAGGTCAATGATGTTATGCACACGGTTGCGTTGTAAAGAACTCACTTCGTATCGAAATCGACTCTTCTCGACGGCGGCCAGACTGCAAATGCTGAGAGCTGCGCTTATGCGGGAGGGGGCGTGTTAGGCCCAATTAATATGTTAATTGCTATTCCATGTGTATTGGCTATGCTTTAAGTAAACAACAGGTATGCGCCGTGTATAGGCTACTGTGCACTTCAAGGTTAGGGTCAGTATTAGGGTTTGTACAGGCTATATAGCTTTTATAAAGTCCTCTCCCTCTCCCACAGAGCATCACCGAGGCGCGGGCAGGTTAGGTTAGGGTTTAAAAATAAACGTGAACACTCAGTTCAAAGCACTGGCTCAAGGCTATTCCCATGGAATCAAGAGAAGAACTTACTTAAGGGATAATTATAGTTATTACTATGGACTTTCAGCACTTAATCAACGATGTTACAAGTGGCAATTGCCGTATGTTAAGAAGCTCAACCGAACGAGTGTCTATGATCGAAAGGGTCTATGCAGAATGGACAAACAAACGAAGGCATTGCCTTGTACCGTGAAGGACACAAGTAAACAACAGGTACGGCTTTCATCTAACAGCAGGACAAGAACCAACGGACTGTAGGGACACCATAAGCGCCGTGTATACTGTGAACTCCAAGAGTTGGAGGTTTCAAAGAGGTCTGGCATAGGACTATCGCCTCAAGTGCATGCCTATAAAACGCCTATAAGACACTCTGTCTCACCAGGCACTCTAATCTACGGTAGAAAATAGACCCTTGATGTTACTGAAGCGGGTTCCCTCCTCCTTATTAACCAGGCTTGGGACTGGCACGACAATTAGCTAGATGGAAAATATGTTTATACGACACCTGTTTAGGTTGAAGAACAACATGGCCAACTGCCGTGGCGGAGTTGCCTACTTTAAGGTCAATGATGTTATGCACACGGTTGCGTTGTAAAGAACTCACTTCGTATCGAAATCGACTCTTCTCGACGGCGGCCAGACTGCAAATGCTGAGAGCTGCGCTTATGCGGGAGGGGGCGTGTTAGGCCCAATTAATATGTTAATTGCTATTCCATGTGTATTGGCTATGCTTTAAGTAAACAACAGGTATGCGCCGTGTATACTGTGCACTTCAAGGTTAGGGTCAGTATTAGGGTTTGTACAGGCTATATAGCTTTTATAAAGTCCTCTCCCTCTCCCACAGAGCATCACCGAGGCGCGGGCAGGTTAGGTTAGGGTTTAAAAATAAACGTGAACACTCAGTTCAAAGCACTGGCTCAAGGCTATTCCCATGGAATCAAGAGAAGAACTTACTTAAGGGATAATTATAGTTATTACTATGGACTTTCAGCACTTAATCAACGATGTTACAAGTGGCAATTGCCGTATGTTAAGAAGCTCAACCGAACGAGTGTCTATGATCGAAAGGGTCTATGCAGAATGGACAAACAAACGAAGGCATTGCCTTGTACCGTGAAGGACACAAGTAAACAACAGGTACGGCTTTCATCTAACAGCAGGACAAGAACCAACGGACTGTAGGGACACCATAAGCGCCGTGTATACTGTGAACTCCAAGAGTTGGAGGTTTCAAAGAGGTCTGGCATAGGACTATCGCCTCAAGTGCATGCCTATAAAACGCCTATAAGACACTCTGTCTCACCAGGCACTCTAATCTACGGTAGAAAATAGACCCTTGATGTTACTGAAGCGGGTTCCCTCCTCCTTATTAACCAGGCTTGGGACTGGCACGACAATTAGCTAGATGGAAAATATGTTTATACGACACCTGTTTAGGTTGAAGAACAACATGGCCAACTGCCGTGGCGGAGTTGCCTACTTTAAGGTCAATGATGTTATGCACACGGTTGCGTTGTAAAGAACTCACTTCGTATCGAAATCGACTCTTCTCGACGGCGGCCAGACTGCAAATGCTGAGAGCTGCGCTTATGCGGGAGGGGGCGTGTTAGGCCCAATTAATATGTTAATTGCTATTCCATGTGTATTGGCTATGCTTTAAGTAAACAACAGGTATGCGCCGTGTATACTGTGCACTTCAAGGTTAGGGTCAGTATTAGGGTTTGTACAGGCTATATAGCTTTTATAAAGTCCTCTCCCTCTCCCACAGAGCATCACCGAGGCGCGGGCAGGTTAGGTTAGGGTTTAAAAATAAACGTGAACACTCAGTTCAAAGCACTGGCTCAAGGCTATTCCCATGGAATCAAGAGAAGAACTTACTTAAGGGATAATTATAGTTATTACTATGGACTTTCAGCACTTAATCAACGATGTTACAAGTGGCAATTGCCGTATGTTAAGAAGCTCAACCGAACGAGTGTCTATGATCGAAAGGGTCTATGCAGAATGGACAAACAAACGAAGGCATTGCCTTGTACCGTGAAGGACACAAGTAAACAACAGGTACGGCTTTCATCTAACAGCAGGACAAGAACCAACGGACTGTAGGGACACCATAAGCGCCGTGTATACTGTGAACTCCAAGAGTTGGAGGTTTCAAAGAGGTCTGGCATAGGACTATCGCCTCAAGTGCATGCCTATAAAACGCCTATAAGACACTCTGTCTCACCAGGCACTCTAATCTACGGTAGAAAATAGACCCTTGATGTTACTGAAGCGGGTTCCCTCCTCCTTATTAACCAGGCTTGGGACTGGCACGACAATTAGCTAGATGGAAAATATGTTTATACGACACCTGTTTAGGTTGAAGAACAACATGGCCAACTGCCGTGGCGGAGTTGCCTACTTTAAGGTCAATGATGTTATGCACACGGTTGCGTTGTAAAGAACTCACTTCGTATCGAAATCGACTCTTCTCGACGGCGGCCAGACTGCAAATGCTGAGAGCTGCGCTTATGCGGGAGGGGGCGTGTTAGGCCCAATTAATATGTTAATTGCTATTCCATGTGTATTGGCTATGCTTTAAGTAAACAACAGGTATGCGCCGTGTATACTGTGCACTTCAAGGTTAGGGTCAGTATTAGGGTTTGTACAGGCTATATAGCTTTTATAAAGTCCTCTCCCTCTCCCACAGAGCATCACCGAGGCGCGGGCAGGTTAGGTTAGGGTTTAAAAATAAACGTGAACACTCAGTTCAAAGCACTGGCTCAAGGCTATTCCCATGGAATCAAGAGAAGAACTTACTTAAGGGATAATTATAGTTATTACTATGGACTTTCAGCACTTAATCAACGATGTTACAAGTGGCAATTGCCGTATGTTAAGAAGCTCAACCGAACGAGTGTCTATGATCGAAAGGGTCTATGCAGAATGGACAAACAAACGAAGGCATTGCCTTGTACCGTGAAGGACACAAGTAAACAACAGGTACGGCTTTCATCTAACAGCAGGACAAGAACCAACGGACTGTAGGGACACCATAAGCGCCGTGTATACTGTGAACTCCAAGAGTTGGAGGTTTCAAAGAGGTCTGGCATAGGACTATCGCCTCAAGTGCATGCCTATAAAACGCCTATAAGACACTCTGTCTCACCAGGCACTCTAATCTACGGTAGAAAATAGACCCTTGATGTTACTGAAGCGGGTTCCCTCCTCCTTATTAACCAGGCTTGGGACTGGCACGACAATTAGCTAGATGGAAAATATGTTTATACGACACCTGTTTAGGTTGAAGAACAACATGGCCAACTGCCGTGGCGGAGTTGCCTACTTTAAGGTCAATGATGTTATGCACACGGTTGCGTTGTAAAGAACTCACTTCGTATCGAAATCGACTCTTCTCGACGGCGGCCAGACTGCAAATGCTGAGAGCTGCGCTTATGCGGGAGGGGGCGTGTTAGGCCCAATTAATATGTTAATTGCTATTCCATGTGTATTGGCTATGCTTTAAGTAAACAACAGGTATGCGCCGTGTATACTGTGCACTTCAAGGTTAGGGTCAGTATTAGGGTTTGTACAGGCTATATAGCTTTTATAAAGTCCTCTCCCTCTCCCACAGAGCATCACCGAGGCGCGGGCAGGTTAGGTTAGGGTTTAAAAATAAACGTGAACACTCAGTTCAAAGCACTGGCTCAAGGCTATTCCCATGGAATCAAGAGAAGAACTTACTTAAGGGATAATTATAGTTATTACTATGGACTTTCAGCACTTAATCAACGATGTTACAAGTGGCAATTGCCGTATGTTAAGAAGCTCAACCGAACGAGTGTCTATGATCGAAAGGGTCTATGCAGAATGGACAAACAAACGAAGGCATTGCCTTGTACCGTGAAGGACACAAGTAAACAACAGGTGCGGCTTTCATCTAACAGCAGGACAAGAACCAACGGACTGTAGGGACACCATAAGCGCCGTGTATACTGTGAACTCCAAGAGTTGGAGGTTTCAAAGAGGTCTGGCATAGGACTATCGCCTCAAGTGCATGCCTATAAAACGCCTATAAGACACTCTGTCTCACCAGGCACTCTAATCTACGGTAGAAAATAGACCCTTGATGTTACTGAAGCGGGTTCCCTCCTCCTTATTAACCAGGCTTGGGACTGGCACGACAATTAGCTAGATGGAAAATATGTTTATACGACACCTGTTTAGGTTGAAGAACAACATGGCCAACTGCCGTGGCGGAGTTGCCTACTTTAAGGTCAATGATGTTATGCACACGGTTGCGTTGTAAAGAACTCACTTCGTATCGAAATCGACTCTTCTCGACGGCGGCCAGACTGCAAATGCTGAGAGCTGCGCTTATGCGGGAGGGGGCGTGTTAGGCCCAATTAATATGTTAATTGCTATTCCATGTGTATTGGCTATGCTTTAAGTAAACAACAGGTATGCGCCGTGTATACTGTGCACTTCAAGGTTAGGGTCAGTATTAGGGTTTGTACAGGCTATATAGCTTTTATAAAGTCCTCTCCCTCTCCCACAGAGCATCACCGAGGCGCGGGCAGGTTAGGTTAGGGTTTAAAAATAAACGTGAACACTCAGTTCAAAGCACTGGCTCAAGGCTATTCCCATGGAATCAAGAGAAGAACTTACTTAAGGGATAATTATAGTTATTACTATGGACTTTCAGCACTTAATCAACGATGTTACAAGTGGCAATTGCCGTATGTTAAGAAGCTCAACCGAACGAGTGTCTATGATCGAAAGGGTCTATGCAGAATGGACAAACAAACGAAGGCATTGCCTTGTACCGTGAAGGACACAAGTAAACAACAGGTACGGCTTTCATCTAACAGCAGGACAAGAACCAACGGACTGTAGGGACACCATAAGCGCCGTGTATACTGTGAACTCCAAGAGTTGGAGGTTTCAAAGAGGTCTGGCATAGGACTATCGCCTCAAGTGCATGCCTATAAAACGCCTATAAGACACTCTGTCTCACCAGGCACTCTAATCTACGGTAGAAAATAGACCCTTGATGTTACTGAAGCGGGTTCCCTCCTCCTTATTAACCAGGCTTGGGACTGGCACGACAATTAGCTAGATGGAAAATATGTTTATACGACACCTGTTTAGGTTGAAGAACAACATGGCCAACTGCCGTGGCGGAGTTGCCTACTTTAAGGTCAATGATGTTATGCACACGGTTGCGTTGTAAAGAACTCACTTCGTATCGAAATCGACTCTTCTCGACGGCGGCCAGACTGCAAATGCTGAGAGCTGCGCTTATGCGGGAGGGGGCGTGTTAGGCCCAATTAATATGTTAATTGCTATTCCATGTGTATTGGCTATGCTTTAAGTAAACAACAGGTATGCGCCGTGTATACTGTGCACTTCAAGGTTAGGGTCAGTATTAGGGTTTGTACAGGCTATATAGCTTTTATAAAGTCCTCTCCCTCTCCCACAGAGCATCACCGAGGCGCGGGCAGGTTAGGTTAGGGTTTAAAAATAAACGTGAACACTCAGTTCAAAGCACTGGCTCAAGGCTATTCCCATGGAATCAAGAGAAGAACTTACTTAAGGGATAATTATAGTTATTACTATGGACTTTCAGCACTTAATCAACGATGTTACAAGTGGCAATTGCCGTATGTTAAGAAGCTCAACCGAACGAGTGTCTATGATCGAAAGGGTCTATGCAGAATGGACAAACAAACGAAGGCATTGCCTTGTACCGTGAAGGACACAAGTAAACAACAGGTACGGCTTTCATCTAACAGCAGGACAAGAACCAACGGACTGTAGGGACACCATAAGCGCCGTGTATACTGTGAACTCCAAGAGTTGGAGGTTTCAAAGAGGTCTGGCATAGGACTATCGCCTCAAGTGCATGCCTATAAAACGCCTATAAGACACTCTGTCTCACCAGGCACTCTAATCTACGGTAGAAAATAGACCCTTGATGTTACTGAAGCGGGTTCCCTCCTCCTTATTAACCAGGCTTGGGACTGGCACGACAATTAGCTAGATGGAAAATATGTTTATACGACACCTGTTTAGGTTGAAGAACAACATGGCCAACTGCCGTGGCGGAGTTGCCTACTTTAAGGTCAATGATGTTATGCACACGGTTGCGTTGTAAAGAACTCACTTCGTATCGAAATCGACTCTTCTCGACGGCGGCCAGACTGCAAATGCTGAGAGCTGCGCTTATGCGGGAGGGGGCGTGTTAGGCCCAATTAATATGTTAATTGCTATTCCATGTGTATTGGCTATGCTTTAAGTAAACAACAGGTATGCGCCGTGTATACTGTGCACTTCAAGGTTAGGGTCAGTATTAGGGTTTGTACAGGCTATATAGCTTTTATAAAGTCCTCTCCCTCTCCCACAGAGCATCACCGAGGCGCGGGCAGGTTAGGTTAGGGTTTAAAAATAAACGTGAACACTCAGTTCAAAGCACTGGCTCAAGGCTATTCCCATGGAATCAAGAGAAGAACTTACTTAAGGGATAATTATAGTTATTACTATGGACTTTCAGCACTTAATCAACGATGTTACAAGTGGCAATTGCCGTATGTTAAGAAGCTCAACCGAACGAGTGTCTATGATCGAAAGGGTCTATGCAGAATGGACAAACAAACGAAGGCATTGCCTTGTACCGTGAAGGACACAAGTAAACAACAGGTACGGCTTTCATCTAACAGCAGGACAAGAACCAACGGACTGTAGGGACACCATAAGCGCCGTGTATACTGTGAACTCCAAGAGTTGGAGGTTTCAAAGAGGTCTGGCATAGGACTATCGCCTCAAGTGCATGCCTATAAAACGCCTATAAGACACTCTGTCTCACCAGGCACTCTAATCTACGGTAGAAAATAGACCCTTGATGTTACTGAAGCGGGTTCCCTCCTCCTTATTAACCAGGCTTGGGACTGGCACGACAATTAGCTAGATGGAAAATATGTTTATACGACACCTGTTTAGGTTGAAGAACAACATGGCCAACTGCCGTGGCGGAGTTGCCTACTTTAAGGTCAATGATGTTATGCACACGGTTGCGTTGTAAAGAACTCACTTCGTATCGAAATCGACTCTTCTCGACGGCGGCCAGACTGCAAATGCTGAGAGCTGCGCTTATGCGGGAGGGGGCGTGTTAGGCCCAATTAATATGTTAATTGCTATTCCATGTGTATTGGCTATGCTTTAAGTAAACAACAGGTATGCGCCGTGTATACTGTGCACTTCAAGGTTAGGGTCAGTATTAGGGTTTGTACAGGCTATATAGCTTTTATAAAGTCCTCTCCCTCTCCCACAGAGCATCACCGAGGCGCGGGCAGGTTAGGTTAGGGTTTAAAAATAAACGTGAACACTCAGTTCAAAGCACTGGCTCAAGGCTATTCCCATGGAATCAAGAGAAGAACTTACTTAAGGGATAATTATAGTTATTACTATGGACTTTCAGCACTTAATCAACGATGTTACAAGTGGCAATTGCCGTATGTTAAGAAGCTCAACCGAACGAGTGTCTATGATCGAAAGGGTCTATGCAGAATGGACAAACAAACGAAGGCATTGCCTTGTACCGTGAAGGACACAAGTAAACAACAGGTACGGCTTTCATCTAACAGCAGGACAAGAACCAACGGACTGTAGGGACACCATAAGCGCCGTGTATACTGTGAACTCCAAGAGTTGGAGGTTTCAAAGAGGTCTGGCATAGGACTATCGCCTCAAGTGCATGCCTATAAAACGCCTATAAGACACTCTGTCTCACCAGGCACTCTAATCTACGGTAGAAAATAGACCCTTGATGTTACTGAAGCGGGTTCCCTCCTCCTTATTAACCAGGCTTGGGACTGGCACGACAATTAGCTAGATGGAAAATATGTTTATACGACACCTGTTTAGGTTGAAGAACAACATGGCCAACTGCCGTGGCGGAGTTGCCTACTTTAAGGTCAATGATGTTATGCACACGGTTGCGTTGTAAAGAACTCACTTCGTATCGAAATCGACTCTTCTCGACGGCGGCCAGACTGCAAATGCTGAGAGCTGCGCTTATGCGGGAGGGGGCGTGTTAGGCCCAATTAATATGTTAATTGCTATTCCATGTGTATTGGCTATGCTTTAAGTAAACAACAGGTATGCGCCGTGTATACTGTGCACTTCAAGGTTAGGGTCAGTATTAGGGTTTGTACAGGCTATATAGCTTTTATAAAGTCCTCTCCCTCTCCCACAGAGCATCACCGAGGCGCGGGCAGGTTAGGTTAGGGTTTAAAAATAAACGTGAACACTCAGTTCAAAGCACTGGCTCAAGGCTATTCCCATGGAATCAAGAGAAGAACTTACTTAAGGGATAATTATAGTTATTACTATGGACTTTCAGCACTTAATCAACGATGTTACAAGTGGCAATTGCCGTATGTTAAGAAGCTCAACCGAACGAGTGTCTATGATCGAAAGGGTCTATGCAGAATGGACAAACAAACGAAGGCATTGCCTTGTACCGTGAAGGACACAAGTAAACAACAGGTACGGCTTTCATCTAACAGCAGGACAAGAACCAACGGACTGTAGGGACACCATAAGCGCCGTGTATACTGTGAACTCCAAGAGTTGGAGGTTTCAAAGAGGTCTGGCATAGGACTATCGCCTCAAGTGCATGCCTATAAAACGCCTATAAGACACTCTGTCTCACCAGGCACTCTAATCTACGGTAGAAAATAGACCCTTGATGTTACTGAAGCGGGTTCCCTCCTCCTTATTAACCAGGCTTGGGACTGGCACGACAATTAGCTAGATGGAAAATGGGTTAGGGTTAGGGTTAGGGTTAGGGTTAGGGTTAGGGTTAGGGTTAGGGTTAGGGTTAGGGTTAGGGTTAGGGTTAGGGTTAGGGTTAGGGTTAGGGTTAGGGTTAGGGTTAGGGTTAGGGTTAGGGTTAGGTTTAGGATTCATGGGTGACCCGGCGAACGGGTCTATGCACTGGCTCAAGATCATTCAGAGTTAGAAGACGGACAATCGGCCGAGAGCGTTGAAGAGTTGTTTACTTCCTTTGTCTGTTGGTCGGACGGTCGTTCGTTTCTGCTGTCCGTCACTCGGCTCCGCGTCGGTCAGCTTCAGCCGGCGGGCGTCGGTCCGGTCCCGGCGCGTCAGCGGGTGCCTCGGGGGCTCCATCACGGGCGATTTGGCCTCTGTGCGGGCGGTGGGCGGTGCTTTCAGCGTCGGGCGGTGTCTGCTCCGGTCGGCGTCGCAGGTGACGGGGCCGGGGGACGGCAGGGAGACGGCTGTTGGTTTCCATACGATAGTTTTTAATAAATATAATATATTAATATGGCCACGCAGATTCGCAGTAGGCTCATATTATATATATATGTGCTTTTTAGATTTGCTTTATGAAGTGTCTGGTCGTACGCTGGGTTGCTGTATACGCCATGAGACTTCTACTCACGTTGTTTTTGTGTTGGCGGTTACCCTCCTCCTTGCTCCAGGCTTGGGACTGGCACGGCTGTTGTTGTTGTCGTGGCGGAGTTGCCCGCTGTGTAGCGTGGTCCGATGATAAGTAGGTAACCGCAGGCATGGTCACCAACAGCACCTTCTGTAGTTTTAGACTGATTTTGCTGTCTTTGCTTGGCTCCGTCGATGTATAGTCCATCTCTTCACTCTGTAAGATACGAGGCGCTGGCAGGGTTAGGTTTAGGATTCATGGGTGACCCGGCGAACGGGTCTATGCACTGGCTCAAGATCATTCAGAGTTAGAAGACGGACAATCGGCCGAGAGCGTTGAAGAGTTGTTTACTTCCTTTGTCTGTTGGTCGGACGGTCGTTCGTTTCTGCTGTCCGTCACTCGGCTCCGCGTCGGTCAGCTTCAGCCGGCGGGCGTCGGTCCGGTCCCGGCGCGTCAGCGGGTGCCTCGGGGGCTCCATCACGGGCGATTTGGCCTCTGTGCGGGCGGTGGGCGGTGCTTTCAGCGTCGGGCGGTGTCTGCTCCGGTCGGCGTCGCAGGTGACGGGGCCGGGGGACGGCAGGGAGACGGCTGTTGGTTTCCATACGATAGTTTTTAATAAATATAATATATTAATATGGCCACGCAGATTCGCAGTAGGCTCATATTATATATATATGTGCTTTTTAGATTTGCTTTATGAAGTGTCTGGTCGTACGCTGGGTTGCTGTATACGCCATGAGACTTCTACTCACGTTGTTTTTGTGTTGGCGGTTACCCTCCTCCTTGCTCCAGGCTTGGGACTGGCACGGCTGTTGTTGTTGTCGTGGCGGAGTTGCCCGCTGTGTAGCGTGGTCCGATGATAAGTAGGTAACCGCAGGCATGGTCACCAACAGCACCTTCTGTAGTTTTAGACTGATTTTGCTGTCTTTGCTTGGCTCCGTCGATGTATAGTCCATCTCTTCACTCTGTAAGATACGAGGCGCTGGCAGGGTTAGGTTTAGGATTCATGGGTGACCCGGCGAACGGGTCTATGCACTGGCTCAAGATCATTCAGAGTTAGAAGACGGACAATCGGCCGAGAGCGTTGAAGAGTTGTTTACTTCCTTTGTCTGTTGGTCGGACGGTCGTTCGTTTCTGCTGTCCGTCACTCGGCTCCGCGTCGGTCAGCTTCAGCCGGCGGGCGTCGGTCCGGTCCCGGCGCGTCAGCGGGTGCCTCGGGGGCTCCATCACGGGCGATTTGGCCTCTGTGCGGGCGGTGGGCGGTGCTTTCAGCGTCGGGCGGTGTCTGCTCCGGTCGGCGTCGCAGGTGACGGGGCCGGGGGACGGCAGGGAGACGGCTGTTGGTTTCCATACGATAGTTTTTAATAAATATAATATATTAATATGGCCACGCAGATTCGCAGTAGGCTCATATTATATATATATGTGCTTTTTAGATTTGCTTTATGAAGTGTCTGGTCGTACGCTGGGTTGCTGTATACGCCATGAGACTTCTACTCACGTTGTTTTTGTGTTGGCGGTTACCCTCCTCCTTGCTCCAGGCTTGGGACTGGCACGGCTGTTGTTGTTGTCGTGGCGGAGTTGCCCGCTGTGTAGCGTGGTCCGATGATAAGTAGGTAACCGCAGGCATGGTCACCAACAGCACCTTCTGTAGTTTTAGACTGATTTTGCTGTCTTTGCTTGGCTCCGTCGATGTATAGTCCATCTCTTCACTCTGTAAGATACGAGGCGCTGGCAGGGTTAGGTTTAGGATTCATGGGTGACCCGGCGAACGGGTCTATGCACTGGCTCAAGATCATTCAGAGTTAGAAGACGGACAATCGGCCGAGAGCGTTGAAGAGTTGTTTACTTCCTTTGTCTGTTGGTCGGACGGTCGTTCGTTTCTGCTGTCCGTCACTCGGCTCCGCGTCGGTCAGCTTCAGCCGGCGGGCGTCGGTCCGGTCCCGGCGCGTCAGCGGGTGCCTCGGGGGCTCCATCACGGGCGATTTGGCCTCTGTGCGGGCGGTGGGCGGTGCTTTCAGCGTCGGGCGGTGTCTGCTCCGGTCGGCGTCGCAGGTGACGGGGCCGGGGGACGGCAGGGAGACGGCTGTTGGTTTCCATACGATAGTTTTTAATAAATATAATATATTAATATGGCCACGCAGATTCGCAGTAGGCTCATATTATATATATATGTGCTTTTTAGATTTGCTTTATGAAGTGTCTGGTCGTACGCTGGGTTGCTGTATACGCCATGAGACTTCTACTCACGTTGTTTTTGTGTTGGCGGTTACCCTCCTCCTTGCTCCAGGCTTGGGACTGGCACGGCTGTTGTTGTTGTCGTGGCGGAGTTGCCCGCTGTGTAGCGTGGTCCGATGATAAGTAGGTAACCGCAGGCATGGTCACCAACAGCACCTTCTGTAGTTTTAGACTGATTTTGCTGTCTTTGCTTGGCTCCGTCGATGTATAGTCCATCTCTTCACTCTGTAAGATACGAGGCGCTGGCAGGGTTAGGTTTAGGATTCATGGGTGACCCGGCGAACGGGTCTATGCACTGGCTCAAGATCATTCAGAGTTAGAAGACGGACAATCGGCCGAGAGCGTTGAAGAGTTGTTTACTTCCTTTGTCTGTTGGTCGGACGGTCGTTCGTTTCTGCTGTCCGTCACTCGGCTCCGCGTCGGTCAGCTTCAGCCGGCGGGCGTCGGTCCGGTCCCGGCGCGTCAGCGGGTGCCTCGGGGGCTCCATCACGGGCGATTTGGCCTCTGTGCGGGCGGTGGGCGGTGCTTTCAGCGTCGGGCGGTGTCTGCTCCGGTCGGCGTCGCAGGTGACGGGGCCGGGGGACGGCAGGGAGACGGCTGTTGGTTTCCATACGATAGTTTTTAATAAATATAATATATTAATATGGCCACGCAGATTCGCAGTAGGCTCATATTATATATATATGTGCTTTTTAGATTTGCTTTATGAAGTGTCTGGTCGTACGCTGGGTTGCTGTATACGCCATGAGACTTCTACTCACGTTGTTTTTGTGTTGGCGGTTACCCTCCTCCTTGCTCCAGGCTTGGGACTGGCACGGCTGTTGTTGTTGTCGTGGCGGAGTTGCCCGCTGTGTAGCGTGGTCCGATGATAAGTAGGTAACCGCAGGCATGGTCACCAACAGCACCTTCTGTAGTTTTAGACTGATTTTGCTGTCTTTGCTTGGCTCCGTCGATGTATAGTCCATCTCTTCACTCTGTAAGATACGAGGCGCTGGCAGGGTTAGGTTTAGGATTCATGGGTGACCCGGCGAACGGGTCTATGCACTGGCTCAAGATCATTCAGAGTTAGAAGACGGACAATCGGCCGAGAGCGTTGAAGAGTTGTTTACTTCCTTTGTCTGTTGGTCGGACGGTCGTTCGTTTCTGCTGTCCGTCACTCGGCTCCGCGTCGGTCAGCTTCAGCCGGCGGGCGTCGGTCCGGTCCCGGCGCGTCAGCGGGTGCCTCGGGGGCTCCATCACGGGCGATTTGGCCTCTGTGCGGGCGGTGGGCGGTGCTTTCAGCGTCGGGCGGTGTCTGCTCCGGTCGGCGTCGCAGGTGACGGGGCCGGGGGACGGCAGGGAGACGGCTGTTGGTTTCCATACGATAGTTTTTAATAAATATAATATATTAATATGGCCACGCAGATTCGCAGTAGGCTCATATTATATATATATGTGCTTTTTAGATTTGCTTTATGAAGTGTCTGGTCGTACGCTGGGTTGCTGTATACGCCATGAGACTTCTACTCACGTTGTTTTTGTGTTGGCGGTTACCCTCCTCCTTGCTCCAGGCTTGGGACTGGCACGGCTGTTGTTGTTGTCGTGGCGGAGTTGCCCGCTGTGTAGCGTGGTCCGATGATAAGTAGGTAACCGCAGGCATGGTCACCAACAGCACCTTCTGTAGTTTTAGACTGATTTTGCTGTCTTTGCTTGGCTCCGTCGATGTATAGTCCATCTCTTCACTCTGTAAGATACGAGGCGCTGGCAGGGTTAGGTTTAGGATTCATGGGTGACCCGGCGAACGGGTCTATGCACTGGCTCAAGATCATTCAGAGTTAGAAGACGGACAATCGGCCGAGAGCGTTGAAGAGTTGTTTACTTCCTTTGTCTGTTGGTCGGACGGTCGTTCGTTTCTGCTGTCCGTCACTCGGCTCCGCGTCGGTCAGCTTCAGCCGGCGGGCGTCGGTCCGGTCCCGGCGCGTCAGCGGGTGCCTCGGGGGCTCCATCACGGGCGATTTGGCCTCTGTGCGGGCGGTGGGCGGTGCTTTCAGCGTCGGGCGGTGTCTGCTCCGGTCGGCGTCGCAGGTGACGGGGCCGGGGGACGGCAGGGAGACGGCTGTTGGTTTCCATACGATAGTTTTTAATAAATATAATATATTAATATGGCCACGCAGATTCGCAGTAGGCTCATATTATATATATATGTGCTTTTTAGATTTGCTTTATGAAGTGTCTGGTCGTACGCTGGGTTGCTGTATACGCCATGAGACTTCTACTCACGTTGTTTTTGTGTTGGCGGTTACCCTCCTCCTTGCTCCAGGCTTGGGACTGGCACGGCTGTTGTTGTTGTCGTGGCGGAGTTGCCCGCTGTGTAGCGTGGTCCGATGATAAGTAGGTAACCGCAGGCATGGTCACCAACAGCACCTTCTGTAGTTTTAGACTGATTTTGCTGTCTTTGCTTGGCTCCGTCGATGTATAGTCCATCTCTTCACTCTGTAAGATACGAGGCGCTGGCAGGGTTAGGTTTAGGATTCATGGGTGACCCGGCGAACGGGTCTATGCACTGGCTCAAGATCATTCAGAGTTAGAAGACGGACAATCGGCCGAGAGCGTTGAAGAGTTGTTTACTTCCTTTGTCTGTTGGTCGGACGGTCGTTCGTTTCTGCTGTCCGTCACTCGGCTCCGCGTCGGTCAGCTTCAGCCGGCGGGCGTCGGTCCGGTCCCGGCGCGTCAGCGGGTGCCTCGGGGGCTCCATCACGGGCGATTTGGCCTCTGTGCGGGCGGTGGGCGGTGCTTTCAGCGTCGGGCGGTGTCTGCTCCGGTCGGCGTCGCAGGTGACGGGGCCGGGGGACGGCAGGGAGACGGCTGTTGGTTTCCATACGATAGTTTTTAATAAATATAATATATTAATATGGCCACGCAGATTCGCAGTAGGCTCATATTATATATATATGTGCTTTTTAGATTTGCTTTATGAAGTGTCTGGTCGTACGCTGGGTTGCTGTATACGCCATGAGACTTCTACTCACGTTGTTTTTGTGTTGGCGGTTACCCTCCTCCTTGCTCCAGGCTTGGGACTGGCACGGCTGTTGTTGTTGTCGTGGCGGAGTTGCCCGCTGTGTAGCGTGGTCCGATGATAAGTAGGCAACCGCAGGCATGGTCACCAACAGCACCTTCTGTAGTTTTAGACTGATTTTGCTGTCTTTGCTTGGCTCCGTCGATGTATAGTCCATCTCTTCACTCTGTAAGATACGAGGCGCTGGCAGGGTTAGGTTTAGGATTCATGGGTGACCCGGCGAACGGGTCTATGCACTGGCTCAAGATCATTCAGAGTTAGAAGACGGACAATCGGCCGAGAGCGTTGAAGAGTTGTTTACTTCCTTTGTCTGTTGGTCGGACGGTCGTTCGTTTCTGCTGTCCGTCACTCGGCTCCGCGTCGGTCAGCTTCAGCCGGCGGGCGTCGGTCCGGTCCCGGCGCGTCAGCGGGTGCCTCGGGGGCTCCATCACGGGCGATTTGGCCTCTGTGCGGGCGGTGGGCGGTGCTTTCAGCGTCGGGCGGTGTCTGCTCCGGTCGGCGTCGCAGGTGACGGGGCCGGGGGACGGCAGGGAGACGGCTGTTGGTTTCCATACGATAGTTTTTAATAAATATAATATATTAATATGGCCACGCAGATTCGCAGTAGGCTCATATTATATATATATGTGCTTTTTAGATTTGCTTTATGAAGTGTCTGGTCGTACGCTGGGTTGCTGTATACGCCATGAGACTTCTACTCACGTTGTTTTTGTGTTGGCGGTTACCCTCCTCCTTGCTCCAGGCTTGGGACTGGCACGGCTGTTGTTGTTGTCGTGGCGGAGTTGCCCGCTGTGTAGCGTGGTCCGATGATAAGTAGGTAACCGCAGGCATGGTCACCAACAGCACCTTCTGTAGTTTTAGACTGATTTTGCTGTCTTTGCTTGGCTCCGTCGATGTATAGTCCATCTCTTCACTCTGTAAGATACGAGGCGCTGGCAGGGTTAGGTTTAGGATTCATGGGTGACCCGGCGAACGGGTCTATGCACTGGCTCAAGATCATTCAGAGTTAGAAGACGGACAATCGGCCGAGAGCGTTGAAGAGTTGTTTACTTCCTTTGTCTGTTGGTCGGACGGTCGTTCGTTTCTGCTGTCCGTCACTCGGCTCCGCGTCGGTCAGCTTCAGCCGGCGGGCGTCGGTCCGGTCCCGGCGCGTCAGCGGGTGCCTCGGGGGCTCCATCACGGGCGATTTGGCCTCTGTGCGGGCGGTGGGCGGTGCTTTCAGCGTCGGGCGGTGTCTGCTCCGGTCGGCGTCGCAGGTGACGGGGCCGGGGGACGGCAGGGAGACGGCTGTTGGTTTCCATACGATAGTTTTTAATAAATATAATATATTAATATGGCCACGCAGATTCGCAGTAGGCTCATATTATATATATATGTGCTTTTTAGATTTGCTTTATGAAGTGTCTGGTCGTACGCTGGGTTGCTGTATACGCCATGAGACTTCTACTCACGTTGTTTTTGTGTTGGCGGTTACCCTCCTCCTTGCTCCAGGCTTGGGACTGGCACGGCTGTTGTTGTTGTCGTGGCGGAGTTGCCCGCTGTGTAGCGTGGTCCGATGATAAGTAGGTAACCGCAGGCATGGTCACCAACAGCACCTTCTGTAGTTTTAGACTGATTTTGCTGTCTTTGCTTGGCTCCGTCGATGTATAGTCCATCTCTTCACTCTGTAAGATACGAGGCGCTGGCAGGGTTAGGTTTAGGATTCATGGGTGACCCGGCGAACGGGTCTATGCACTGGCTCAAGATCATTCAGAGTTAGAAGACGGACAATCGGCCGAGAGCGTTGAAGAGTTGTTTACTTCCTTTGTCTGTTGGTCGGACGGTCGTTCGTTTCTGCTGTCCGTCACTCGGCTCCGCGTCGGTCAGCTTCAGCCGGCGGGCGTCGGTCCGGTCCCGGCGCGTCAGCGGGTGCCTCGGGGGCTCCATCACGGGCGATTTGGCCTCTGTGCGGGCGGTGGGCGGTGCTTTCAGCGTCGGGCGGTGTCTGCTCCGGTCGGCGTCGCAGGTGACGGGGCCGGGGGACGGCAGGGAGACGGCTGTTGGTTTCCATACGATAGTTTTTAATAAATATAATATATTAATATGGCCACGCAGATTCGCAGTAGGCTCATATTATATATATATGTGCTTTTTAGATTTGCTTTATGAAGTGTCTGGTCGTACGCTGGGTTGCTGTATACGCCATGAGACTTCTACTCACGTTGTTTTTGTGTTGGCGGTTACCCTCCTCCTTGCTCCAGGCTTGGGACTGGCACGGCTGTTGTTGTTGTCGTGGCGGAGTTGCCCGCTGTGTAGCGTGGTCCGATGATAAGTAGGTAACCGCAGGCATGGTCACCAACAGCACCTTCTGTAGTTTTAGACTGATTTTGCTGTCTTTGCTTGGCTCCGTCGATGTATAGTCCATCTCTTCACTCTGTAAGATACGAGGCGCTGGCAGGGTTAGGTTTAGGATTCATGGGTGACCCGGCGAACGGGTCTATGCACTGGCTCAAGATCATTCAGAGTTAGAAGACGGACAATCGGCCGAGAGCGTTGAAGAGTTGTTTACTTCCTTTGTCTGTTGGTCGGACGGTCGTTCGTTTCTGCTGTCCGTCACTCGGCTCCGCGTCGGTCAGCTTCAGCCGGCGGGCGTCGGTCCGGTCCCGGCGCGTCAGCGGGTGCCTCGGGGGCTCCATCACGGGCGATTTGGCCTCTGTGCGGGCGGTGGGCGGTGCTTTCAGCGTCGGGCGGTGTCTGCTCCGGTCGGCGTCGCAGGTGACGGGGCCGGGGGACGGCAGGGAGACGGCTGTTGGTTTCCATACGATAGTTTTTAATAAATATAATATATTAATATGGCCACGCAGATTCGCAGTAGGCTCATATTATATATATATGTGCTTTTTAGATTTGCTTTATGAAGTGTCTGGTCGTACGCTGGGTTGCTGTATACGCCATGAGACTTCTACTCACGTTGTTTTTGTGTTGGCGGTTACCCTCCTCCTTGCTCCAGGCTTGGGACTGGCACGGCTGTTGTTGTTGTCGTGGCGGAGTTGCCCGCTGTGTAGCGTGGTCCGATGATAAGTAGGTAACCGCAGGCATGGTCACCAACAGCACCTTCTGTAGTTTTAGACTGATTTTGCTGTCTTTGCTTGGCTCCGTCGATGTATAGTCCATCTCTTCACTCTGTAAGATACGAGGCGCTGGCAGGGTTAGGTTTAGGATTCATGGGTGACCCGGCGAACGGGTCTATGCACTGGCTCAAGATCATTCAGAGTTAGAAGACGGACAATCGGCCGAGAGCGTTGAAGAGTTGTTTACTTCCTTTGTCTGTTGGTCGGACGGTCGTTCGTTTCTGCTGTCCGTCACTCGGCTCCGCGTCGGTCAGCTTCAGCCGGCGGGCGTCGGTCCGGTCCCGGCGCGTCAGCGGGTGCCTCGGGGGCTCCATCACGGGCGATTTGGCCTCTGTGCGGGCGGTGGGCGGTGCTTTCAGCGTCGGGCGGTGTCTGCTCCGGTCGGCGTCGCAGGTGACGGGGCCGGGGGACGGCAGGGAGACGGCTGTTGGTTTCCATACGATAGTTTTTAATAAATATAATATATTAATATGGCCACGCAGATTCGCAGTAGGCTCATATTATATATATATGTGCTTTTTAGATTTGCTTTATGAAGTGTCTGGTCGTACGCTGGGTTGCTGTATACGCCATGAGACTTCTACTCACGTTGTTTTTGTGTTGGCGGTTACCCTCCTCCTTGCTCCAGGCTTGGGACTGGCACGGCTGTTGTTGTTGTCGTGGCGGAGTTGCCCGCTGTGTAGCGTGGTCCGATGATAAGTAGGTAACCGCAGGCATGGTCACCAACAGCACCTTCTGTAGTTTTAGACTGATTTTGCTGTCTTTGCTTGGCTCCGTCGATGTATAGTCCATCTCTTCACTCTGTAAGATACGAGGCGCTGGCAGGGTTAGGTTTAGGATTCATGGGTGACCCGGCGAACGGGTCTATGCACTGGCTCAAGATCATTCAGAGTTAGAAGACGGACAATCGGCCGAGAGCGTTGAAGAGTTGTTTACTTCCTTTGTCTGTTGGTCGGACGGTCGTTCGTTTCTGCTGTCCGTCACTCGGCTCCGCGTCGGTCAGCTTCAGCCGGCGGGCGTCGGTCCGGTCCCGGCGCGTCAGCGGGTGCCTCGGGGGCTCCATCACGGGCGATTTGGCCTCTGTGCGGGCGGTGGGCGGTGCTTTCAGCGTCGGGCGGTGTCTGCTCCGGTCGGCGTCGCAGGTGACGGGGCCGGGGGACGGCAGGGAGACGGCTGTTGGTTTCCATACGATAGTTTTTAATAAATATAATATATTAATATGGCCACGCAGATTCGCAGTAGGCTCATATTATATATATATGTGCTTTTTAGATTTGCTTTATGAAGTGTCTGGTCGTACGCTGGGTTGCTGTATACGCCATGAGACTTCTACTCACGTTGTTTTTGTGTTGGCGGTTACCCTCCTCCTTGCTCCAGGCTTGGGACTGGCACGGCTGTTGTTGTTGTCGTGGCGGAGTTGCCCGCTGTGTAGCGTGGTCCGATGATAAGTAGGTAACCGCAGGCATGGTCACCAACAGCACCTTCTGTAGTTTTAGACTGATTTTGCTGTCTTTGCTTGGCTCCGTCGATGTATAGTCCATCTCTTCACTCTGTAAGATACGAGGCGCTGGCAGGGTTAGGTTTAGGATTCATGGGTGACCCGGCGAACGGGTCTATGCACTGGCTCAAGATCATTCAGAGTTAGAAGACGGACAATCGGCCGAGAGCGTTGAAGAGTTGTTTACTTCCTTTGTCTGTTGGTCGGACGGTCGTTCGTTTCTGCTGTCCGTCACTCGGCTCCGCGTCGGTCAGCTTCAGCCGGCGGGCGTCGGTCCGGTCCCGGCGCGTCAGCGGGTGCCTCGGGGGCTCCATCACGGGCGATTTGGCCTCTGTGCGGGCGGTGGGCGGTGCTTTCAGCGTCGGGCGGTGTCTGCTCCGGTCGGCGTCGCAGGTGACGGGGCCGGGGGACGGCAGGGAGACGGCTGTTGGTTTCCATACGATAGTTTTTAATAAATATAATATATTAATATGGCCACGCAGATTCGCAGTAGGCTCATATTATATATATATGTGCTTTTTAGATTTGCTTTATGAAGTGTCTGGTCGTACGCTGGGTTGCTGTATACGCCATGAGACTTCTACTCACGTTGTTTTTGTGTTGGCGGTTACCCTCCTCCTTGCTCCAGGCTTGGGACTGGCACGGCTGTTGTTGTTGTCGTGGCGGAGTTGCCCGCTGTGTAGCGTGGTCCGATGATAAGTAGGTAACCGCAGGCATGGTCACCAACAGCACCTTCTGTAGTTTTAGACTGATTTTGCTGTCTTTGCTTGGCTCCGTCGATGTATAGTCCATCTCTTCACTCTGTAAGATACGAGGCGCTGGCAGGGTTAGGTTTAGGATTCATGGGTGACCCGGCGAACGGGTCTATGCACTGGCTCAAGATCATTCAGAGTTAGAAGACGGACAATCGGCCGAGAGCGTTGAAGAGTTGTTTACTTCCTTTGTCTGTTGGTCGGACGGTCGTTCGTTTCTGCTGTCCGTCACTCGGCTCCGCGTCGGTCAGCTTCAGCCGGCGGGCGTCGGTCCGGTCCCGGCGCGTCAGCGGGTGCCTCGGGGGCTCCATCACGGGCGATTTGGCCTCTGTGCGGGCGGTGGGCGGTGCTTTCAGCGTCGGGCGGTGTCTGCTCCGGTCGGCGTCGCAGGTGACGGGGCCGGGGGACGGCAGGGAGACGGCTGTTGGTTTCCATACGATAGTTTTTAATAAATATAATATATTAATATGGCCACGCAGATTCGCAGTAGGCTCATATTATATATATATGTGCTTTTTAGATTTGCTTTATGAAGTGTCTGGTCGTACGCTGGGTTGCT